>CAWUFW010007545.1:830000-996042 GCA_963921515.1 Calotriton arnoldi | reverse complement strand
GAATACGGACCCTGACCCCCACATGCTCCAGATCCTGGCGGTGGTGTTTCCAGACCTGGATGGGCAGCTGAAGGCCAGACAGCAGCAAGGAGGGGCTGAGTCAAAGACTGCACTGTGAACTCTGTATTACATGCTATGTGCCCTCCTCTGGCCTGGTTCAACTGCCACAGTACAGCAGTCATGTTGTCCAGGAGCCATGTCCCTCTATTGTGCACTGCCCACTCCTCATCTGATACCCAGGTGTGGCCCTTACATTCAGGGAATTGTGTCACTTGGGGCTGTGTCCTTGCAGTTTGCTTCACTCAAGGTGGGGGACAGCATCTGTTTCCCTAACTCTGTTGTGGGCATCATGGGTGGGTCCATTGTTCACACAACACCTGTGTTCGGACATGTAATCTGCGTGTTGCTTTGATATGCGGTCCACTTGCTGAGCTGAGCCACCACATGTGCCTGGGGTATGTGGCACACGCCCATGCAGCGGGTGGGAACAATGTTTGGGCCCCAGGAGTGTGCAGATTACGTGTGTCACACATACATAGCCAGCTATCCACTGTCCAGGGCTCATCCCTCATTCATGTGGGGCAGGACAGTCATGCCTACTCCAGGCCATGCAATGCACTCTGTACTCCCACTCCCGTGTATCAGCTGACACATTGTGCGCAGTGATTTGACCCCTCAGGTGTCTGCCTCTGTGTCAGTGTTCTGTGGATTTGTTGCCAGGACTGCTGGGGTGTTTCTCGGTAGGGGCTCAGCATGCCACTGGAGATGTGACCATAGGAGACGATACTTGTGTGTCACATAGGTGTTTGATCAGCTGCCCGTGCAGACTGGGGTATGCAAATGTGAAGTTCAGGCAGCTGTTTCCCATTCACAGCAGATTGTGAGGGGCTCAGGTTCAGAGGGTAGTGTCACAGGTCTCCCATATGTCCAATCGGTATGACCTGGACAGATGAGGGTTAAGATGATGTGTTGTGTGGGGGATGTACATGTGCACTTGTGCAGCTCCAGGACTTGCATTCCCCATGACCTACTATTGTGACACAGTGCAGAGTGTTGTTGTCTGGCTGCCAAGTCATACATCACCGAGACAGTGATGTATGACTTAGCAGTCATGCCTCCGCCATGGCATGTGTCTACTTATTGGTGATCCTGCAGGGGAGTGACATGTGCTACATGCACACCATTGTGGCGATGGCTATCAGGACATGGGTGCATCATGGTGTCTGTCGCTGGTATGCATCACATGCATTTCCTATTTGACTCTGTGCATCCCTTTCATCCGGAAACCTGTACTGACTCAGTGGCAAGAGTTGTGATGTGTGCATGTCCACATGCTACACCGTGTCCTCTGCACTGTCCAACTACTGTGTAGGTGGTGCATGTGTCCACACTAGGGTGTTGCTATCCAACAGACACCAGACAGATGGGTGCAAGGCCCTGTGGGATGTGAGTGCCATGGTTGGCATCAGACTGACAATTGGCTTCTCCTGTTCAGTTAGGGCACTTTTAGGAATGTTCAACTAATGATGCCAGGGCTTGCTCTGTAATGTGCTGTGCTCACAGTGGTGTGTGCGTTTGGTGCAGGTGACTGATGTCTGTCTGTTTCCCCATTGTTTGCAGATACATCCACGGCCACGGAAGGGGACAGCTCCACGGACCAGGAGGAGCCGGAGAGCCAGACTGGGTCAGCAGCCGAGGAGTGGTCGGAGGGACCCAGTGGCACGGAGGGCGAGGGAGCCACACCGAGGAGTCCTCAGCACCATCCACCTCAGCTGAGGACCAGAGCAACTCGCAGGATGACTCCCTTATGGAGGCGGGTGTCAGCAGCCACCACACCCCAGCTAGTGTTGCTGTCCCCGCCACCACCAGCACCACCACCGCCCTCCCATCGGCTCCCATTCCCCAGGTCCGTGGAGGCTCCCATGTTCAGGAGCGTGTCTCCTTTGGGCCAGGCACCGCACCCCCTGCCCCTGTGTCCCCTGCCCCCCTGAGTGAGGAGTCTGTGTACCTCCTTCGCCAGCTCCATGTAGGGCAGACAGCGATGCTGAGTGTCCTCCATGCGCACACCGCTCTGTTGACTCAGCTGGTGTCGTTCATGGAGGGCATCTCATCGGGCATGTCTGACCTACAGAGGGGCAATAGGTCCATGGACTCCTCCCTGACGGCAGCAGTGTCCCTCCTCAGACAGTCCCTCACCCCTCCTGCCTCTGCTCCATCCACACTCCCCAGCACCTTACCCGTCCCAAGCACACACACACCGGCACAGGCACACCAGCACACACACGTCCAGCACACAGACACACACGCCACAAACAAAACGCACATGCACGCAGTCAGGGGACTGAAACCAGACTCACAGGGGATGGGGCCCTGGAACACACACGCATCCACGAGCACTGCGCAGTCCTCAGTTGCCTCTCCCTCCAAAGCACCCTCCCTTGCCTCACCTGCAACCCCAAAGACCCAGCGGCTCTTCCTCAGTGACCTCAGCCTCTTCCCCTCCGATCCAGCTGATAGAGCATTCAGGGGGAAGAGGAAGCCCACCCACACGGAGCAGAGTGCCCCTCGCCCCCGGACACCCTCCCCCAGGCGCAGACAGACTGAGGCCCCCACCCGCAAGTCCCCCGGAGTCGTAAGAGCAAGACCCCGCCGCCGCCCTGCAGCTCAGGCACCAGGTCTCCTTCCTCCATCCCTCAGGCCCCCACTCCACAGGTGCCCCCACCACACCCTGCCCCAGGTTCCCCCACCCACAGATATACCATCCCCAAGAGGATCCGGCCTTCTCCCCCTGCCACTTGCTCTCCCGGCACCACACCCCCGCTGCGCTTGTCTGTGCCACTGATGTGGTGAGGGTGTCCTCCCCCTCTGTCCAGCCCACCTTGCCTGTTCCCCATTCTCCTCCCCTGGTGGTAGGCACTGCAGTGGAGTCCACTACCACCCTGTCTGACTTGGGCACTGCAGTGGCGGACCTGTCCACTCCATCTGCAGGGTCCACTGCAGTCGTGCCGGCACCCACAACATCTGAGTCATGCCCCCAGTTGTGCCGGCACACACCATGTCAGACACCTCCACTGCAGTTGTCAGTGGCTCTCCAGCACCCACCACCCCTTCCCTGCTTCCTCCTGGTGAGCCCTGATCCTGTCCCTGCGGTGCCTGGCCTGCCCCCGGTTGCCCCTCCTAGTGGATTGTCCCTGGTTTTGTGCAGTGCAGGCATGCGTAGGGTGACATCTGCCACTGTCACCCTGTTTGGACTTTGACAATGGACTGGCCATTGGCCTTTGTGTTTTTTCTGGACTTTCAGTTTTCATTACACACATATGCTGAATAAAGCAACTTTCTGTTCTCTAGTGCTTATGCTTCTGATGTACATATTGTTGATGATGCTAACCATGCCCTTGCTGCAGTGATGGTGATATTTGGTCTCATGATAATGAAGTGTTACTGTGCAGGAACCCATGTGGTCCAGGGGAAATGTGTCCTATCCTGTGGTGTATCCATGTCATCCATAGCAGCATCTGAGGGTGTCATGTGTTCAGTATTTGGCAATGGGATTTCCTACTTACATTAGCAATTTCACATCTGTGGCTTCCACCCCTGCACATCTGTTGTGCCTGCCATTGTTCAATTCGTCTACTTCCCTGACCGTGTGGCCATCTCCACTGGACATGCAGGTTTGGGCATCAATGGGGAAGGACTCATCTGTGTTGTCAGTGCAACATTGCTATACAAGTGTGTTGGATCTGTGCTGATGATTTCGTTGGCACTTCCATGACCAGGCTGATGTGACGGGAGCCTTCATTTGGTGCTAATTGTTGATTGTGTGACCAAGTGCTCAGCTGACATGATGGGGCCCTACTGAGGCAACATATGGCACAGCTTTCCTCACACAGGAGTGGAGTCCCCTCATGGCAGTGTGTACTCCTGTGACATTGCCTGCGCCCAAGGTGTGTGTTGTATGAGCATGTCTGTGTGTTCACTTCCGTTTAGCTGTGCATGCTGTGATCCCTAGTGTTGTACCTGTTTGTGATGCTTGCTGAGTTGACCTATGTTCCCCCAAAGTCTTCTCCCTGGGTTCTCTGTGATGTGGGTGCATGGCACATTACTGGTCATCAGGGTGTCACCCATAGGTGTGTTTGCTGTCAGGGCTGAGTTTGTGTGCAGACGCAGATGGGTCACAGTCAGGTTTCCCCTTCGCACTTGTTGTTTGCCCCTGTCATGTGATTTCCAGTTTGTGTTATCTTTCAGTGATTGTGACACGTTGTGTGTGTGACTGCTGGCACTCCTCAGGGTCCGGGCTGCAATGTTGGTTGTTGTCTATGTGTGTTCTTTGTGGGTGACCTTGGCTTCTTCATTGGTGTGTGACTGTGGCTGGGATCCCATTGGTTGGTGTGGTATTGCCGTCATGTCCATGTACAGCGTAGTGTGCAGTGTGTCAGACATTCAGGAGTCTTGTTGAGTGGCCATGTGTGATGTGTTTCTGCACCTTGGTTCCCACCCACCACCCTGGAATAGTCATGGGTGCATGTGCAATGTCACCAGTGCATGTGTGCTTCACTGCTGCACATTGTTGGAGGTCGAGGGGTGTGGTGTTGTGTGTGTGCAGATGAGAGTTGTTGCCCGGCTAGGCCCCTGCCTCCATGTTGGCCTTGGCTTACTGGCCGTGCTGATTGATTTGTGCTTGTGTAGGTGTGATGGTAGTTTGTTGCTCAGGACACATGACTGTGGTTCACAGTGTGAACGACATTTAGCTTTGTCATCACAGTGGGATTGTAATGCAGCCCAGGGTCACCACATTGTGGGGGCCCTGGGGGTAGTGCTGTGGTGTGTCTGTGTCTTGCTGTGTCAGTTGCTGTTCCTACGTGCCTGAGTGACATGTGTGATTTGTGCTCCCTCTCATCTGACAATGCCTGCTTGCCCACATAGGGGATTTGGATCCATGAGTTACCTTTGTGTGGCACTGTATGCACATCTGTATGCTTGGTATTCAGGTCTCCTCATGTGTTGTGTGGTTGCCTGGGGACACTGGCATCCCCCCTCACCTGTTGTGTATGATGTGCAGTGTGGGTCTGCCTGTTTGTGTTTGTGCATCTGCACCACTGCATTGGCATATCTTGGGTGTGCCATTGGCTGTATGTAGTTTGGTGGGTTTCCCCTGCTGTCCCTGGGACTCCTAGGTCATCGGTCAGCACAATGATCATGGTTTGTGTGTCCCATTGCTGCCATAGTATGGTATCTGTTCACCTCACATCTACAGTCTCCACAGGGTATCTGCATTTGTGTGCCCATTGGTGCAAATATGTGGGTCTGCATTCTGATGGTCACTTCTGTCATTGTGTCATTGATGAATGTTGACAGTGTCAGCCCCCATGGGTGTTGTTTGTCTGCACGTGGCCGAAGGTATGTCTTATTTGCACTGCAGTATTTGCCTCCCCCAATTTATGTTGCAATGGGACACATGCACTACTTTGCCACTGATGTGTTTTATGTTCTGTGACCAGGAATCATCCATGCAGTTTGGCAGTTGCAGCTCTTTCTTTGTCAACACTTACATTTTGGTCACTGTGATGATGGGGGTTTGGACCCCATTGCCACAATGTTCAAAATGTGCTTCAGCTATGGACCCCACACTTACATTTTGGTCACTGTGATGATGGGGGTTTGGACCCCATTGCCACACTGTTCAAAATGTGCTTCAGCTATGGACCCCACACTTACATTTTGGTCACTGTGATGATGGGGGTTTGGACCCCATTGCCACACTGTTCAAAGTGTGCTTCAGCTATGGACCCCACACTTACATTTTGGTCACTGTGATGATGGGGGTTTGGACCCCATTGCCACACTGTTCAAAGTGGGCTTCAGCTATGGACCCCACACTTACATTTTGGTCACTGTGATGATGGGGGTTTGGACCCCATTGCCACACTGTTCAAAGTGTGCTTCAGCTATGGACCCCACACTTACCTTTTGGTCACTGTGATGATGGGGGTTTGGACCCCATTGCCACAATGTTCAAAATGTGCTTTAGCTATGGACCCCACCCTTACATTTTGGTCACTGTGATGATGCGGGTTTGGACCCCATTGCCACACTGTTCAAAATGTGCTTCAGCTATGGACCCCACACTTACATTTTGGTCACTGTGATGATGGGGGTTTGGACCCCATTGCCACAATGGTCATGGCCTGCTTGCATTGTGGGGGCCACACACATATATGTGTGGCACATGTTATAAGGGGTCACATTGTATGTTCAAAGTCATGTTCAGTGTTGTAGGCATTTGACACAGTCTACACACGCTTGTCATGGTGTTGGGGGGATGTCTTTTTCTTGCATTCCCTAGGTTGTGGTGTGCTGGTTGTGTCATGCATTGTCCATCCTATGAGTGGGGGTGGTGTTGGTGGTAGGCATCCAGCCCCCATGGGTAGAGGTGGTAGTAGTGACAGGCATCCAGCCCCCTGGGTAAGGGTGGTAGTAGTGGTAGGCATCTGGCACCCCCTGTGTAAGGGTGGTAGTAGTGGTAGGCATCCAGCCCCCCCTGGGTAAGGGTGGTAGTGGTGGTAGGCATCTGGCACCCCCCTGGCTAAGGGTGGTAGTCATCCAGCCCCCCTGGCTTAGGGTGGTAGTAGTGGTAGGCATCTGGCACCCCCATGGCTAAGGGTGGTAGTAGTGGTAGGCATCCAGCCCCCTGGCTAAGGGTGGTAGTGGTGGTGGGCATCTGGCACCCCCATGGCTAAGGGTGGTAGTAGTGGTAGGCATCCAGCCCCCCTGGGTAAGGGTGGTAGTAGTGGTAGGCATCTGGCACCCCCTGGCTACGGGTGGTAGTAGTGGTAGGCATCCAGCCCCCTGGCTAAGGGTGGTAGTAGTGGTAGGCATCCAGCCCCCTGGCTAAGGGTGGTAGTAGTGGTAGGCATCTGGCACCCCCATGGCTAAGGGTGGTAGTAGTGGTAGGCATCCAGCCCCCTGGCTTAGGGTGGTAGTAGTGGTAGGCATCTGGCACCCCCTGGCTAAGGGTGGTAGTAGTGGTAGGCATCCAGCCCCCCTGGGTAAGGGTGGTAGTAGTGGTAGGCATCTGGCACCCCTGGGTAAGGGTGGTAGTAGTGGTAGGCATCCAGCCCCCCTGGGTAAGGGTGGTAGTGGTGGTAGGCATCTGGCACCCCCTGGCTAAGGGTGGTAGTAGTGTTAGGCATCCAGCCCCCTGGCTTAGGGTGGTAGTAGTGGTAGGCATCTGGCACCCCCATGGCTAAGGGTGGTAGTAGTGGTAGGCATCCAGCCCCCTGGGTAAGGGTGGTAGTGGTGGTGGGCATCTGGCACCCCCATGGCTAAGGTGGTAGTAGTGGTAGGCATCCAGCCCCCCCTGGGTAAGGGTGGTAGTAGTGGTAGCCATCTGGCACCCCCCTGGCTACGGGTGGTAGTAGTGGTAGGCATCCAGCCCCCCTGGCTAAGGGTGGTAGTAGTGGTAGTCATCCAGCCCCCCTGGCTAAGGGTGGTAGTAGTGGTAGGCATCTGGCACCCCCATGGCTAAGGGTGGTAGTAGTGGTAGGCATCCAACCCCTGGCTTAGGGTGGTAGTAGTGGTAGGCATCTGGCACCCCCTTGGCTAAGGGTGGTAGTAGTGGTAGGCATCCAGCCCCCCTGGGTAAGGGTGGTAGTAGTGGTAGGCATCTGGCACCCCTGGGTAAGGGTGGTAGTAGTGGTAGGCATCCAGCCCCCTGGATAAGGGTGGTAGTGGTGGTGGGCATCTGGCACCCCCTGGCTAAGGGTGGTAGTAGTGGTAGGCATCCAGCCCCCTGGCTTAGGGTGGTAGTAGTGGTAGGCATCTGGCACCCCCATGGCTAAGGGTGGTAGTAGTGGTAGGCATCCAGCCCCCCCTGGGTAAGGGTGGTAGTAGTGGTAGGCATCCCGCCCCTATGGTGCTGCTGTTGCTGGTGTAAGTAAATTCTGCATCCCTCTGTGTGTGTGTGTGATGTGTCGTGTACGTGTTGTATGTGTTTTGTGGTTGGTGTCTGACTTACCTTCTGCGCCGTACGCGTCCGTGCCTGTTCCGGTAGTAAATGTAGAATATTGGTCTGATCGGGACGAAGGGATTCATGGTTGGTTCGTGTCGTTCGTCTTTCTCGTTGCTTCGCGTCGTCCTCGTCGCTTCGCGTCGTCCTCGTCGCTGGCGTGTTCGCCTCGTAGCCGTGGATCGTGTTGTGGCGCGAATCGGAGCTTATGTGCGCCTCTCACGGATGCTTTGACGTGCCGTGCGTAGCGACGGGTTCGGCGCGTACGGAAGCGCATCGTACTTGTTCGGCCGGACGGAGCTGCATTTTCCCTTCCGTGCGACTCGATTCTGCATTTCCGGATTCGCCTCGGTCGGAGGACAGGACCTGGATTGGGTGAGTACGACTCGGCCGGATTCTGTGCTGTTGTGCGCATCGTACTTACTCGTTCGGTATGCTGTACGGATCGGTCGGGAAACAGGCATTCGCATGGCTTTTTCCCGACCGAATGGTATTGGGTGCGCCTCCGACCGAGATCGGAATCGGCCCCTTGGTGTTTTGCTCTTTCATATGAACAGTAACGGTATGGTTCAAGACATGAATAAAAGCGTAATATATATATAATGAAATTAAACACACCAAAAAGCAATTAGTAATTTGTTGCAAAAAGATATTAGAATCATTTTATATAAGTCAGACTAAGAAATGCTCTAGCTCAGAATGTGTAGAAAAACGCAGAGATTTTATCTTTCTTGTAATGACCTATAGTGTACAAAGCTAAACATTACCATAAATATGTCCTTTCCACTGAGCACAGTTCCTTTTATAAAAACAGATCAGAAGAATGACAAGCCATTTCTTGTTCTCAATGTTTAAACTGCAGTTGCAATTATGCTTAGTGACCTGCCTTTCACCTTGGCTGCTGGGTCTGGCAGCAGGCATTATGGCACCACAACTCAACATTCATGAGTTATTACACTTGAGCAGCTACATCATTTAGTTAGCACAGGTGATTAGAGAGGTCACAACTGGACTGTAATAAGAAAATAGAGGTAGCTCTTTTTAAAGGAATTGCAGGCTACCTTGTATTATAATTATCTAAAATAACTTGGAATTCTGGACGAAAGCTAAGACGTAACTTTTCCTAAACAAATAATGCAGGATCACACCAACCAATAAACAGATCCAGTTGCCCGCACAAGGAAAGTGTGGGCAGCAGATGACCCAAGCATGGCAATGAATTTCTCCTGCTATGACCACATGCGCAACTATCTCTCACTTCATTGCACTGCAGGCATAAGTTCAGCTACACAACCACAAAGATACAGGAAGTGCAATCCACTACATATCACTCATGACACCAAAACATCTCCCACATGGACCACACTCACAGCACACACACACTCTTCCAACCAGTCCAAACAATAATATAAAGTTCAAGATTTCTATCCCTCACTCCTCTTCGCTCCACTACATGGACCACCCTGGTCAATAGACTGAACACCAAAGCACTTTCCGCATAGGCAACATTGCAATTCAACATCATTCCGGTCAACCACACCCCGTTGTATAGCATGTTACCTATTTACTAATGAGCATATGAAGCTCTTTATAGCTGCAGCTACAGTAAACTACAATATATATATGTATTGCCAAAAATGTGCAGCAGGGAGCAGTCATAATGTGTGCCCAGCACACTAGTCACTGATCTGCTGAACATCAAGCCCAAGTAAAGGCAAGTATCTTCCATATGGGTAGGCTTTTCAGTTCTAGGATTGTCCTCCAGATTTGAGCGTCAGCCTGGTCTCTATCAAATTTAAAACTCAAAATCCAAACTGGGGATTGCTAAGTTTTTTAGTTTTTTAAGTGTAGCTGAACATGCAGTTTTTAAAGATACCACACAATATCACCCAAATGCTCTATTAAATGTTCTTAGGATGTTCATTGCTCTTATGGCAGCTCTTTTTACGCAAGCCTTGGAGCTGCCTTTCCAGTTTATAGTCCCCAAAATATCTGCAAGTATTTGTATTTGGTAACTTGTTATAGTTTCACACTGTTATCTACCAGCAGAGACTCTCTATAAAATACCTGTCCAGGGAAGCCAGGTAGCTCAAACAATTCATCTTTTAGATTCCACAATTATAGCATCATCAAGATAGAAGAGGACAGAGAGATGTTTGCACCACTAGTTGGATTCAGTTTAGCTCCATCCAAAGCTGGGGTAGGTCCACCATGAATATTAAATAGAAGTGGGATGAGAACACATCCCTATGTTGCTCTTCTACATGTCTCAAATGTCCTAAAACACATGTATTTTTTTATAAAAAGTTTGTTGACCTTCTCAGATAGCAAACTTACACCTCCAGTCTGCAGTCAATCAGAGAAGTTACTAAGAATGAGAAATAAGGTGAAACAAAGGATGGAAGTCAAATCAAATACCAAGCATTGCTAAGAAACTAGGGAGCTTAAGATATACTAGGTGTAGGATAAGTGCCAACAATGTCACATTTCTGACATGACATGTAAATATGGCTCACGGTTTTATGGTATTTTTTTGGGGCATTCCAGTCTACATTTATTCATATTTATGTTTTGCTAATTCTATCTGTATTTGTCCTTATTTATTTTAGTTTTTGTGAGAAATTGAAGCTGAAATTAGTATATTTCCACATGTATTTAACCAATAAATGTACATTCTATTTGTCTGAGAGGTTTCAATGATATGATGACCCACAGATGATAAATAATAAATAAATAAATAATAAATTTCACATTTGTAAAGAGCGAACATACCACCCCTAAGGGTATCAAGGCCCTGGGGGCCGTCGGGGAGATTAAGTGAGCTATTGCCCAGAGTTACATGGTGCTGAGCTGAGCTGCCGCCGGCATCGGAGATCGAACCATGAGCCCTGAGCTCCGGAGTCAGCCGCTCTGGCCGCTGCACCACACCTATCCCTATTCTTATATGAAAATATGACAATTATCAATTTTATGCATGCATACCTACTGCTGCGTAAGACTCATTACTAAAATGTCTTACATTTTTTTTAACCCCCCAACCATTCAATCTGCACTGCTATTGGCCGGATGGTCATGACTATTTAGAATCCCTCAAAAAATAACGTTTTTTTCCATTTTTCCCACATTTAAAAATAAATACAGACGGGAAAATAAATGATTTTCTGTACATATTCAGCTATAAAAATCAGTAAATACAGAAAACAGGGAGCCTTACATATAAACAATTTTAAAGATATTGTGGTGAGTTCCCAAACAAAGCTAGACAGTGATATGTACTAAGAATATTTGGTTTGCAGTGTGTAACCAGCAATATTCAGAATAAAGCAAGAACCAAACAATATTAAGCTTGTTGCATGCACCAAACACCATTGAGGTTGTGGCATCAAGCGGATAATATACATTAAAGTGGAAGATTCCAATAAGTCTGTTTGGGCCCAAACAGGCGAGTGCAGTGAGGTAAACAGATTTCATTAAAAGTACCTTGACTCCTTTGGTAGATTGGCCTGAGCAGCAAGATAATCCACAGAGAAAATGCGTGAGGTGCTATGTTTACCAAGGCAACACCACAATCCAAACTAGTAAGACAGATATCCTAAACACCATACCAAGTTTATGAAAAGAGAGAGGATATCAATAAGGAAATTAAACAACTTTTTAAGAGATTAAAATGTAGTCACAAAAATAACCAGGAGAAGCAGTCAAAAAAAGAAATATATCCAAAATATTCACTAGTGAGCAATTGCACACCAACAGCATTCCTTAGGGAACTTCAGCTAAAAGGTGTTGACAGAGGCCAACAGGGGAGGCAGGAGATCAGTTACCCGGGTAATAGAGGCTAGCAATTTGTGGTAATGCTGCTGACAAAACTACGCCTAGCCCTGCACTTTTACAGACTAGTTGCACCAAATTGTCTTCTTGTTGGTACTTCAGGGCTGTTCATAGAGACTTCAGCTCTCTTGAAATCAGTTGTAGATAGCTCCCCACAGTCGTCGTAGACCACTGGCACAAGTGTCCTCTGCCCTCGCACCAGTGTAGCCGGATCTTTGCAGAAGTCTAGCACTTCAGGGACTTAAGAGGTGAGGACGCCAGCCAACAAGTAGCCAGCCGCCTGTGCTGGTAAGATTAACGAGGCAGTGGGGCGGTGGGGCTGGTTTGGGGGGGACTCGACGGACGACCGTGCGGGAAAATGAATTATTTATTTAATTTTCCCTCATGGTCGTCTGTCAAATCCCCCCCAATCCGGCCCCACCACCCCACCGCTTTTACCGTTGGGGGCTTGAGGAGCGGACACCAGGATCGGGAGTCAGGGAGCGGGGAGTAAGAACTACACTCCCCAGCATCCCCTGCGGCATTCCCTGCGGCCCAGCGTGCAGCCGCCAATGCACCACACAGTGCCAGGAGGCACCTTTAAAAATCGCTAGGGGCTCCCGCAGCACGGGATGCGCTCGGGCGTGCCTGGGCAAAGCCCGGGCCAAGGGCGGGCCTATCTGCGCCCGTCAGCGACAGGAGGAGGCAGGGCTGGGCCCCCCCTCTTTGCTGTGTGATTGGCAGTGATCCAAAAACCCGCCCGCTCTCCATGATTGTGAGGACCCTTCGGCTAAGGTACTGTAATCTGTGACTGTCCTCTTGTTTTGCTGTTGTTCTCATCATTCAGTGCCCAGTTTGGGTTTTTATATAGTGGCACTTTTTTTTTTTTCTTTACTGGCCATGGGGAAAAGGAAACTACTGAGTTCTGCTCTAGCGAAACCACCACCCAAATCACGTCAATCGATTATGAATGTTATAACAGGGGCAATGGGAGCCATTGAGAAGCAAATTCTAAGTGTGGAGGAAACATTAACTACCTGTACTGAGAGTGGGTCTGATCCTTTAAACAAAAGTATCTCATCCTCCTTGGACTTGGCCCTAACCCCTGAAATACAGTCTATTTGCCAAGGCGCTGTGAAAAAGAATGAATTGGTCCAAATTGTTGCCCCCGTAGTGCTGGGAACCTCAAGTTCTATCCCTCCTTCTATTCCTCCATCTAAACGCCCTAAAACCACTAAACCCATCTCTGCTAAGACCAATACAACTCTGTGCGATGGGAAAATGAAGGCAACAAAGAAGGTAATCGGCTCAAAATCGGGCCAAGGTCCAAAAACACAGACAGACTCAAGCAAGGGACCACCCTCTGCAGCACTTGACTCTTTGGTCTGTTCCCCATTAGTGGCATGTGTACAGGAATTGATTGATCTTATTAAAACTTCTGTATGCAGCCTTACTGACCGCCTGAAAGCTGTTGAATGTGCCGTACTATCATGTGCAGATAGCTTGGGTTCAATGAATATGCACAATGGGACTGGGAGGGAAGAGCTAACTGTTTATGGTAATAGTGCTGGTGCACCTCGCACGTGCCCAACACAGCAATCTGTGGAGGGGCCTTGTGAGGTGCCCCAGCATTTACCTCAACCCCATTATGGAGTGTCAACAACGGTGGCACAGATACAATCTGCCCCAGTTATGGATGTGACAGGGGTTCATAATAAGGCAATACCATCAATCCTCAACTCCAATACTCTTGCGGGGGGCTCAACCCTTAAACACCCTCGGTCTGCCAGGGACAGACTAGACCTACCGCCTGAGGTTACACCTTACGTGGTCATTCTGGCAAATGTTCCACCCACTGAGTCTCCGCAACATGAAACATGGGACTCATTGAGAAACACATCTCTCAACTGGTTAAATTCTAAAGTGGGGTTGGGGGGAACACTTTTTGCTGATTTTAAG
Source organism: Calotriton arnoldi (assembly GCA_963921515.1). NCBI lineage: Eukaryota > Metazoa > Chordata > Amphibia > Caudata > Salamandridae > Calotriton > Calotriton arnoldi. The sequence goes on along the minus strand of CAWUFW010007545.1, from coordinate 982,271 downwards.
ATGGTCAGACGGGTTGGATGGGTCGGTAGAGATGCTAAAGTGTTTAAGGGAGATTGTGTAGTCCTCTCCTTCAAATCACCAGGACTGATTAATGGCATACTGGGTAGGGCTAAGTGTTTGTGTTCAAACGAAAAGCAAATCATGATTCTCCCGCTTGGTTTCTTTTATAAGCCCCCTAGGCTATGTCTTAGCCAGCCAAATGCACTGATACAATTTTGTCCTCCAAAACTAGGTATATTGCAACAACCACTTTTAAGTGCAAATCATGAAAATACCCCTTTATATTCCATTGCTACCTCTAATAGATATGACACTTTTTCCAATCTTGCTGGGGTAGATTGACTACAGGATAAACCATTGGAGGTTACCACAATACAAAGTTTTAGCTCTAATACTCTGTCCTCTGTTAGTAACACGCAGCCAAATACGAGTTCTGAAGATCAAATGAGACCAGTACCATCCTTGCCAGGTAAAGAATTAATGCTGGACCTTAGGCCCCTAGATCCTAACAGTACCATAGTTGTATCTTGGAATGTAGCGGGGCTGCGGAGCAAACTTAATTCTTCAGAGTGGCTAAATTTTATAGCAAATTTTAACATTGTGTGTCTACAAGAAACCTGGGTGATTGAACCATGTCATCTTATTGGCTTTAAAAAACCTATAATTTGTCGGCTATTCCATCTAGCCATGGTAGACACAGGGGTGGTCTATGTATCTATGTGTCAGTCAAACAACCCTCCTCTTCTGTAAATCTTAGGATCACTAGTATCAAATTGTCAGTATCGACCTCTCTGTATCTTTTAAACTGATTCTAGTCAATTTTTATAATAATGCATGCCGGTCGGAGATACTGGCCATACTGACCTCTCTTGACAATGATCTGGATACTATTCTTTCGAAGGAGTCTGGGAACAAAATTATACTCTGGGTGGGGGACTTCAATATCCAACTATGTAAGTTGCCCTCTAAAACTATTTGTGGTATGATTTCATCAATGAACGAGGACTCGACCCATTTTTTACATTCAGATTATGGCAGGAAACTCAATGAGCTTATTTTTAAATATGACTTAGGCTTTAGCAATGAGTTTGGGAATAGCCCAATTGATGTATCCTGCATTTCTGTCGGTATTATGGGTAAAAGTGCTATTGATTTTTTACTTTTTCCAAATCATTACTCAACTTATATCACTAACTTTACATTACACGATTGTGCATTGAGTGACCATTACCCCCAGAGTCTAATGTTAAATTTTGGGTCAGTAAAAGATCGAAGGGACCATGGCCACACTCTAGCCGTGGAGAAATTAGAGCTTTCTCGAACTAATGGGTTTGCACTACGCTGGTCTATGGTTAATCCAACTGACTTTTTAGAGAAACTAATCCGGCAGCGAAAGAGCGCCTTCAATGTTTGTTTGGACTCCTCAGAGGAGCCCCCTGCTATTGCGGAATCTTTTGGACAAATAACTAGTGCTATCAAAGTGGGGCTACTAGCCAGGCAGAAGGCAGAAACAGGAAAGTTGAAGGGCTGGTTTGACTGCGTATGCAGTGAGACCCATAAAAAACTTATAGGAGCTCTGAAAAATAACCCCAGAAATACTGAGGAGGTTCAGCACTGGAGGCGGGAATATAGGCTTGCTTTAAAAAAACGGTAAAAAATATTAAAAGAGGAGACTTGGGAGAAATTGCATGAGGCGAGCCGAAGCAACGATACCACTGCATTTTGGCATGTGGTTAATTCCCCTTTCCTTAGTGAAGTGGATAAACAAAAAATTGAAGTGGCGGTGACTGAAGAGGATTGGGTAACACATTTTTCTACCTTATATTCGTCTACTGCAAATAAGGTTACTCACCACTCAGTTTTAACTCCTGTGGCAGCTCTACAAACGCTTATTCCCGCACCTGACTGGCCTGCCTAAAATTTTACTTTAGAAGAAGTCTCTCTAGCTATTAGCTCAAGTAAGGGCAACAAAGCACCTGGGCCAGATGGGGTTCCAATTGACTTATTTAAAGCAAATATTGATCTCTGTGGTCCCCTTCTTACTCACGTTTTTAGATCCTACCAGAGCACGGTGTTCCCCTTGACCTGGGGAGAATCTCAGATTGTACCTATATTTAAAAAAGGGGATCGAAACTGTCCATTGCACTACAGACCAATCTCTCCACTTGATTCTTTGGTCAAGGTGGTAGGGCGTATACTTTTAGCTAGATTACAAAATTGGGCAGATAGCAATAGTAAGATCTCTGACCTACAATATGGATTCCGCCAGGGAATTGGCACAACGAAGCAAGCCATTAATCTGAATTTGCTATGGGGCAAATATGCACACATTAAAAATGGCAATTTATATACGGTATTTGTTGACTTATCGTCAGCTTTCGATTGTGTAATTCATGAGAAACTGTGGGCAGAAATGACTTCACTGGGTATCGACAGTACTATTATTAACTTTTTAAGAAACCTGTACTCAAACGGCTATGCAAGAGTACGGTTTGGCACAAAAGGAGAGTGCACTCGCCCCTTTAGAATAGAAAAAGGGGTTCGTCAGGGGTGCATACTTGCCCCTTTTTTATTCAATTTATATATCAATAACATGGGCAATACGCTGGTTAGTTCATGCACTGATTTGCCACATGTAAAGCATCGGCCAATCCCAGTTCTGCTTTACGCGGATGACGCGGTTCTTATGGCGCGCACTCCTCTGGCCCTGCAACGCCTCCTTGATACTTTCACCCTATTTATGGAGAATCTGGGGCTACGAACTAACATAAGTAAGACCTTCGTTATGAAAGTGGGCCGTAGTGTAGCCAAGTGCCGCAACATCTACATAGGAAAAGAGATTCTACCTCAAACCATGACTTTTTCTTATTTGGGTATTTTATTTGATTGCGAAGGGACCTGGACAAGTGCTATTAATGCAAGAAGATTGCAGTTTGTAAGATCTATCATGGCCCTTCGCAATTTTGCCAGGAAATTGGGGAATATCCAACCAAAAGAAATGCCAACTATATATTATGCAAAATGCAGAACTATTGCAATGTATGGTTCTGATATTTGGGGATACGTGAATGTTGATTCTCTACAGGCGGTGGAAAATGCCTTTTTTTAAGTCTTTTAGCACTTCCCTCCAGTTGTTCAAATCATGTATGTCACTCAGAATTGGGGGCCAATTATCTAATAGATCTGATCAGGATTCAACCAGTTCTGCTTTGGCACAAAATATGGACCTTGAAATATACAAACTTGAATCGTGCCATAGCTAAGGACTGTTGTGATTCTCAATTGGCCTTAAAGATCCCTTGGCTAAAGTCTATTAAGAACTTTATGGTAGATATTGGCCGTCTGGAGTTTTACGAACGACCTGAATCTCTGTCAACCATTTCAAGGACTGCATTAAAAACAGAGTGCCTAAATCACCTGGAGGACTTGAGATTATGTGTGGAACTGGCCAAACCATCTGTGAAACACAACAAATGGTCCTGACCACTTTTTCAATGCAACCATACCTTTTTAATGTTCTCAATGCTCAACATAAATTTGTTTTAACACGTTTTAGGCTAAACATATTCCACCGCCTGACAAGCTTCCCAACCCTCAATAACTGGTCTAATGAATTACAGCGTTGCCCCTGTGATAACGTATCTAACCAATCAACTATGCACATTGTACTTTTTTGTAAATTTTGTATGGATCTGAGAAAATCTTTTATTGTACCCCTATTGAAATCACTAAATTTTAAACAATGTAGGCCGGCATTTTTATATCTGCAACTTCTTCCAAACCTATACACGTGCGTGATACTTGCAAGGTTTCTTAGGGCGACTCAAGCGAGGAGAAAATCTTTACCAGCAGTGGGTTAATACATGAATAGTCTGTTAAAATGTGATTTGCACTTTTGCACTCCCGATTTTATTGTATTTTAATTGTCTGTACTTTTTACTATGAATTTTAATCTTCTTGTATTCTTTTATGATACACCCTGTGTGAATCGAATAAAGATATATTGATGATGATGACATCTTTTTAAATAGGGCCAGATGATTATCCGCCACTGGCCAGTCAGAGCTGTTATAAGTTAGCCCACATGTGTGAATCCCTCCAGCTCTATAATTCGGCTTGGATGGCTCATAACTACCAAGAATAACTAGAATCTTAGTGTAGATATGTTCTTTTCATGTAAAGTTTACACAGAAAGTTCAATTTTAATAATGCTTGCCGCTAAACTCCAGATGTAAATTTAGAATTATATTGTATTTATCCCAATGAGACATGGGTCTACAGCAGTGACGTTTGCCAGGGCGGCATTAATGGGTGACTGATGTTTTTCGAACTCTGGGGAATATATTCTGCTCCAAATTCCATAACTAACACAGATGCAACTGCTAGTGTTTCCTACAATCAGCTAGTTATTATAATGTTGTCATTCCCTGACAGGAAGCCACCATGGACGTCATTTGGGTGTATTCAGGGGTCGCAGCTGTGACCTCTAGCTTGATGCCTCTCGCTTGATCACTTCCTTTGTAACCGCGGCCTCAGAGGAGGTAAACGTTTTGCCCCCTCTGAGGCCAGGAGTCGCAAAGGAAGTGCCAGGTGCAGCAGGGAGCAAGATAGAGGCAGCCGCGGCCAGTGCAGGTAAGAGCGGTGGGGGCGGGGAGTTTCGACAGACAACCACGAGGGAAAATTAAATAAATAATTAATTTTCCCTTGTGGTCGTGTGTCGAAATCCCCCCCACCCGGCACCACCGCAACTGGATAGAGGTCATAGCTGCGACCCCTGACTACCCCCAAATGACGTCCATGGAAGCTATGTAGTACTGGCTAGTACGGTCCACAGCAGGAGCAAAAAATCTAGGGGGAAGATTTACGTTCAACTAACGCAGCGGGGTACAGCAAGTCATTTTGCTGCGCCGCGCTGCGTTAGTTTTGAAGCACAGGGATGCAACATATTTACAAGAATATGTTGCATCCTTGTGCTTCCCCCTGCGCTGGCGCACAAACTGCAGCCATGCGCCGGCGCAGGAACCCTTGCACCATGGTGCAAGGATGCCTGCGTCATGGGGAGATTGTTTTTGTGCAGGAAGGGGGAACCTTCCTGCACAAAAACAATCACTACAACCATTTTCCTCTTTCAATGCGTGCTGCAGAATGCAGCACGCATTGAAAGAGGAAAAAATGAGGAGAAATGAAAACATTTCTCCTCGGTCACGCAGGGTGGCTTTTCCTCTCCTTGTAAATATGGAGCAGCCCCCTGCGACACCAGTACGTCACGAAAAGTGACGTACTGGTGGCGCAGGGGGCTCGTAAATCTGCCCCTCGGTGTCCAAAATTGACAGATGGGGTTTTTCACTTTGGGTGAAGGGCATGTAATGTTCTCTGAAGAACACGTTTCTGCATCAGCATCTCAGAGCCCAAGCTCCCGAGTGCGCTATTGGAAGGCAGCACTATTTTTAACTTAGCCTTTTCAGCTGAAAAGGCATATTTCAAAACAGGACGTGAAAACCCACAATCTTGTTTCTTTTAGTCCTGATTGAATCCAGCGCTACACCTACAGAGTTTGCGTGTAATGTGTCACATGGGAAGATGTGTTCTGTGCAGAAGAAATGCAGACTCCAAGGGATGTTTGCAAATACTCACACAAGGCTAAACATCTGGGGTTCCTCTTTGATGCAGATGGGACTGTGAAGCAGCCGCGGTCCATGCAGGTAACAGCGGTGGGGCCGGGTAAGGGGGGATTTCGAGGGACGATGCCGAGGAAAAATTAAATAAATAATTAATTTTCCCTCGGCATCGTCCCTCGAAATCCCCCCTTACCTGGCCCCACCGCTGTTACCTGCACCGACCGCGGCTGCTGTGAAGCCTCAAATGATTGTGGTGGTTAGTGGTTGTTTCTACCAGGGCAACAAGCTGGAGCCACTGCCTCTCCATCAGGAATCAGGCTTTGGTTCCAGGAGCAGCAGTGAATTCCCTCTTGCGCTATTTCAATGCCCCGTATGGTGGCAACCTCGGTATTCACCAGCTAGACTTTGAAGGCGCAGGAAGCTATAATTATTTGTATGCATCTGTTGTGTAAAACGGCTACATTAACATCAAAAATTACAAATGCAGATAAAAATTGACATTTTCAGCAAGATTTTTTTAGAAGTGTTATATGAAAAGGGTGCAACTGTGCTTTATAAACAGCAAACACATCTGTTTGATATTGTACACTTAATTCGATAAAATAATTAATTTTTAAAAGATACAATAATTATCTCAGAAGTCACTGCAACCTTAAACAACTAAGTTGCAAAATGGAGGACTGATGTAATTATTTTGTGCGTTTTCATGGTCATACTTCCAGGTATAAACACCGCTATTTTTTGCGCTGTCTGCATATGTTTCACCGTTTGTGCTCTGAGAATGTTATTAGAACTGTCAGAGCCCCACAAAATAAACTATGTCTACAATAAATACAAATATGTTTAACATCCGCAACTTCAACTTCTGGACATCTTCCCACCCCCAAATTTTTCCTTCTTTGTTCCAGTTAGATGTTTGCCCCCAGCAGCATCCTCACGGTATACTCCGCCTAGCATGACTACCTCCCTCCAGGTCACTACAGATGGAGATTCCAGTCCTGGACTTTTGTCCACTAACCTATTGCATTCTGGGTATTGTAGTCATGTTTTTCTTCTATTGATCCAATACAAGGTAAGCAACCTGCCCAACATGATGATGATGAGAAGGAAAAATCCTATCATCACCCCCTGTCACCTCCCTCCTTAGTACACTGGCGCTGGCATATATTTTGATTTACAGAACACCAGTGGCCTAGAAACTACTCCAGAACCCATTCTTTATTCCCGTTTTAGACCACCAACCTTTTTTGCCGGTACTGACCCTCGCCACTGATATGACTGAGGCAAGGCAAATCTAACAGACATTTTCCAACCTGTGCCTTCTACTTCAGATCTTCTCTTGCCATAACGAGGCTCAGGTTGACCCAAATATGTCAGCCTGGACAAAACTATTTTTTCTGCTGGGAGTGAATTGCCCCATTGTTAGGCGCCGTAGACTGACTCCCAGTGATGCAGCACACCACTTCTGAGGTATTGTGGTACAGGACTCAACTTGCAATGAATCTTAACACCTTCATTTAAGTGCCTCTGGACAGGGAATCTAACAGAATTAGGCAGGAAAGTGTTTTTTGACAGCCTGACACTACATTCTTTGAATGCTGTCGGCCTGTTCTAGATATTCCAGAACACGGCCCGGGAATAGGCTTTGTAGACCCCTTGGCACTAAGGACTTTGTCAATGTGCCAACATGTGACAGAGATCCAGTTGGACTGCAACCAACCCACAACCCAAAGCGTTCCTGGTAACAATCAATTCTATAAAATATCACAGGGATAATAAGAAAGTCACACTCAGGAACACTAGGAAACACGACATATTTTTTAAAAAATATTTTAAAATCAGAATCCTATCCTAGTGTATACACTATTTTTAGTAACTTCTAGAAAAACAAACAGAATAGTAGCTGCAGCATTTACAGCTGAAAATATTGCAATATATTGGCTATGTAACTCTATACCACCCAACCCTTTTATCTTTGGCTTTCTTAACTAAACTCAGCACCAAAAGGAAAGCCTAATTTGAGATTCAAAGATTGGCCACGCCCGCGTGCCTGCTTGGAACAAGGAGGCTTCTTTTCAATGTAACAGCATTGACTGCGATTCTTATCTACATAAGAAGGCAAACTGATAAGCACAACAAGTGAAGGCTAAATGCGCCTCCCACTAGCCTTCAGCAAAAGTAGGCCCAGAAGTTCTGCATGGCCTGTGTAGTCTCAGTCTTTGGTATGAGGTCCCTCTCTAGCTTGTCACACTCTGTTGCTAACATATTTATTATTATTTGGTCGTTGTTAAATCTTTCAGAATAAACAATTAGCAGAAAGAAGACTTGATGTCCTTATACTTATTTTCATTCTTGGAAATGGAGCCCTTTGTATAATAATAATAAACGAGAAATAGAAATATCAGCTTCCATGAAATCTCGTTCACAACTCGAAAACAATTATTTAGAACAGAAAATTGAATTCAGATTAAATACTATGAATATATTCAAGCAGACTTGATTGTCATATTGCAAAGAATAATTACATTAATAAAAGTGCATTCTAGGTTGGTCACGTATATCCTAATAATTAACATGTGTAGCTTAAAAAGGGGGATACTTAGAAGGGGAAAAAATGATAATTATAACACAGTCGCACCCTCTAGGACATGATAATATGAGTGTTTTCTTGCACTTCCTGAAGATTTAGCTAATGGATTCATACAATCAGGCCAAGATGGACAAGGTACAGCTAAGCAGATTTTACATTCTAGCCTGGACACAACAGACTGTGGGCACCAGTGTCATTATCAGACGGCATACCTGGATGTGCTCCACATTATTTTCTAGAGATGTCCAGGCATCATTGAGGCCAGAAATTATATTGAAAAGATTTATGTGGCTCTAGTACATTCCAACAACACCAAAGCTACAGCTTGTTGCTTGAGAGGGTTTTCCAAGGCGCACCAATAGGGGCATCACCGTTCAGCGGCCTACACAGACATTTCATGATGCGAGAGGAAAAAGCAGTGTCATTGGCCTCTTCGTCTCCATTCAACACCTTCAAAAACCTTTAGTTTTTCCTACGAAGGGGCCGTTAAACTGGTGGAAGGCTAGATAAGACATTACCTACCCCACTGGCACTTAATCACGTAGGACTTATGGACCCTCCACAATATTGAAGGTGGTCATGTTTTCCCTTTCTGGACACCTATCCTCACATTTCACATGTTTTCACCCAGAAGGTAGCGCTCCACACCAGTATCCTTTCCAAAGAAATGTTTATGTTGCTTGATAAAGGTGGCTGCAAATTCATTCCTAATTTTGTTTCCTGGTCCCAGGAAGGACGGGCCTTAAGAGCGGTCTTAGAACTCAGTTTTTAACTTGTTCCTCAAGAAGGAGAAGTTCAAGATGACTACCCTGGCACAGGTTCTTCGGGCCTTGGATCACAGTGGTTGAATGGTGTCCCTTGACATGCAGGACGGCTACTTTCATTTACTAGTCCTGCAATCCCACAGGAAGTATCTCCGCTTTGTAGTTGGATTGGACCACTTCGGCTTCACCATCCTGCCCTTCAGCCTTTGATCTTTTTCTATCAATTAGACCAAGTTTCATCTTCAACATTTACAGAGGCTATCATGTATTGGGGCTACAATGGACAAATTTGCATTCAAGGCTTTTAACCCTCTTCATCATGGTCACAATGCAAAAGTAAATGCACAGACAATGGTCTGCTGTCCCTTGCACGGCTCTTCAACCCATAAAGCCAAGCCCAAACTGCTTGGCCAGGTCCCACTAAGGCCCCCATTACGAGTGGCCCAGTTAATTGCGTTGTGTGCGGTAACCGCTTTTACAGTACATATAGCAATTATGGTTTTGTGCTAAATATCGGCATGTCAAACATGTCAATATTTGTTGGGGAAACTGCCTGGTATTGACAAGAACATACAGAATTTGGTGCAGGTGATAAATTCCAACTCAACCGAGTCAGATTTTATCAATTGGGATAAATATCACACCATTTACAAGGCCACTCATAATGCGGGCTTTTGCAGGAACACAAGCAACTCCAGACACCTAGTTGGGCCTCATCAATGCCCTAAGTAGCACAGGTACGGCCAAAAGTGGGTCATAACAGATACTCAAGTTGCACCTCGTCAATGAGGCCCAATAATGCGAAGCGTATCACATTTTCCTTTTATTTCCATTCAGCAGAGAAGTGGCCAAGCAGTTTGGGGTGGGCTATCCTTTTTTGGACATAGTTAAGACTGATTTGCATATGGTTGTTATGTTATGTTATACTGTTTTATAAAGCGCACAGCTGCCCCAGCAAAGGGGCGTCCCAGCGCTAATAGCAAAAATACGGAGGCTACTGACACAAGCACGGCCTATAGTGGAGAGAAGAGGTGGGTTTTAATACCCTTACGGAATGCCAGGTAGTTATCAATGCTGCGGATGTGTATAGGAAGAGTATTCCAGAGTTTGGCTGCCAGTGTGCGGAAAGAGCGCCCAACAGCACACACCCTCCTTACCCGGGGAACAACCGCCAGATGTTGACCCATCGAGCGGTTGTCCCTATCTGTAGTGGAAAAGTTAAAAAACAAATATCAAATCGAATATCACCTACGATTTATATTAACTCGGGCAGTTCACCCATCACTTTCTGTGTTTCCCTTGATATGGCCTAAGTGACCGGGTCGGTATCAGTCAGTACAATACAACCTAACGCACCACTTCTGCAATGTGACTCAATAGGCTAAAACGTACCAGAGGTTTCTTGTGTTTCCGCAGTTTCAGGCGCGCCTGTCCCGTTTAATAGGTGGCTGAGAATGATTCGCAAACGGTTGTATTAGGACAGTGGACAAGAAAAATTAGATAGTAATTTGTAGACATTAGGATTAATTAGAGCATTCCATTCATTACTTTTTGTGGCTTTCAGTCAGTCTTTTTAGGACTAGCAACAGGCAGCTTTATTTGTGGATTGACTGTCATATTAGATATATTATAGTGTTTTTATTCTTATTTAGTGTAAAGCTGTGTGCATGTAACACAGCCATGGAGTCCTGTGACTACTTCACATGCTTCTCTGGAGTCTGGGGTGATCAGAGTATTCCATTGTTATGATTCTGTTTCTTTCTTCTACCTCAGTTACCGGGCTGTGCCACCTTTGAAGTACTTGTTAAAGACAGCTCTGTGCAGATTGTATAGCTCATTATTAAAATTACCTCATGTCATCAATTCTTCAAAAAGTACAATTAAAAGAGGCACAGGGAGAGAGGAGCTTTCATATGTTTTTCATGTTTTACCGTTGCTCTGATGGGTTTTTCCATTAAGCTCATGGTATTTTGTGGATGGCTATTCTGTCTCATTTGTGTCTCGATTTGGTTTTGGTGTATAAACTATTTTTTATTTTAGCGTCCAGATGCAAAATTACATGTTTAAATTTGAGACTCAGTGTATGTTCTTTTTATGTATACTGACACAGCATTTTAACTGTAGATTTATGTTTTTTTAGTTTCAGAAGTGCATGCTGTTTGGATGCCTTAGGCTGTCATAAAGACCGTTCTAGTCACTAATCACCCTTGTGTGTTCATTTGTTTTTCTTACTGTCATAACAACATATTGTTCGATTTACTGCTTTTTTTGCTGACAGAGTAAAGATGTGTGCATACCTAGACTTTCTTAAAGATGCAACGAAAATCTTGTCTAAATTACCTGTTCTGCTATGTTTTGCTGTTCATACATTATCATTTCACCACTTACAACACAAATTTCATTATATGACAACTTGTCATTAACACTCTTCTTCTGAGGTATAGCGTAACTTTGCTAATGCAGTCTGTTCAGCAACGGGGCCCTACTCCCAGCTTCCATATTGTTGTAGCCAAAGATGTTGCTTTACTATCTAGGAAAGCAGGCGGGTGCAACACACCCACTTCCCCAGCTATCATCAAACGCATCCAACAAAAAAAAGCATGACCATTTGGCTTCATCAATGCTTGTCTTATTCTGGTCACTACTGACCCTGTAGTGCTGCAGAAAATGTTCTCAATTTCAGTCTCAGCGCACTTTCGGGGTCATCTGCAGGGCAATCCTGTGCAGGTGAAATCCATCAATATGCAAATGAGGCCTACTTTTTATCTAAAATAAGACTTAAATGCAAATGAGACGTGAATAGGCAGGTGTTGGGATTTCTTCTGCTGCACTGGCCTGGGCTGCTCCTGCCAGCCTAATGTTTTTAAAGGGCGCTTTGCCAAGGACTACACTGGCTGAAAATGGATGCGCCAGATGGCTGAGGTTAAGGGGAGAGAGAACAGTCCAGCTAGAAGAGTTCCGTTCTTCATTGCAAGCTCTGGTGGGCTCGCGCATTGTGGCATTGCTGACGTGGGGAGATTCTTAAAGTTGGTTCAAAAGCAGCAATTTTATGCTCTAAAAAAGGATAAGAAGTCACTGTTAATATCAGCCACGGAGATAGTTTGAAAAGCAAGCATTAGTGAACATAGATCAGGTGTGAAATAGCATGATTTATGAGTGAAACATTATTTTTGAAATTCACAAACACGAGCTTACATTCCTGAATTGATTCTATTCATGCTTAATATCACACCAGGGTGGTGTATGTGTAAGTAAATTTGCCCCAGGTGCTGGTGGGAGGCTTTCTGGGGAAAGGATGGCGTGGAACGTTGGTGGACAACCAGAAAGCCACGCGCTTGTGAGTGTTTACAAACCTTTCCGAAGCCACGCCCACGCTGGATACAGTGAACGGATGGAAATGAATATTGATTCAAAAGTGAAGTACAGAGCTGGTTAACCCTGCCCTTTCCTTCTCCCTCTCCCCAGAATGTCTTCGAAAGCAAGCCGACCCTTCCCGAGTACAAGGTGGCGTCGGTGCAGAAGGCCCGCTTCATCCTGCTGCACTACAGCATCTTCAAGGCGCTGTGGGATTGGCTGATCCTGCTGGCTACCTTCTACGTGGCTGTGACCGTGCCCTACAACGTCTGCTTCACGGGCACCGACGACAGCGTGGCGGCGGCCCGCAGCACCATCGGCAGCGACATAGCCGTGGAGATGCTCTTCATCCTTGGTGAGTCTCTTGAGCCCTCCCCGGCTCCGCGTGCCCCCCTCCCCGCACAGGATGAATACCCGCTGCTTCCCCATTCTCCTGGGTAAAATGCGCCTCCAAAATGGCGCGAGTTTGACTTTGCACTGCCAAGACTCCTAAAAAGGGCTAAATTGAGGGATAAAGCAAATTTTCAATAATCATGTCTGAATTTGCAGGAATTATATGAATCCAATTAGCCAACAGGCTGACCCAATGTATTACAAGTTACAGGTGTGATGTACGGTAGGGCTGACTCAGCCTTTCATTATTGGAGGTTGATAAGGTCGCTTATAATTATACCTATTATGGAAGAGTGTAGAGACATTTCAGGTTATAGTGTGTGCTGCTTAAATTGTCATCAGCATCTGAATATTTTCTTTCACTTCTACTTCTGACCTGCAAACTCCTCTGTTTTACTTAAAGCAATCCTTTGAAATCATGTTTCCGGTCTATCACTATCCTTGATCTTAAAGTACCACTGTTGGTTGGGTTCCGTAATTTTTTTTTATCCGCTTAAAGTTGGAGATGCCTGGGGATAGGGGCCTCAGCTGCCATACTGTTTACAATAACCAGCAGTGTCTTTAGACTGTTTTCCAGTCATAAAACACTCAAAACGTTACAGGCAGATGAGCTTGTAGTTCCAAAACGGAAGATGCAGGTAGTTGAATTCATAGGACCGTGATGGGCTGAGAGGAGCTACCCACCCATCTAAGGTCAAAGGGCACTAGGGTGTCTGGGTATATTACAAGTATAGTTATTGGTGAAATGACAGTGCGCCCACAGGATTCAGCTCTCCAGTGTTTAATGAACGCCTCTTCCTTTCTAACGTGATTAAATAAAACCCCTCAAGAACATCACAAACACAGCTGCTTGCATTCTCACTGCACAGTACCATGCAACAAAGCCAATCAGCACAGCACAAGTTGAGTTACTTGTCTCTACAGTGTGTAGTACCCTATAAAACAGACCAAAAGAATGTCACAAGAACTGCTGCATGCATTTACAATCTACGTACCTTAACACATCCTTCAATATCACAAGAACGGCTGCATGCATTTACACTCTACGTACCTTAACACATCCTTCAATATCACAAGAACGGCTGCATGCATTTACACTCTACGTACCTTAACACATCCTTCAATATCACAAGAATGGCTGCATGCATTTACACTCTACGTACCGTAACACATCCTTCAATATCACAAGAACGTCTGCATGAATTTACATTCTAGGTACCTTAACACGGCCCTCGGCATCACAAGAACGGCTGCATGCATTTACACTCTACGTACCTTAACACATCCTTCAATATCAATCAATCAATCAGGCGTTTGTTAAGCGTGACTACTCACCCGTAGGGGTCTCAAGGCGCGGGGGGTTAGCAGGTTCCAGTCCATCAAGGGGGGGTCTGTCGAAGAGCCAGGTTTTGAGGATTCTTGCGAAGATGGGGAGCGATGTTGTCTGTCTGAGGTGGAGCGGAAGGGCGTTCCGGGCTCTGGCCGAGAGGAAGGAGAAGGAGCGGCCTCCCGATCTGGTCTTTCTGGTGCGGGGGACCACGGCGTAGGAGAGCTGGGCTGATCGTAGGGTCCTCTGGGGTGCGTGGAATTTGAGTCGGCTGTTCAGGTATGCTGGTCCGGTGTCGTGGAGGGCCTTGTGAGCGTGGGTGAGCATCTTGAAGGTGACTCTAGTTTCTATGGGGAGTCAGTGGAGTGTGCGCAGGTGCTGGGAGATGTGGCAGTGTCTTGGCAGGTCGAGGACCAGTTTTGCAGCGGCGTTCTGGATGTTCTGTAGCTTGCGGGTGAGGTTTTTGTTTATTCCGGCGTAGAGTGCGTTGCCGTAGTTGAGTCTGCTGGTGACCAGGGCATGAGTGACGGTCTTTCTGTGTTCGAGGGGGATCCATTTGAAGGTCTTACGTAGGAGGCGGAGGGTGTGGAAGCAGGAGGACGAGACGGAGTTGATCTGGCGGTCCATTTTGAGCTCGGAGTCCAGGATGATTCCCAGGTTGCGTGCGTGGTCTGTCGGGGTAGGTGGGCTTCCGAGGGCGGGGGGCCACCAGGTGTCGTTCCAGGCATCGGGGTTTGGGCCCATAATGAGTATTTCTGTTTAGTTGTAGGCAGCTGTTTTTCATCCATTTGGCGATGGCTTCCATGCCTTCTCGAAAGTTGTGTCTGGCGGTATTGGGTTCGTTGGATAGGGAGAGGATGAGTTGGGTGTCGTCTGCGTATGACACAATGTTGAGTCCGTAGGTTCTGACGATGGGGGCGAGCGGAGCCATGTAGATATTGAAGAGCGTAGGGCTGAGGGAGGACCCCTGGGGGACTCCGCAGGTGGTTGGTGTAGGGTCCGAGAGGAAAGGGGGGAGTCTGACCCGCTGCGTTCTGCTGGAGAGGAAGGAGCGGATCCAGTCGAGGGCCTTGTCTTGGATCCCTGCGTCGTGGAGTCTGCGTATTAGGGTGCGGTGAGATACAGTGTCGAACGTTGCTGAGAGGTCGTGGAGGATGAGGGCTGTTGTTTCTCCTTTGTCCAGTAGGGTGCGGATGTCGTCTGTTGCGGCGAGGAGGGCGGTTTCCGTACTGTGGTTTTTTCTGAAGCCGGATTGGGAGGAGTCGAGGATGTTGTGTTCTTCGATGAATGTGGTGAGTTGGCTGTTGTTGGCTTTCTCGATGACTTTCGCTGGGAACGGGAGCAGGGAGATGGGTCTGTAGTTTTTGAGGTCGGTGGGGTCCGCCGAGGGTTTCTTCAGGAGGGGGTTGACCTCGGCGTGTTTCCAGTCGTCGGGGAACGAGGCGGTTGCCAGGGAGCGGTTGATGGTGTGGCAGAGCATGGGTGCGATGGGGTCGGCGGCTCTGTTGAAAATGTGGTGGGGGCAGGGGTCCGTGGGGGCCCCGGAGTGGATTGACTTCATCGTCTTCAGTGTGTCTTCGGTGGTGAGGGCTGTCCAGTTGTCGATCGCTGGCTTCAGGGTGTCGGGGGTGGTTGGTGAGGGTTCATTGTGTTGGTTGTCTTCGTCGAAGTTGTCGTAGATGCTCTTGATTTTGTGGTGGAAAAAGGTGCTGAGTTTGTCGCAGAGGTCTTGTGAGGGAGGGATGTCGGTGGACTCGCTGGTGGGTTGGGCGAACTCCTTGATGATGTTGAAGAGTTCTTTGCTGTTGTGTGCATGAGTGGAGATTCTGTCTTCAATCGCTTTTTCCCTCGTTATTCTGATGAGTTGGTGGTGGGCGTTGGTGGCGGCTCTGAAGTTGTTGTGGGCTTCTGTGGATTTGGTGTTCCTCCAGGCCTTTTCGAGGCGGCGGCAAGTGTGTCTGGACTCTCGAAGTTCGGTGGTAAACCATCTGGCTTTCTTGGCGTGGGGGTTGTTGTTTTTCTTGAGGGGGGCTATGGTGTTGGCGCTGTCGGAGATCCATCTGTGCAGGGTTCGGGCTGCGGTGTTGGGGTCGTTGTTTTCCGCGATGGTTGGGGTGGAGTTGCTGAGTGATGAGGTTAGCTGGTCGTCGGTGATTCTGGTCCAATTTCTTCGTGGGAGCAGGTGCTGGTGTCTGTGGATGGTGGGTGTTCTGAAGGTGAAGTGGACACATCGATGGTCAGTCAATGGGAGTTCGGTGGTGTGGCTGAAGGTGATGGAGTTTCCTGTTGTGAAGAGAGGTTCGAGGGTGTGTCCTGCTGAGTGCGTGGGTTCGGTCACGATCTGACGGAGTCCAATGTTGTGGAGGTTGTCCAGGAGGGATGTGGTGCTGGGCTCCAGTTGGTTGTCGAGGTGGAAGTTGAGGTCTCCCAGTAGGGTGTAGTTAGTGGACGCGATGGCATGCGGGTAGATGATGTCCATGATGGAGTTGGCAAAAAGTCCGCGGGGTCCAGTGGGTCGGTAGATGAGGGTTCCTTGGAGGGTGGTGGTAGGGCTGGCCAGTATCTTGAAGTGAAGGTGTTCCATCAGGTCTGTGGGCTCATCGGGGAGTGTGCTCAGGCGGAGGGTGGATTTGTGGACGATGGCGATTCCTCCTCCCGGGCGGATGGGGCGGTCCTTCCTGGAGATCTTGTATCCTTGGGGAATGGCGATGGCGATGTCCGGTCCCGAGGTGGTGTTGGTCCATGTTTCGGTTAAGAACGCTACGTCCGGGGTGGTGCTGTCGAGGAGGTCCCAGATTTCGGTGGCGTGTTTGTGGAGGGATCGGACGTTGAGGAGGATGCATTGCAGGGTCTTCGGTTCGGTTGTGGTCTTGCGGGCGGGTTGCGCTGGGTCCGTGGTCTTGGCGGTGCTGCAGGTGTGCCGGCAGCGGTGACAGCTGAAGGGTCCGTGGGTGTCGGCTGGTAATGCTTGCTTGCAGTTGTTGTTTTGTCCAGGGTTGAGAGCGTGGAGTGCCGCTGGGTTGTAGCGTTGGCGTTGCGGGGGTCCAGGGTTCCTGGCGCTGGTCGCGGACGGACGCAGACGGGCTTGCCTTTGGCGCGCCCGCGCAGCGGCCGCCATTAAGTAGTGGTCGGAGAGGGCTGGACAGCTCGGAGGCGGGAGCGGGGAGGGGAGCTGGATTGGGCCGGTGGCATTGGTCGCGCTGGGGGGGAGGGGCTGCGGGGCAGCAGCGGCAGCAAAAAACGGGCAGAAAAAGGCAAAAGGAGAGGAAAGAGTGGAAATAAGGCAGTGAAAAGTGCAAGGAAAGTGGAAGAAAGACACAGAAGGAGAGTGAGAGGGGAAGATTAAATCAGTGGAAAAACAAGTGAAAAAGGAGGAAAGACAGAGGGAGAGTGAAAGGGGGAGATTGAAATCAGGAAACAAACGAGTGAAAACGGAGGAAAGACACAGAGGGAGAGTGAAAGGGGGAGATTGAAATCAGTAAAAAACGAGTGAAAACGGAGGAAAGCCACAGACGGAGAGTAAAAGGGGGAGATTGGAATCAGTGAAAAACGAGTGAAAACGGAGAGAAAGAGCGGAGCGAGAGAAAGGAGACAGAGGTCCACTGGACCACCAGGGATGAGGCACAGGTAAAACCTGCGGGTGAAGGAGGGCCTCGAACAGCAACACTCGAGAGTGCAGGGGCTCGTGGGAAGGCCTCACTTGATGGTGGAGCTGCGAGGGAGGGAGAGCAATTTCACTGAAAATGAGTCAGTGGTCTTGCTAACACAAGTACGGCTGCATGCATTTACACTCTATGTACCTTAACACATCCCTCAGTATCACAAGAACTGCTGCATGCATTTACACTCTACATACCTTAACACGTCCTTCAGTATCAAAAGAACTGCTGCATGCATTTATACTCTAGGTACCTTAACACAACCCTCAGCATCACAAGAAGGGATGCATGAATTTACACTCTACATACCTTAACACGTCCCTCAATGTTATTACAAGAACGGCTGCATGCATTTACACTCTACGTACCTTAACACACCCCTCAGTGTCCCAAGAACTGCTAGATGCATTTACACTCTACGCACCTTAACACATCCTTCAGTATCAGAAGAACTGCTGCATGCATTTACACTCTACGTAGCATCACACGTGCCTCAATGTTATTACAAGAACTGTTGCATGCATTTACACTCTACATACCTTAACACATCCCTCAGCATCACAAGAAGGGCTGCATGCAATTTCACCATATGTACCTTAACACGTCCATCAGTATCACATGAACTGCCAAATGCATTTACATTCTACGTACCTTAACACATCCTTCAGTATCACAAGAACTGCTGCATGCATTTATACTCTAGGTACCTTAACATGTCCCTCAGCATCACAAGAAGTACTGCATGCATTTAAACTGTACTTACCTTAACATGTGCCTCAATGTTATCAGAAGAACTGCTGCATGCATTTACACTCTGCATACCTTAAAACGTCCCTCAGCATCACAAGAAGGGCTGCATGCAATTACACTGTATGTACCTTAACACGTCCATCAGTATCACAAGAACTGCTGCATGCATTTACACTGTACGTACCTTAACACATCCTTCCGTATCACAAGAACTGCTGCATATATACACTCTATGTACCTTAACACACCCCTCAGTATCACAAGAACTGCTGCATGCATTTACACTGTACGTACCTTAACACATCCTTCCGTATCACAAGAACTGCTGCATATATACACTCTACATACCTTAACACACCCTTCAGTATCACAAGAACTGCTGCATGCATTTACACTCTACATACCTTAATAGGTCCCTCAGAATCACAAGAACTGCTGCATGCATTGACACGCTACGTACCTTAACATGTCCCTGAGCATCACAAGAAGGGCTGCATGCATTTACACTCTACATACCTTAACACGTCCCTAAACAATATCACAAGAACTGCTGCATGCATTTACACTCTATGTACCTTAACACGTCCCTCGGCATCGCAAGAAGGGGTGCATGCATTTACACTCTAAGTACCTTAAACCATCCTTCAATATCACAAGAACTGCTGCATGCATTTACACTCTACGTACCTTAAACCATCCTTCAATATCACAAGAACTGCTGCATGCATTTACACTCTACGTGCCTTAAACCATCCTTTAATATCACAAGAACGGCTGCATGCATTTACACTCTACGTATCTTAACACATCTCTCAGTATCACAAGAACTGCTGCATGCATTTACGCTCTATGTACCTTAACACGTCCCTCAGCATCACAAGAACGGCTGCATGCATTTACTCTCTACGCACCTCAACACGTCCATCAGTATCACAAGAACAGCTGCATGCATTTACACTCTACATACCTTAACACATCCCTCAGTGTCACAAGAACTGCTGCATGCATTTACATTCTACGTACCTTAACACATCCTTCAATATCACAAGAACGGCTGCATGCATTTACATTCTAGGTACCTTAACACGTCCCTCGGCATCACAAGAACGGCTGCATGCATTTACACTCTATGTACCTTAAACCATTCTTCAATATCACAAGAATGGCTGCATGCATTTACACTCTATGTACCTTAACACATCCTTCAATATCACAAGAACGGCTGCATGCATTTACACGCTATGTACCTTAACACATCCCTCAGTATCACAAGAACTGCTGCATGCATTTACGCTCTACATACCTTAACACGTCCCTCAGCATCACAAGAAGGGCTGCATGCAATTTCACCATATGTACCTTAACACGTCCATCAGTATCACATGAACTGCCAAATGCATTTACACTCTACGTACCTTAACACATCCTTCAGTATCACAAGAACTGCTGCATGCATTTATACTCTAGGCACCTTAACACGTCCCTCAGCATCACAAGAAGTGCTGCATGCATTTAAACTGTACTTACCTTAACACGTGCCTCAATGTTATCAGAAGAACTGCTATAATGCATTTACACTCTACATACCTTAAAACGTCCCTCAGCATCACAAGAAGGGCTGCATGCAATTACACTGTATGTACCTTAACACGTCCATCAGTGTCACAAGAACTGCTGCATGCATTTACACTGTACGTACCTTAACACATCCTTCTGTATCACAAGAACTGCTGCATATATACACTCTACGTACCTTAACACACCCCTCAGTATCACAAGAACTGCTGCATGCATTTACACGCTAAGTACCTTAACACGTCCCTGAGCATCACAAGAAGGGCTGCATGCATTTACACAATACATTCCTTAACACGTCCCTCAACAATATCACAAGAACGGCTGCATGCATTTACACTCTATGCACCTTAACCAATCCTTCAACATCACAAGAACTGCTGCATGCATTTACACTCTACGTACCTTAAACCATCCTTCAATATCACAAGAACGGCTGCATGCATTTACACTCTACGTACCTTAAACCATCCTTCAATATCACAAGAACTGCTGCATGCATTTACACTCTACGTACCTTAAACCATCCTTTAATATCACAAGAACGGCTGCATGCATTTACACTCTACGTATCTTAACACATCTCTCAGTATCACAAGAACTGCTGCATGCATTTACGCTCTATGTACCTTAACACGTCCCTCAGCATCACAAGAACGGCTGCATGCATTTACTCTCTACGCACCTCAACACGTCCATCAGTATCACAAGAACAGCTGCATACATTTACACTCTACATACCTTAACACATCCCTCAGTGTCACAAGAACTGCTGCATTCATTTACATTCTACATACCTTAACACATCCTTCAATATCACAAGAACGGCTGCATGCATTTACATTCTAGGTACCTTAACACATCCCTCGGCATCACAAGAACGGCTGCATGCATTTACATTCTAGGTACCTTAACACGTCCCTCGGCATCACAAGAACGGCTGCATGCATTTACACTCTATGTACCTTAAACCATTCTTCAATATCACAAGAATGGCTGCATGCATTTACACTCTATGTACCTTAACACATCCTTCAATATTGAAAGAACGGCTGCATGCATTTACACTCTATGTACCTTAACACATCCCTCAGTATCACAAGAACTGCTGCATGCATTTACGCTCTACATACCTTAACACGTCCCTCAGCATCACAAGAAGGGCTGCATGCAATTTCACCATATGTACCTTAACACGTCCATCAGTATCACATGAACTGCCAAATGCATTTACACTCTACGTACCTTAACACATCCTTCAGTATCACAAGAACTGCTGCATGCATTTATACTCTAGGCACCTTAACACGTCCCTCAGCATCACAAGAACGGCTGCATGCATTTACATTCTAGGTACCTTAACACGTCCCTCGGCATCACAAGAACGGCTGCATGCATTTACACTCTATGTACCTTAACACATTCTTCAATATCACAAGAAGTGCTGCATGCATTTAAACTGTACTTACCTTAACACGTGACTCAATGTTATCAGAAGAACTGCTGCATGCATTTACACTCCACATACCTTAAAACGTCCCTCAGCATCCCAAGAAGGGCTGCATGCAATTACACTGTATGTACCTTAACACGTCCATCAGTGTCACAAGAACTGCTGCATGCATTTGCACTGTACGTACCTTAACACATCCTTCCGTATCACAAGAAGTGCTGCATGCATTTAAACTGTACTTACCTTAACACGTCCCTCAACAATATCACAAGAACGGCTGCATGCATTTACACTCTATGCACCTTAACCAATACTTCAACATCACAAGAACTGCTGCATGCATTTACACTCTATGTACCTTAACACGTCCCTCGGCATCGCAAGACGGGCTGCAAGCATTTACACTCCAAGTACCTTAAACCATCTTTCAATATCACAAGAACTGCTGCATGCATTTACACTCTACGTATCTTAACACATCTCTCAGTATCACAAGAACTGCTGCATGCATTTGCGCTCTATGTACCTTAACACGTCCCTTAGCATCACAAGAACGGCTGCATGCATTTACTCTCTACGCACCTCAACACGTCCTTCAATATCACAAGAATGGCTGCATGCATTTACACTCTACGTACCTTAACACATCCTTCAATATCACAAGAACGGCTGCATGCATTTACAATCTACGTACCGTAACACATCCTTCAATATCACAAGAACGGCTGCATGCATTTACACTCTACGTACCGTAACACATCCTTCAATATCACAAGAACGGCTGCATGCATTTACACTCTACGTACCTTAACACATCCTTCAATATCACAAAAACTGCTGCATGCATTTACACTCTACATACCTTAACACGTCCTCAATGATATCACAAGAACTGCTGCATGCATTTACACTGTTTATTATTCATAGCACAACCCATATGGGCAGCACAAAACCAGCTGGCATGTATTTAAATTGTGCTGGTGCTTACAACACAACTCATAAGGGGAGCAAAAGACATCTCCATGCATTTACACCGTGCAGTACCTTTGAACACATTACTCAATGGTGTAATCTGCTTGTCTTCATACTGTGTATTAACTTGCAATGCAACCCGTAAGGACATCACTAGGAAGGCTGTATGCATTTACACTATGCAATACCTTACAAAACATCCATCAATGACATCACAAGAAGGTCAGCATGAATTTGCACTGTGTAGTAACTTACAATATTACCCTTACAGACATTAGAAGCATAATCCCTCAACAATATCACTAGAAAAACTGCACGTATTTACACTGCTTTGTACCTTACAACACTGCCCATAAAGATACCACAAGAATAGCTGCGGATATGCAGCTGGTTTTGTGCTGCCTATATGGGTTGTGCTATAAATACTATTGATGTCTCAAGGTTGAGAATGAACTAGATCTTATGGTTCTGAGTGATTTTGAAATGTTTTTGGCAGTCCTGTGTAGATAGCATTGAATTAGTTCAGCCGGGAGTGGACCCTGCAAGAAACTGAGCTATTTTGAAAGAGGGAGGACTCTATGCAATGTTAAAAGTTGAGCATTAAGCAGACTGCATTAACTTGGGGATTAAAGGGGTTGTACCCATCTATTAAGACTCCAAGGTTACATATTGTCTGTTTGGCACTGTGAATGAGGCAATAAAGTCTGACTATGTGGAAGGCAAAGGTAAGGGAACTGCTGTGCTTAGGAGCCAGCCCTCAGATTTCTGACCCCTGAAGCTGAGTCAGCTGAGACTGCTGGCAGGACATCTTTCAGGCGGTTTGCCACTCTAGAAGGGTTGCTACATCCATCCTCTAATGTTATGTAGGTCTGGATTCTCCCTTTGTGTGTATAATGACCAACATCACAAGCTTGCAGGATGTGGATTAGTGACAGCGTGTAAGGGTCATAGTGACAGTCATTTCATCTTATTACGAGTCGGGCGATCAGACCGCCACTTCCCCACCGCAGCCACCAGGGAACCGCCATTCCCTGGTGGTGTTGCGGCAGCCAGGAGGCTGCAATATGTATGGCAGGACCGCCGCAGTCCCGTCAAGCATATTATGAGTTTCCTCTCTGCCGGCGGTGTCATGGAGGTTCTTACTCCATGAACACCTCGGCAGAGAGGAAACAAAGGAGGCCTGCGGGCCCCCTGTGCCTCCTCCGCATGTAGATGCACACAAGGGGGCAAAAGATGTGCCCCCCTGTGTGCATGCAATCCAGTCCATGCCCTGCAGGAATTGTTTTTGGCTTTCCCTTTGCGGTGCCCATTTTCAGGGCACTACCGTGGGAACGTAAAAAAAAAAAGCCTGCCAAACATGAGGTAACTCCTAATCTGGTGGGTGGTCTGACCACGGCTTTGGCGGTGCAGTGGGGGTGGGGGTTGGACCTGGTGCTGCACTGCCAAAGCCATAATCAGGCCCGTTGTCGAACGGACGCTTTAAACATGGCACCAACTCAGAAAACTTCACTCGGCTGAAAGAAGCCACCTTGGGTGCAGCTCTAAATACAGCAGGCAGACCTCTGCTAGTATGGCCGATGTTATGACCTCCACAATCCCAGTGGGATGCACGCCAAAGTCTAAATAAGGCCATTACACACCAAAATGTGCCCTTAATGCAGTCAGTGTTCATGACCTCACACTTGATCACATGGATGACCGGTCACCTCTGTCGCTGCATCATTAATGGAGCTGCATAGTGTCTGCTTCATGCAGCCATAAGCAAAAGGAGCTCCACGTCTGTGGACTGTGATTCTGTGATGATCCTGTGGCCTGGGACCCTTTGAGCATATCATCTTGTGAGGAAACAGTCGTCACAGATTCTGCTGACCTGTTTGAGTTCTAGCTATTAAACACTTTGTGTGGATGGCCCGACAGGGACAACATGGCCACCATCAAGACCTTGTAGATGTGCTGCAGGTGGCCTGTGCCTGTGGCGAGAGTCTGTACCATATTCCCAGCCCAAGTACACATATCAGGACAGGCTCAGTCTACTTCCACTTATTTGCAAATATACAGGAGTTGAACCCACTGAGTAGCGCAGTGATGGCTGGCAGCACCAGGATGTGGGTGAAGAGGGAGCTGTGACCCTTGCCACTTTGACAAGAAGCCACATCATATTTATCTCCAGGACCATTAAACTCCCAGGTGTAGCTTTTGTATACTCCTTCGTGGTGGAGGCAGCACAGGCCATGAACAGGTTTGATGCAGGTTGATAGAACTTTTTTGTCAGGGTGGGTTCTATTCCTGCGTGCCACTTTTCTGGCACACGTCAATTGCAGCAGAGGGACACGAGGTCTCAGTTGGATATGTGTAGACCCAAATGATGGCATGTGAAAGAGGTGCAAAAGAGTCCACCCTGTAACACACAGCAGTATTGGTCTATTCATGGGAGGGAAGCTCTTCTTACTCTGCACCCCCTTAAGCTTGCACCCTGCGCAAGGGGCATTTAAATGGCTGCGTGAGTGGAGATCCCAGTGATGTATTCATGGAGGTTTGAGCAGTAGCTTATTACACTTAAGGTTAGGCACACCCTCTTCCCAATGTCTATAACTTCAATGCGCATATGCATGAAGCATAGAGTCACAGAAAGTCAGTCTCTACTAAAGTGATCCTAGCTCCATCCAGTGCTTCCAAAACAGAGTTCTGTGGAACACATCCGACCTGAGTTTGATACCTTTGCAACTTGGACTAGTAGAGGCGAGATAAGATGCATGAAAAGGGCAGCCTCTGCATGGCTAAATACAATAAAATAGATAATAACACTTACAGGCTCAGCATCAGTCGGGGTCAGTGGACACTTTGGCACAATCCTCAAAGCAGGCAAGACATATGGATGCTTCGGTAGTTACATGTGTATCGAAGGAAACTACTGGCAGCTGTAACAGAATTCAGTAATATATTTAGCAGTTGATGCAGTGGTGGCTTTGAGGTGGCAGGACCCTCAAAAGGTTAGTCGTTGAGTGACAAAAGCAGAAAAGCGAAGCAAAACCTTTCAGGGGTGATGGCCACTCCACAGTACTTGATGCAGGAATTGCCTTCCTTAACCCAGAATGTGGAAATAATGGAGAAGAAAATGGATACTGAGGATTGTTTGAAACAAAACAAAATGAGTGTGATGAGTTTCCTAGAGAGCGTTGAACTAGAGATGCAGAGAAAACTTAGAAAGAATGGCACACCGCTGTGTTTTCCCAGGATAAGCTCTCTCTTTGTTTCATCAATAGATGGGTGAATAGAGCCCTCATCTACCGTGGATGAACCCCACAACCTGCACATGCCACCACAGCTCCTTTTTTAAAGAGAAGTGATAAGAGACATCTGCAGCAGGTTCTTTCTCTTGAAATTCCTATAGCATATCTGTCTTCAGGTCATCTAGGCACTAAATAAGCACTCCAGTACCAGTGATACACAAACTATTTTCTATCATTGGCGCTGTAATAGTACAACAGGAGACGGGGTCTCACTCTATTAGCAAAGAGCTGAGGTTAGGACATCCTCAACTCTTTGGAAACTCAATAGTGATGTAAGTGCACGCATCTTTAACAATACCATGGTAACAATAAAAAATATTATTTTTTCAAATAAACATCTTCTAGATAAAACAGTATAAAGGTGTCACTGACAGCTTTACATTCAGATCTGATATTCTTTGAGTAATAACTTTGTGCAGCAGCCTTTGGTGATCAGATCACTCCATCATGAAATACCTATTCCTGCATGGCTGTTGGTACTCTATAGGTTAGTACATTTACAGATCCCTTGTTGTTTCTCCTTTACACTTTCAGTCAAAAAGCTTCTCCTTGACAGAACTCCAGGTAAACCTGGCAACTACTCTATTATCTCAATGCCAATGAGATGGAATGGAATGCTGGCAGTTCACCTGGATTATTGTTTATAGCTAGGTATCCCTCTCACCTGCAGCCCTCATACTGAGCAAGGGAGATTGATTACTGAAACACACCCAGCATGTTGTGAACATGGGACCTCTATGAGGATAGCCCCAGGTATCTCTAAAAATATGTTACAATAGGGGCTGTCTGTACAAATACTAGACTCCTCCGCACAACAGCACGCAAGCCGACATCTGGTCACAGAGACAATACTCAAAGAGCCGTGAGACAGACACTTCCCATCTGGCAAAGAAGCCGATCCAATGCTCTAATAAAGGCTGTTCAGACAAGAAAACACTGACGCATCATCAGTGTACCAGAATTACTCCTGCTGTGAAAATGACTGCCTTACGTTTATTGGTATTGCTACCTTCACAGGGGTTAGACATCATCCTGAAGTTAGAAGGAAAAAAGGGTCCCATCAAGAGTAAAGGTTTTCCTTCTTCATGACTAAACAAGTGCTGCAGTAGGCAAGACTTTTATTTGAAGAAGCATAGCTCCGTCTGTGTAATATGGATGTTCACAATATCTGGAATTACGCTGAATTATGCAAAATTTAAGATTCTAGTTTAGGGAAATACTATTTTCAACACTGTACAGGAAGTTAGGGATTGGGTTGTATTGCAGCAAATGAGGAAGCTGTAGGCGCCTCCTCTAGTCCATGGGTCTTCAATGGCTAGCTCTGGAGCTATTGGTAGCTTGCCAGTACTCTAGAAGTATCTCCTGCAGGGTTTCCAGCACGGTATGTAATTCAGAAGGTCTAACCACGTTGAAGAAGTCATCCCTACACATCTCCGGACTCTTAGAGTGGCAGCCAGCCAGTCCTGTTACAGGGCCAGATTCTTACACACAAAAACACATACTGGGATAGCCTGCGGCACTTGCAACATGACTACTTGTGTCCACTCTCAATTTAGCACTGTCAAATGGAGATTCGTCACTTATCAAGCCCCACTCAATCAATTATACCTGTGTGTTAAAAAGACAAAACCCTCTTGGAATTTTTTACCCAAAATGAAAATGGCATATTTGATAGAAAAATGTGTATTTTGAGAAAGTGGCATACTGTTGTTTGAAAACAAAATGAGTGAAAATTGGAAACATAGTTAAAATGGCCTCCCCCCCCTGTGCTAAGCCCTTTTTTGGCTATTTGGGGTAGTTCGCGCTTAGGCCCCTGTAACGTTTTGTTCACATAAGGTATCCACGCCAAATTTGCGTCCTTTTCTTCCAACATCATGGGGATTTTAAAGGTACCCAGGGTTTGTGGATTCCCCTAGAGGGGACCCAGAAATTAGCCAAAATACAGCTACATTTGGGGTTTTAAAAAAAATGGGGAAAAAGTGCTGCAGAAGAAAGCATCTGTTTTTTTCCCTACAAATGGTATCAACAAAGGGTTTGTAGTGCTGAAATCACCATCTTCCCGAGACAGGCAGAGTTTTATCAGAAAACCAACATTTTCTATACAGTTTTGGCATTTTACTGGGACATAGCCTATTTTTGCTACTTTTTGTGCTTTCAACCTCCTTCCAGTTAGAGGCAGAAATGGGTATGAAAGCAATAATGGATCCCAGACAGCTATACATTTCTGAAAAGTAGACAACATTCTGAATTCAGCAAGGGGTCATTTGTGTAGATCCTTCAAGGTTTTTTATAGAAAGTAACAGTTGAAAATAAGAAATATTGAAAATGAGTTGAAAAAAACAGCCATTTGTTCCAACATTTTCACCTGTAACTTATTCTAAGTATGACAGAATTTTGAAAGCAATATACCGTTACATCCGCTGGACCCTTTTGGTTGTGGGGATATATAGGACTTGTAGGTTCACCAAGAACCAGAGGAGCCCAGAGCCAATAACTGAGCTGCGTCTTGCAATGGTTTTTCATTGTGTACCGCACAGCTTTCCAAACTTTTCATGTTGGTGACACACCTTTTCAACCATCTTCATATTGCGACACGGTAATGTGAGCGAGCGTAGGGAGCGAGCCCGAACCACCTCAGGGGGTTTCGGGGGGGGGGTTCTCCCCCGAGAAAATTTTGAAAAAATAGTGGGCAAATGGTGCATTTTCAAGCAAATTTGAGAAAGCAGGAAGGTTAATAAAGCAATTGTGAATCTGTTCTAACAAAGACAGTGACTGGCAAAACTGGGTGTAAGCAAGGTTAGGTTTGTGCCTGAAACAAGAATATAATCATGCACACATTGACACATGCCCCAGTGATTTACGGCACAAAAAGGGGGTGCACGCACTGCCAACCCTTTCAACCATGCACAAAGTCCGCCTGCTGCCTTGCTGAATATGAGTTATACAAAAATCCGTTCAGGAAGGGGGAATTGTGAGTGGTAAAACAATCATGCAACTTATCAGCCGGTCTCTGCGCATTGAACTCAGGTGGGACCGCTTTCCTCATCGCAGCGCACAAAGGCAACTTAAAGAAAGAAATAGTGCTCACAAGCTCTGAGTGACAATACATGTAACAGGGGGCAGTCTTTGAAAATGGGCCGAGCTTTTAAAGCCCATACCCTGAATACAGCATGTCTTGCAGATACAGCGCAAGCGCTGCCTCGGCGAGACCTAAAAGCGGCCTTTGCCTCTGGAAAGGCGCTGCGGGCCAAAGCCAGAGTGTGGTCCCTTAGTGCTGCTGCTAAATACTGACCTCTGGCTGCCACCGTGAACGCAGGCAAAGACTGCACAAGAGCACACAGCATGACTGCTATGTGCTTTATCTCTTTGATAGTTATGAGACTGCTAGAGGACAGGCAGGGGTGCTGGGAGATAGAAACAAGCTGGGCATAAGGAGCGGAATTGAAACAACAGCCAACATGAAAGAGTGACAGAGACAGCATGGATAGCGCCACATTGTCAAATGAGTTACTTCTATGCTCTTCCTCCCTAGAGAGGGCGTTGTATTTTATTTTACATACATTTTAGCATTCCATTGCTAACAGAGGCCCAAGGAGCATAAAGTGATTTACCCAGAATGACATTAGGATTTAGTCGAGGGGCCGGTATTATAGTTTAGTTTCATCGTGCAAAAGTGGCAGCACAGGGCACAGAAGAAGAGAAATATAGAAGAAGAGAAGAGGGACATAAAGAGATGGAAAAAGTCAGAGATTTCAAGAGTTGGTGTGGAAAAATAGGGAAACAGCTTGCCATTGAAAGTGACAGAGGAAGGGATGTAGGAGAAAAGAGGCGCGAGGAATGTACTTTGCTTGCAGTGGTTCTGCTGCAGCCTTGCAGCTTTGTTGCAATGGAAATAAAAGATGACATACAGCTCTTTCTCTCTTAGACACACAAAGCACACAGGCACTTTCGCTCGACCCCTCAAGCACGCCATAGGCGCACACTTACCTTCCCTCTCCCAGCACTCTGCATCGTATCTGCTCACATAAGATAGAGGACAAAAGCCCCCCTGCTCTCACCCCTCGCAAGGCACAGATGTAGGAAACTGTGCTTCTGCTCATCTTTGGCATACGCAGCAGGGGTAAAAATAAGCCCAGGATCACACGTTTTTATTTTCACTCACCGACCTTGCCATGATTGCATGCCCCATTTCCCAGCAGCCTACCAGTTCCTTTCGGACTTTTTCAGGCAGACAAGGGACCTGATTTTGATGGTTATCTCGAGGTTTTGTTTTCTATACTAGCCAGAATGGTAAAATACATGTCGGGTAGCAACCCTACCTTGATGGATAGATGGTATTTATCACACCCGTTCAAATCTGATACCCAGGAGCCAAGCAGCTTTGACCTGCTGAAATCTACACTGGAGGGGTTGGGGCTAGGGGAGGGGTAGATCGGTCTTTAAACCAACCAGTATTTACAGGGTTTGTTGAAATCCGACCCACTTGTAAATGCAATCCCGTGCGGCCTAAACAGAGTTTTAAAATTTCAAAGATTTGGCTTACCGAGCGCCTGGGGAGCAGAGGCGGCTCCGTGGTATCTGCGTCGGAGAGGGAACAAGGCTGTGCGCTCAGCTTCTCCTTCCTCTGCGTACGTCGCTGTACTGTACTGCGTCACTGAATGCAAGCATTCGCCCTAATATGCCCCCAACGTCACGTCATCGTCGCGCGACACACCCACACATGGGAGGCGACACAGTACTGTGTCGCGACACACACTTTGGAAAGCTCTGGTGTACCGGGTATATAGCAATTCATTTGGTAAAATATAAAGAGTGAAAAATAGGTATCAAGGACACCTATGTATTTCCGAAATGGGAACAAAATATAGAATTTAGAAGCAGCAGTTATTTGCACATCTCCGAAATTGTGGGTACCCATACTAGCATGTGAATTATAGGACATTTTTCAAAGTGACTTCTTTTTTACACATTGTCTTACATTTGGAAGGCAGAAATGCATAGAAAGTCAATAGGTAATAACAGTTGCTCTACAATTATGTATTCCCCCAAGTCTCCTGATAAAAATGGTACCTCACTTCTGTGGGTAGGCCTAGTGCCCGCGACAGGAAATGGGCCAAAACGCAACGTGGCTAGCTGTGGATTTGGATTTGGAACCCTAGCTCAACTGGCACCTAGGGAAACCTAGCAAACCTATACATTTTTGAAAACTAGATACCCAGGGGAATCCAGGATGGGGTGACTGTGTGGCTCTCACCAGGTTCTGTTACCCAGAATCCCTTGCAAACCTCAAACTTTGTAAAAAACAAACAAATTTTTCTCACATTTCTGTGATGGAAAGTTCTGGAATCTGCGTGGATCCACAAAATTCCACCCACCCCACATTCCCCAAATGCGGGGTGGGTGGAATTTCTGTGTGGGGAAGTTGTGGGATCATCGGGCTGACACAAATTTCCTACCACCCAGCGTTCCCCCAGGTCTCCCGATAAAAATGGTACGTCACTCGTGTGGGTGGACCAAGTGCCCGCGACAGGCAAGGGCCCAAAACTTATTGTGGAGACATCAAAATTACCTATCACAAAATGACCTGGTTTTGCAAAGGGGGCACCTGGGTTTTTGGCCCCGGACTCGGCAGCCATCTAGGGAAACCTACCAAACCCACACATTTCTGAAAACTAGACACACTGGGGAGTCCAGGGAGGTATGGCTTGTGTGGACCCTCCAACGTTTTCCTACCCAAATTTGAGGTTTGCGGGGGATTCTGGGTAAAAAAACGCTGGGGGATCCATGCAAGCCACACCACCAGCCAAGAGTCAGTACACACACACCACCATCCAAGCGCCATCCACGCACACCGCCAGCCAAGCGCCATCCACACACACTGCCAGCCAAGCACAATCCAGGCACACCGACAGCCAGGCGTCATCCACGTACACTGCCAGCCAAATGCTATCCATGCACACAGTCAGCCAAGCAATATCCACGCACACTGCCAGCCAAGCGCCACCCACGCACTCCGCCAGCCAAGCGCCATCCCCGCACACCTCCAGCCAAGCAGGGCCGAACTGGGAACAGCACGCAGCCCAGGCAGATTGCTGCTCAATCGGACCTGGTAGGGGGGGGCGTGCTAGTAAAAAAGCACCTCTCCCGCTTTTGTTACTTGGGCCCGATATTGTAGCAGTGCTGCAAAACCGGCCCCTAGTGACAAAGCCGCCCCCCCACGGCCAGAAAACCGTCCCCCAACCCTCCGGCCCACCGGGGAACGCCGGGTGCCTGCTACCAGCCCTGCAGCCAAGCACCATCCATGCACACAGCCAGCCAAGCACTAGACCACGTACCCACCAGCCAAGCGCCACTCCACACACACCACCAGGCAAGCACCAATCTACACACACCGTCATCAAACGCGAGTCCACCCACACCATTAGCCAAGTGCAGGTCCACACACACCGCCAGCAAAATGCCAGCCAAAGGTCAGTACACGCAGACCATCAGACAAACTCCAGTTTACACACACACAACTCTCCCTGGTTTCTAGTGGTTTTCTGCCCCCGCTTGGGTGCAGATGAGAATAAAAATATCACAGAAACAGCCAAAATGTGTGCCATTCTCGGCAGCCCCTACCTATAAAAAAACGACAAAATCCTTGGTGCCTAGTGGGCAGAAAGACTGTGGCTAACTTTTATAGGGGGTGGGGGCATTGGCATGCCCATTCTGGGCAGCCCCCACCCCTACTTATAATAAAAAACATATTCACTGGTGCCTAGTGGGCTTTCTGCCCCTCCCCCCGGGGACAGATCAGGGGCTATTGCCCCGTCTGCCTCCTGCGGGGGCCAGAAAGACTGGAATTTTTTGGGAGGTGTGGGGGCATTGGTATACCCATTGTGGGAAGCCCCCACCCCTATATACATTAAAAAAATCCCTGGTGCCTAGTGTGCTTTCTGCCCCCCCCCCCTCCAGAGGGGGCAGATCAGGGTCTATTGCCCCCATCTGCCTCCAAGGGGAGGTAGATAGACTGT
This sequence comes from Calotriton arnoldi, assembly GCA_963921515.1. Taxonomy (NCBI): domain Eukaryota; kingdom Metazoa; phylum Chordata; class Amphibia; order Caudata; family Salamandridae; genus Calotriton; species Calotriton arnoldi. The sequence goes on along the minus strand of CAWUFW010007545.1, from coordinate 949,510 downwards.
GGAATTTTGGGGTGAGGGTGGGGGCATTTGCATGCCCATTAAGGGCAGCCCCCACCCCTATGTATAAAAAAACAATCCCTGGTGCCTAGTGGTCTTTCTTCCCCTCTTCGGGGGCAAGTTAGGGGCGATTTTCCTCATCTGCCTCCTGGGGGGGAGAAAGACTAGAAATTTTTTGGGGTGGGGGCATTGGCATGCCCATTTTGGGCTGCCCCCACCTCTATATACATTAAAAAAATCCCTGGTGCCTAGTGTGCTCTGGGGCAGATCAGGGGCTATTACACTCTGGCTCCCAGGGGAGGCAGAAAGGCTGTGGCAATTTTTTTTGGGGGGTGGGGGCATTGGTATGCCCATTGTGGGCAGCCCCTACCTCTACATATAAAAAAAAACAATCCCTGGTGCCTAGTGGGCTTTCTGCCCCCCGGGGGGAAGATCAGGGGCTATTGCACCCATCTGCCTCCTGGGGGGGGGCAGAAAGACTGTGGAAGTTCGGGGGGGGGGGCATTGGCATGCCCTTTTTGGGCAGCCCCACCCCTATATACATAAAAATAATCCCTGGTGACTAGTGTGCTTTCTGCCCCTCCCTCCAGGGGGGCAGATCGGGGGCTATTACCCCCATCTGCCTCCAAGGGGAGGCAGAAAGGCTGTGGAATTTTTTTTTTTGGGGGGGGGGTCATTGGCATGCCCATCTCGGGCAGCCCCCATCCCAAAATGTGCTAAAAAAATCCCTGGTGGCTAGTGCGCTTTCTGCCTCCCGGGGGGGGGGCAGATTGGGGGCTACTGCCCCTATCTGCCCCCCCCAGGGGGGGGCAGAAAGACTGTGGAATTAGGCAGGGGGTGGGGGCATTGGAATGCCCATTGTGGGAAGCCCCCACCCCTATATACATAAAAAAAAAATCCCTGGTGCCTAGTGTGCTTTCTACCCCCCCCCCCCTCCAGAGGGGGCAGATCAAGGTCTATTGCCCCCATCTGCCTCCAAGGGGAGGCAGAAAGACTGTGGAATTTTGGGGTGGGGGTGGGGTATTTGCATGGCCATTATGGGCAGCCACTACCCCTATGTTTAAAAAGAACAATCCCTGGTGCCTAGTGGTCTTTCTGCCCCTCCTCGGGGGCAAGTTAGGGGCGATTTTCCTCGTCTGCCTCCTAGAAAGACTAGAATTTTTTTGGGGGGGGGGGGCCTGAATCATTCTCAACCTCCCACACCACAAGCTCATCTCACCTCACCTCAAGGAACTACACTGTCTATCTATACACAAACAAGCGCAAATCAAACCTCTCACCCACACCTACAAAGCACTACAAAACTTGGGCCCAACATACCTCAACAATTGTATCCTCTTTCACAAACCCTCCAAACACCTCTGCTTGGCCGGACTCCTACTTGTCCACATCCTACACATTCGGAAAACCAGATCCAGCGTTCAAGTCTTCTCCCACATCACTCATAAAGCTGTAGAATGACCTGCCACTACACACCCTTGCCTCCCCTTCACTTCTTGAATTCCGCAAGAAGCGAAAGACTTTGCTCTTCAAGTAATCACAGCAGGACCTACGCTCGGCTAGACTCACACCTGCTCAGTGCCAGGATACCCTCCCGGGTGAGAATGCACTTTAGAAATCTACATAACATAACATAGTGATCAATACGTGATTATTTGATAGCATTCATGGTGAGATGGTATCACTGGCATTATACAGAACCATCCTTGCTACATTGCGAACCCTCCTAACATATTCTGGCAAAGCCTAGCCTAATATTGGTCCATTCTTGCCATACTGTAGATAATTCTGACAAAATTCTGTAGAGACCTGGCATAACGGCAGACTATCCTTGATATATTGTAGCCATTGTAGATATAATTCTGACTATGCCTACTATAAAGTGGTGAAAATATTTGCCAGATGATGGAAATCCCCGATACTTGATGAAGATAAATGGGCATGGAAGCCAGAATCTGTCGGTGTAAGAAATTGGGTTATTAATTGAGAGGAGTGAGAGTCCAACTCAAGTACTAAACACATCCTTGTTGGGGTGAACCACAAAAGTCACTAGATTTACCTGTGCTTAACCCTTTGGTAGCCTGGCACAAAAGCAGTCAGGCTTAACTTGGAGGCAATGTGTAAAGTATGTATGCAGCACTCAAACAGTAATAAAATGGCAACACAACACAATAAAACTCCCAAACCCATTTAGAAAAATATCGAATATTTTAATAAATCAAATGACAACAAAAGTTCATTCAGTAGAACCGGAGTTACGAGTTTTTAACGTTTTAGGCAAAAATAGAGCTAAAAATGTACAAAGAGCCAACTGCAGGGATCTGGTCGCACCGGACCGAGACAAAGTCAAAAGTTGAGGTCGGCTGTGATGGAGTGCAAGTTGGGTACGGGACCAGGTGAGGCTCTCTGGGAGTTGTACCTTTTGTCCTTGGTGAGGGGTGCTGCGATGCTAGGCTTTGCTTCGTGTACATCGAGCAGCCGATCAGGAGCATCATGGTGCTACGAAGCAAGGCTCTACGCCGGATCCAGTGAAGCCGCTGATCAGGAGCTGGACAGTGCTGTGATGCGAGGCCCTGCATCCTTCTCCACCATTCTACGTTGGATTCGGTGCAGCTGCCACTCAGGAGCTGCAAGGTGCTGCGATGCGAGGCCCTGCCTCATCCTGCGCTGTTCTGCATAGCCACTGAGGCCACTGATCAGGAGCTGCGAGGGGCTGTGATGCAAGACCCTGCGTTGTTCTGCGTTGGATAATGTCAAAGCTTCAATTGAGCAGGGAGGAGTACACTCTGGCTCCAGCCAAGTGTCCAGGACCTTGAGGACAGTACTTGCAGGGTCAGGACTCACTTCCACGGAGGCCAGCAATGAGGACCAGGTCAGGTTCAATTGTGTCTTGCTGGTCAGCTGGAAAGCAGGAAAGGCCTCTCGAAGCTTGTTGTGTCCTTCTACATCAAACAGGAGGTCAGCCAACTGACCCTTTTAGTCACTTCTGGGGTCCTGGGTTCAAGGAAAGCAGGTCCAATCTTCCTTCAGGCCTCAGAAAGCAGGGTAGTCCTTCTTAAGTATCCAGAGATCCAGGAGTGTTCACATTTCAATTTCTGAGGGTGCCACTTTTATACTGAGTACCAGCCTATTGGTGGGGACACCCTGGTTCTGGTCAATTTCCTTTCCCCTGGGTCTGGCTCCAGCAGGGCTAGCGAAACAAACAACAGGTAGGCCTAGGTGAGAGCTGCATTTGTCAGTGACAGGGCAGGCTCCTTTAGAAGTTAGGAAGGGGCTGTGTACAGCCCTCAGGCTACCCTTTGAAGCTCAGGAAGGGCTGAGTACAACCCCCCCAGGCCATCCTCCCCGTAAGAGGAATACCCGTCTCCACGACCAAGGCCCTTTTTGTCCCCTGTCTGGAAGGAAAATACATCACACCACAAAAGAACCATTAACAGTCATGTGACCCTGGACATTGGCAGAAAGGCATATTTGTTTTATGCAGAAAAATGACAACTTTCTAAAAGTGGCATTTTCAGAATAGTAATTTAAAATCTGACTTTACCATTAAAGAGGATTTTAAATGACAATTCTAATGAGTGGAAGAAGTATTTCTCTATCTGTTCCCAAACTGAAGTTATCCCTTATTAAATGTAATACGGTAACTCAGTGTTAGTCTAATTGGAGAATACCATGCACCCTGCCCTATGAGCTTTTAGGGCCTGCTTTAGGGGTGACATAAGTATTAACCCCTTCGCTGCGTTCGTCGGCCAACAGCCGTCGCGAGCACTACCTCGATAGTGCTGCGCACGTCCGTTGGCCGACGCGGCCCCGCCCGTTTAATAGAACGTTCCGCACTGGCGCGGACGTTCGAAGCAGCAAACGGGTTAAAAGGGAAGGTTTAGGCCTGACAAAAGGTTTGCTTTGCCAGGTCTAAATGGCAGTTTAAAACTGCCCTGCAGGCTGCAGTGGCAGCCCTGAGACATGTTTTACAGTGTTACTTTAGTAGGTAGCACGAGTGCTGCAGCCCACTTGTTGCATTTAATTTTCAGGATACCCTCGCTGGTGATGGTGCGCTTTAAACAATCATACAACATGACAGGCCCTAGGGATATGTAGTACAATTTACTAGGGACTTATAAGTAAATTAAATGTTTGGGTGTTTATCAGCTTTACCATGTTTGGAAAGGAAAGCACAAGCACTTTATCACTGGTTGGCAGGCGTAAAGTGCGCAGGGTCGCAAAGCCAACAAAAAAATGGGTTCAGCAAAAATAGAGGAGTGAAGGCAAAAATCTAGGGGAATATCACACAAAAGATGATTATTTCCAACAATGGGTACTAAATTTAAAATCTTAACATGGCTCTGGAGGTGGTGATTAAGTACAGAATGCTGTTACATCAGTAAGCTAACTATTTCAGGGGGACCATGGACATTTTAGGAAATTATGGAAGACAGCAACTACAGCAGCCTATCAGCATACAAGCTTTAGCTTGTCCCGCCTCTATCATTCAGCATATTGTGCACTAGAGCCCATGGTTTTTACTCAAGACGTCCTGATCCAAATCCTGAATCCCTTTTGATATTCAGTACGATCTTCTGTAAGTACTGTAAAACTGTGTCTTGACTTGCATTAAAGAAAAAGTTTGTGACTGCAAAGTGTTTGCAAATTATACTTGATACATTGGCAGGGCTGAGTTTTAGGTGTCGTTCATGATTGTGCATTTTGCGCCACCGCCAACAGAACGCCATTCTTTATTTTCACAGACATCATCCTGAATTTCCGCACCACGTATGTGAGCCAGTCCGGCCAGGTGGTCTATGACTCCAGATCCATCTGCATCCATTATGTGGCCACCTGGTTCTTCGTCGACCTGATTGCAGCCCTGCCATTTGACCTCCTCTACGCCTTCAATGTCACTGTGGTGAGTGCTTGCACCAATGAGACAAAAGCCAATGTTTTCCTTTTCATTGCAAGAGTGAGTATGGGTAGGGGGTCTTGAGAGACTGAGAAGCCTGATGTTGTGTATACCAGGACATATTACATAACAATGAGAAACATAGTTGTACCAGAAAAATTGGGGTTAAGAGCTGTTTGCAGTGGGAGGAAAAAATTCCAAAGTCGAAATAGATATGGGTGTTTTACCACAGTAGTACATTTAGATATCTAGGTATATTCGCCTATTTCATTTTAATATTTAGTGTGTCTCTGGGTGTTGTGACTGGTCAACAAGAACCTTGAAGGCTTATCCACCTGCATTATTATATAACCTGTCCCATTGTTTTGGAGGTCTCGTCTTAAATTGTACATATTACCACACTTGTGTAATGGGTCCCATGCTTGGAATCTTGTGGGGTTTCTTTGCAGCATGATGGCTTTCCTTGCATTGTATGACCGATCAGTGACATTTTTGTGTGAGTTCTTGGTGGCATGCTAGCTATTCCTGGATAATAGAGAACCATCACTAAAATATCTGGGACATTCTTGGCAAAATGCTGGTTATCCCTGTCTAGGAATATGCCATTAGTGGCATATTTCTTTAAATTCTTGCTGGCTACCCTTCAGTAATAGTGGCCAATCAGTGATCTATTTTTGGGCATTCTTAGCAACATGCTTGCAGTCTCTGCATAATAGTAGCCCATCTGGGAAAGATTTATGGTCACTCTTGGTGACCTGCTGGCTACCCATGAGAAATAATTTCACATTAGAGGCATTAGTGTGAGCAGTCTTAGTGACTTGTCAACAAGTTCTGCTTAATAACATCCAATCAGTAACATTTTTAAGGCATTTATGGGGACATGCAGGCTATCCATGCATAATTGTAATCCATCAGTAACATATTGTCGGTATTCCTGGAAATATTTCAGGTATCCATTCAATGTGCCAGTCTGGCTATTAGGGCATAACAGTGATTATTTGATAGCTTTCATGCCAACATCATGTTTTCACTGGCATTAGAGGGAGCCATCACATCCTAACATATTAGTGGTCCATTCTTGCCATATTGTGGACAGTTCTGACAACATTCTGTCTAGCCCTGTCATAAGAGCAGACTATCCTTGACTTATTGGAGCCACTCTAGATAGAATTCTGACGATGGTCAGCATAAAGGTGGTGAAAATACTTGCGAGATGATCAGTAACCCTGGTACTGGATAAAGACAAATGGACATAGACTCTGTCATGCGTGAGAGTCGAATAGGTGGGTGTTTTGCAAAAAAGAAAACTGGATGCTCCGGGACTAAAACATGTTTCCTAAAAATGAGCATCTGGTCTTTCTGCAGAGAAAGACTGCTTTTGTCATGGAAATTCCAGCTTCTGGTTGTGGGAATTAGTCTTACTTATCTTAAAAATGTATTTCAAGGTAAAATGTCTGTATTAGCAGATACTTGCAAGTTGGTGTTTGTTAGAAGGTGGTTCTGACCATCTGAGCCGCCCGGATTTTTCACTTTTTGAACACCTAATTTTTGAGCTTTTACTGTGGGAGAGCCTCATAAGCTGGGACTCACCCACAGTGAACTCACGATGAATGAGACTGCATGTGGATTGCACCGGTGTCCCCCTTGTGAGAGAAGGGCGCTGCGCTGCAGCCGGGGTAAGGGGCACCGGACTGGTTACATGTAGACATGTGTGTACATGCGTGTGCACACGTGTAGGGGCTGCGCGAGGGAGATTCCTGTCGTGCGCAGCCCAGGAGCAGGTACAGATAGAATGGTGTGGCAGGAATGATGCAGAATTGGGTGGTGACATGGAATAGGCTTTATAATGTGGGAAGACACATGAAAGGGAAAGTCAGTGTGCTTTACTGTTTTCACTGAAGGAACACTCCATTACTCTCCTATGAAGATGGGGACCACATGGGGTAGTTTCACTTCCCTAGGGCCTACCAATTCCAGACACGCACCAAAGTACACTGTAAGTTGTGTAAAAAGAAGTATTCTGCTGAGTCCAAAGCCATATCTGTACTGCTTATGGGTCATCCAGAAATGTCATATTTCTCTGACTCAGGTCATAACCAGAGCCTGGCTGGGTGTGACCCTGCCAGGCTGGATTAATTACCTTCCTCCCCAAGCTGTAGCATCAGAGGCCTAGCCCTTCACGGCAAGCATTCCAAGGGTAAAGGTCTCCTCTCCAAGAAGGAGAGATGGGGGGTGGAGCTGCAGGTTATCCATCAGCAGCTATCACCCGGTGCCAGGTACCGGGTCTGCTCAGGACCATGAAGGCAGCAAGGGGGGAAAGGGGGCTTTTCAGAGACCATGTGGCATGAGACCCCTGGACGACGCCATTTTGAACTATCCCAGAGGCCTGTGCAGGAAGGAGGGAGCAGGGGCAGAGAGGTGATGTGTCGCTGCAGGATAGGGCAGAAGAGCCTTCCTGCCAGCCAGCTCCAAATTCTTTTAAAAGGTCTTGCACAGGAAGAGGAGCTCTCTCTGGGGTGTGGTCTGCTGAGGAAGACTGGTGCTGGATCCTGGCGCCATGGGCAGTTGGAAGTAGGAACCCCCTGACTGTCCCAGGACCTTGGACTGCGCCTGTGGGGGAGTCCAGGACCAGTGAGGATAAGCCTGGGCCTCTGCGCAAGGAGAGGAGAGGCCCAGGAGGAGAGCCAAGTGAAAGGCTGGCGCAGGGAGCCAGTGAAGATAGCTCCCTGCTGAGTTCACCCTCTTGGAGGCCAGGAGGGCAAAGGAAAGTGCTCCCGATGGCTAGGGCTGGCCATCAGGAGCAAGAAGAGGCCACAATGGTGAAAATCAGCCACCTGGGGGCCGAGATACGCCCCCCAGAATGTAGATGACCTTTGCCCTCTGAGAAGACCGACGGCGAAGCGCGTGGGGCTCCGTCGCCGGTCTTGGATGTGCCCCCGGGGTGGGTCAGGTCCTGGGGGCTGCCCCCAGAAGAAGTAAAGTCGGGGAGCGCTATTGCGCTCCCCGTGAAATTGTCCCAGAGGGGTGCCAGGAGCCCACCCTGGCCCTCGACAAAAACGGAGGCAGGGGAGTGCTGTCGCGCCCCCCTGGGAAAGGTGAAAGGAGCCCGGGACCCTCAACTCCAGGCCCTGCAGGAGTCGGGGAGCACCGTCGCGCTCCCCGTGAAGAAGCTCCTGGGGCCCGGGACCCTCAACTCCGGGCCCCGAAGAAAGCGGAAGTCGGGGAGCGCCGTCGCGCTCCCTGTAAAGGATTCCCTGGGGCCCGGGATCCCAACTCCGGGCCCCGAAGCCAAGCCAGGGAGTGCCGTCGCGCTCCCCGCGAAGATTCCGGTGGGGCCCGGGATCCCAACTCCAGGCCCTGGTGTGCCGAGGAAGGTGGGGGAGTGCCGCCGCACTCCCCTGCAGCAGCGGGAAGGCAGGGGGAGTGCCGTCGCACTCCCCCGAGGACCTGCCGGTCCGAAGCAGCCTCCGTGTCTGCCCGCCGGAGCGGGCAGACCACAAAGGAAGTGCCGGCTCCCGCGGCCGCACACGAAGGTGCGGGCCAGTTGGGGGAGCCGGCGGGAGCCGCCGGGGGTGGGCTCCCCGAGTGGCTCTCCAAAGAGCCTGGCATGCGGGGTGCCCGGGTGGGACTGGGCCCCCGGAGAAGCAGCCGGAGCGTCCGGGGGTGGGCTCCCCGCGCCACGCATAACGTACCTGCATGGAAGGGGTCCGGGTGGGACCGGGCCCCCAACGAGCCGAAGAAGCAGCCGGAGGCCGCCAACGCAGCTCTCCCCGAACAGCGAGGGTGCCGCTTCTATGTTATGCAGGCTGATGGAGGAAGCGCCCCATAATGCCTAGCGAGGCAGGTGAAAACCGGCTTGTTGGTGGCGTGTGGTGGCCCCAGGAGGATGGGGTCACCGCCAAATGCCTGCAAAGGTGCAGGGGGAGCTGCAGGAGCACGCAGACTGCCCCAGCACAAAGTGAGGAAAGTCCCTCCCTAAGTCTCTGGGGGACTTGCAAGAAACAACCCCTCAAGGGCTCAGCCATGCGCCAACAGCATCCTGTGGCTGGTTCTTTGGTTCATCAGCTGGGGGTGTGTTTGGGACTGCACCAAGGTGTGAAGGGCTGAACGGGGGATGTCTGGAGAAGGGCATCCCCTGGAGGCAAAGAGGTGCAATTTGCACGAGAGGTGCATTTACCTGATGTTGTTTCTTTTGAGGGACTGGAAGTCACATGTGTAATGTGAAATCATAAGCAAAGTGGGGTTACGTTGCTGGACAGCCCTGCTAGGGTGTCTGGCTGTACATGCTTAATCCTGTGATTGCAATGGTGATGCCTTTTAGGGGCTTTAATTGCAATGCATTATAACTGTTCTCAGCTATGATAAGTACTGTCCTTTTAAGTGATACCTAAACATGTATTCTTGCTGCTGCGTTAGGTGAAGAACAACTCAGACTGTTAGCCACTAAGATGTAGAGGTGTATACTGTATGGTCAGTATGAGATGCTCAGTCAGTGTTATGTGTCACCATGGCAGGTGTGCCCATTTTAAATGCTTGTTGACATAATGGGGCGGATCGCCACTGGGATGGTGCCAGTGGGCAAGGCCCTCACTCCAGGTTATGGTCAACCTACTGTATTAGGGGGCAAGATGATGTGCATACATGGGAGTGGTTGTACTAGACCCCACCCCCCCTGCGAGAGGGGTGGGAATGTTATGCAATGTCACAAAGTAATTCCAACAGCTTATGTAAATTTGTAAATTGATGCATAGTATTGAGTAGTGTGTGTTTAATAAATATACTCTTCCTTTTTATAAAGAAAAGTATAGACTGGACAATCAATTATTGAGTGTTATTTCTGCGTACTGGTAAATGGCGATTAGTAGCCCACACCACCTCCCTTGAGTAAGCCTTAGACTGCTCTGCAGCGCTACCCTCTGAGAGTCAAGCGCTACAATGGGGCGTTTGGTTCCCAGTGAAGGACAAATGTAGACATGTTATTTGTGCAGGCCTCAGAGATACTGCCTCGCTTTCCAACAGTTTTCCTCACAAAATTACTGCATTTACCATATAGATTTAAAATTGATATTTGAGCAATAATTCATGCTATGTTTGGAAGCTTTCTTACTCTTGTTGGATCTTTAGTAACAGTGTGTTCTTGGTGCTATTGTCATTATTTCATGACTTGTATAGAGGCATTTTATCATCTTTACTTGATTCATCTTTTCTGATATCATACCTGTAGCTGTGTGAGCAGGCTAGATTGGTGTAACCTGTCGGCTGCCTGATCCTGTGATCTCTGTATAATTGAGCAGTACTGCTGCTGTAAGGGTCTATAAAATTCAGCCAGCTCTTCGGTCTACGGCATGTGGTTGTGAGATTTGTGTAATCTTTGACTTCTTCCATGTAGAACCTCAGCGATAAGAGATGAAGATATTAGAATCTACTTGAATGGGCCATGTGACATCTCATTCTCAAATGTTCACAAGTGCCTGCAATGTCTATAGCACTTTTGTCCAACATTTAGGAGACAGGTACCCTTCTGCCAAGCTATATGATACTGGCAGTCAAGGGCTGTGGGGAGATAAAAGTAATGTAGAATAAAGGAATGTTGACGATAACTTCAACAAGAGTCCAAGCAAGAGTCATCAGTAGATTCTCCCTGTACTCCAATAAATGTTATGTTATGTTATCAGTATTTGTAGAGCGCATGGCTGCCCCCGCATCGGGGCGTCCCAGCGCTAAGCCTGAAAAGAGGAGGGCAGAGAGGGAGTAGACTAGAGATTGGAAAAAAGCCATGTCTTGATCAGCTTCCTGAACGCCCAGTGGTCCTGCGTCACAGCTTCTATTCTTCAGATTGTTCAGTTTCCAAATCAATTTTCAAAATAACATCCAGCTAAGACCTGTTTCACGGTACACTCTGCTTTATCAAGAAAATGCATCTACTTTCTACAGCACAGACATGACCAAAATGGTAAGGCTTAGGGACTCTGATACACATGACATGCCTAATGTGGGCCAGAGATACAGAAACTTGCAAAACATGTCACTAGCCGGGTCTGGTGGATTAGTGAACTAATGTGACCACTGTAGGGGCCTCATGGTCACAGATTCAAATTCCAGGGGTCCACTCAGTCTTTCATCCTTCTGAGGTCGATAAAATGAGTACCATTGAGTTGGGTAACAATAAACATCTGTTATTCAGCGCCAAGATGCCCTTGGGTGAACGTGCACTTTACAAATACGCATGTTATGTTATGTTACTAACTGATACAGGTGAACTGAATAATTTTATCCGATTTTTTAATAAAAAACATATCTTAGAAAGGGCCCTGACAAGGCAATGCAGGTTATGATGTGTGTTGTGGGCGATGGTAACCATAGCTGGCGAATTTCAAGAAGTTTGTTGCATCAGATCCAGACCCTAGCTCAGTTTTTAACTGTATTTTTTCAGTGACTGTATGCGGGTGCAAAAGGTGGGGTGGGAGAGCTCTAGGCAATAGCAGAGTCTGTGTGCAGGCAGAAAGGAGCAGTCCATGCTCTCCCGTGCCATGAGAGGGCCATGGCCCAGGGCGCCAAGACCCGCTGCGCCCACAACCCAACCCTCATGGGATTTTACCAGCCAGCAAAATCAGGTCCGATGTTCCTGCACACTGGGACATTATCATCAGAAAAAAAATGATTTCAAGAAATTCTTAAATTAAAAATAAGAACTAAGGCAGTTTGTGGGCTTGATTCATAGTCATTTGCACATGTGAATTTAACTTGCGTGTGCAAATCACAAAAGGTGACCCTTTGCACCCATAAATACATTCACTCATGAACAGTACTTTTTTTTACTGAGTTTTATATAGCGCGAACTTGACCCGAAGGTATCGGGTATCAGAGCGCTTTACATAGCACCAGTTGCGTTACATGAGGACACATTCATTTTTGTTAGGCACGGGGAGATTAAGTGATTTGCCCAGAATCACAGGATGTTCAGCGTCATTGCCGAGACTCGAACCCAGTTCCCCAGATTCGAGGTAGACCGCCCTAGCCGTTAGGCCAACTCCTCTCCCCAATACCTCTCCCCAGTACTACCTCAATTATATAATAACGTTTATGTGTAAATCCTATTTCAGAGGCAGGGAGCTTTCCCTGGGATGCCCTGGAAAACTCGGTAACACCCACAACTCTTTTCCGCCTTGGAAATGCGCAAATCTACCACCATGCACAGAATGTAAACCTTCAAGTGTAGGGTGAGGCAGAAACACCATTCACCAATATGCTAGTCTGAAAAGAGCTAATGAATGCCCTTGTATTAGAATTAAAGCATTCTGCTCATTAACACACCTGGCGATGGGTCACAAGGGGCTGAGAAGGGACGCTGCCGGGGCAAGGACCCAGCTTGCCAAACCTTGAGGCTGCCACTGCATTGTTCTGGTTTTTATATTGACCTAAAATGTATGTGTTAGTGTATAAACAAATTGAACGCCTTTTTCATTCTGATTGTATACCTACTTACAATCTAAATGTTTGAAGTTTAAATTAAATAATGTTTCTGTGCACTGTCTCAGATGTTGACATGCTGGATTTTTCCAAACTTCATCTTGGAACAATTTGTTTAAAAGTGTTCACTTTTATATACAGTGCATTTGGGGACATGTGCTTTAAAAGCCAGAATTGTACCCCATTTCTCTGTGTTTCCTTGTCTGTGCTGTTATAACGAGAAGGGCACTCCCTGCTTTGGCTTCCTGACTTCGCACTGGTTGCAGCCTCTGTGATCTGGTGACACTTCTCCTTTCCACTATAGGATTGTAGATGGGTCATCATTGTCAATAAAAGGGATGTTTTGCACTGGGTGGGGTCTGAATCACACCATAATGTAAGTGAAGCTTGAGTTGTCGATGAAAGCTTGTAAAACATTGTGAAAATTACTACCCTCAATGACAGCTGTCCACCTACAGCTTTATGCTATGAATGCTTCTCATGCATAGTTATAAATTATTATAGACAACACTCTTTTTTTCTAAAGGTAAATCCAGTCTCGCATAAAGTTTGTAAATGAACTAAGATATGATTTTTCAGTTGCTACAAGGTGCAGTCTTTGAATTGCTAGTTATTTCACTATTTTCTTATGACAGATTTGAATAATTATTTTTCTTTTGTTTCTTGGCAGTGTACAATCGCATTAGTATGACATTTCTTAGTGTTTTTTTTGTTTATCAGAGCAAAGGATTTTAGGCCAGATGTACAAACATTAAGAATACCGATTTCCTAACTGAAATTCTCTCTGAATCACAGTTAGTAAATCGGTATCCCTAAAATATGAAACTCTTCGAGTTTCATTTAGGGGTTCCTTGTGGGTTGCAAATTGGCCTACCTCCAGCGGCAGCTCCTCCGCTAAGGCGGAGGAGCGTCGCCCCACTGCTCCTCTGTGAGCAGTTCAAAAAATAAAAATAAAAGGATAATAACGCATTGTTGTCATTTTATTTTTCTGGTGACGGTCAGCTGGTTAGGGGCGGGGCTGGGCTGTCACAGAGGAGCAGGGGGAGGAGTGGTGGGCACTCTCTTAAATGCGCATGACTGTTTGGTCGGCCATCATGGGCCGGCCAAACAGGCATGCACACTTAGCCTGTTCTCCACCGGTCTGTATTGCACAGCCTGGGTGGAGAACATGCACAGGCTCCCAGTCCCTGTCTGAGCGCCAAACCACGGCACTCAGACCAATCACAACGCTGCTGTCACGCAGCATCATGATTGGCTATGGGAGTCTGGGAGCCTGGGTGCTTCCTGCTCCTGGAGTACTGGAGTTAGCCAAAGAGGACCAAGAGGCGGCGGCTGGCCTGTAGGTAAGGGATTGTTTTAAAAAAAAGATTTTTGTCCGCCACCCCCCATTAAGTAGCAGCTGCCAGAGTCTACCTCATGAATATTAATGAGGTAGGGTGCAGTTTGCGACCCTTTAGGAATCACAGCCATCACAGGGATTGTGGCTTCCTGAGGTCAGCAAACCACCATGTCTGTGATTCCTTTTTAATAAAGAAATCTTTTTTTTTTTTATGCAGCTCATTTTCCTTAAAGAAAAAACGGGAAGCGTTTAAAAATAAAAAATGAAACCTTGAAGTTTCATTTTTAAAGAGTGGGCAGTAGTTCCTGGGATCACTGCCTGCTCTTAAAAATATATTTACCCTTTGTGAATGGGCTACCACCAGTTTTAAACTGATGGTAAAGTATTATTGTTTTGCATTTGGAATTCTGTCGCAAAACAGTAATACATACCATACCAATTTGGGATTTGGAACGGTTGCCCTAAACATGCCCCTTCCACATACCGAATCGCATTTTGCAATTTGTACATTGGAGAAAACATTTTTCCGGTCGCGAGTTGCCCGATTCTGAGAACCGGGCTGTTTAAGACTGGAAAAATGCTTTGTACATCTGGCTCTTTGTCCTTGGATTTAATAAGCTAAAATGACCCTTAATTTGAAGGGGTGGTGCCTTTTTCAAAGGTGTGGTGAAGCTTCCTTTACTTAAAGGGGTTTACTGTTGTGAGTATAGCATTGAAAAGCAGATTAGCAGTTTAGCTTTTGAGCAAGGTGACGTCAGAGCAAACAATAACTGAATGTTCAAATGTTTGTGATAATGACCACGTATGGGACCCATAAATAACAAGAGAACGTTCTTCCTTTCTATGAACCCCCCACATACAGATCATCCAATAGCTTTCAAAGTTAGCATTGTGCCGTGGGCTCTATATCTAAGTTTTGAATTCCAAGGGTGCAAGTCAACAGCAGTCTACCATGCAAGGCCCTTTCTCATCACAAGCAGCCAGGCAAGTGAAGACCTGGGATCAGGGGCGTAGGTCGGTCAGTATGATTGGGTGGAAGTAAGCTTCAGATTTCACAACAATCCCCCCGGGACATCTTGTTAAACACATTATATGAGAAGCAGCACATAGGCGGGGCTTAAGAGACAGGAGGGCGGATTGTTAGGAGTACTTAAAACGCAATATTTTTCAAACTAATCAACATTTTTAAGGCCTCCAAAACATAGATGAGAGTGAGAGTGTGTGTTTTTGTCAGTGTGGGCACGTAAAACTCCCAGGTGAAATCGACAGACACTTCACATTACCCGACTAAAAGCACTTGTAGCCAACTATTTACTACAGAACACATTTTTAGGGGGATGTAACACCCCAAACACCCCTCCGGAGCTAAGTCCTTGCCTTGGATCAACAAAGCCTTGGCATACTGACATCTGACATAACAGACATCTGACAGGCATGCTCTATCCACGGCATGCAGTTGTAATCCAACCGGCGCCTCATTGCGCCATTAACAAACTAGCCAGGCACTCCTTGCTTTCACACCTGCCTTTCCCAGTCAGATAGCTGGGGCTGTGTCGGGACCTATCAGATCCCTTTGCCTTAGTGACTGACACAGGTTGCACTGCTCTGCTCCCCCCGGTGCCCCATCTTCCCGATGAATTTTTTAATGCCCAGTGTCTGGATCTGGCAGCTCTCCACCAGCAGCGCCTAACACACCCTCCCACTCCTCTGATGGGCCTACCAACTGGTTGTACAGACTACAAATTACTGTGAATGCATCACACTTGGTGCAGAGACCACCAACATCTGTGTTCTAAACCCAATGCAGACTGCCTGCTACTGGGCACAAGACCGCATTCTAATATTATTACTGCACGTGCGAACTGTAATAATGCCTGTTCACTACAATTGGGTGTCAACTTACTAGTCGTAGCAAAATGGACTCCACCCACTCTTTGACCCCTCACTGATTACAACACAAAGTATCATGACATGAATTTTGACCTGACATCACAAAAAGTGACATTCCTAACATTAACAAAACCCTAAAGTAAGTGCAAGATTAAAAAAATATATAGAACCATTACTAAAGCAGATTAAAGTGTTTTAGTTACTCATATATTAACCAGGCTTCTGTCACGATATGCTGCAGGTGCAATCGTGATATGTCAGGGGCGCAGCCATCATCAGGTGCAGCCGCCTTACGCAAGAAACGTTTATAATTTCTCCAAGTGCAACAACCTATAGCCCATGACTGTCCCAAATGCCAGACCTACAATTTGCACCTGAAGATCTAGTGGTAAGACAAAAGGTGCACATGACAGAAGTTACCGGGGTCTGAGTGCCCAGTTTGGCTTCTGTTCCTGTAACCTATAAGCAAAGAGGTCTGAAGGGCGTATCCACAAGTACCAGACAAGCCTAGTGGACCCCTCAATTACATCTATGCTGATAAAGTATGCCAGGCTGCATTCTACTGAACATACACACTGCCTGCTACTGTGCATAGACACTACCTTCTACTGCGCGGAAAAATTACTTTTACTGCAGGTGACTGCCCCTGCTTCCTTTTATCATATAGACTATGCTCACGACCGTGAAGCTATGGTCCTGAATAGTACTCCTCCCATTGTTCCATATGTAGATGGTTCTGTTACAATCCTTCTCCATATACGGTAAGAGAATCTGGAACAACAACCTTATCAATGCCAGAACTGCCCCAACCCTTCTGCAATTCAGAAAGGAGCCGAAGGCCCACCTCTTCAGAGGTCACTACATCTCCAGGCCATCAGTTGGGACACCCATTTGTAACCTTAACTTTTGGATGGCTTACTCTTTTATTTTGTTCTGAGGAAGACACCAGTAGATGCAATCAGTCACACAGATTGACCAAAGGGGTCGAAACGTCGACGCTTTAGTAAAGAAAACTTGGACTATTGACGGCTGGCCAGGTGACAGTTTATGTCAGTGACCCCGCCGATATTAGAATGTTGTCCAATGAACTGCAGCCCAGTTGTTTTTCGAAGACAATCTTATTGGAAAATTGTTGCTACTTTTTTACATTATCACTTTTTTTTAGCACTTTATCTATCACTTTCACATCAGCACATCCTGACTCCAAGAAGTATTGTTGCAAAATGAATTTGTTATGTTAACAACAATATTGTTTGAATGACCTGGGCAATATAACATTGAGCCTCGTGGTCTTAATTCAATGTGTTCACGCACCTGATAATTTAACCCCAAGACATTTTGGGGCTGATACTTTTGCACTTGTAAGTCACACTTAAACTGGAGCCCCTGATTCACAAAATAAAGAGCTGAAGAATTTGCTGATTTCAAGTCGCTCTAACAATGGCCCTGATTACGATGACGGTCGGACGAGTGTCTGACTGGCATCGTTGCGGTAAAGGGACCGGCCGACAGGTAGTCGGCAGTCCCGACCGCCAAATAAGGATCCAACCAGCGTGGAGGCGCTCGGAAACATGCCTCTTTGCAATGAGGCTTGTGCTGCAGCTCTAAAAAGAGCCGCAGCACAAGCCCCAATGCCAAAAGGCATGTTTATAAACCCTGCACCCTGCAGCAGGCACCTCAAGGGGCATGGATGTTTGTGTGGCCTCATAGCGGAGGCCGTGGAGGGACCGGGCCCTGCTATGTGCCCCCAAAGTCCGTTTCTGACAGCTTTTCGATGGCGGTGGCCGTCGGAAAGGGCCATCGTAATCCTTACGGTGGTGCCTGAGCAGGCACCGCCCTCATTGTAGGGATTACATTCCGACCGTTGGGCCAATGGTCTCTTGAAGCCCATCAGCGGTCGGTCCCTCACTCATGCAGTCGGACCGACCGCATTGTAATGTAGTGGTCTGACCGCTGCTTCAGATGTCGGTGGGACCACCATCATAATGAGCCCCATGTCTCAAAAGCATCAGGCGGCCAAATCAGCTGTGGCTGTAAGTGTAAGCAAGGGAAGGGGAAATTGGGGATCCCATGAAAGCAGCTTTTGATTTAGCATTGCAAATCGCATAGCCTTTTTTCCCTTTTTCACCCTACTTCTGAAATTGCACCATCTTCAAGAAGACATAAATATGCAATACATAATGTCTGTACTGGTTTTATACATATGCGAAGGATAGAACTGGTATGAAGCATTGCCAACAAGGACCAAGAAGAAAATAAAATGTATAGATTGAAAAAATATGCAATAAGAGAGAGAAAGTGCCCTATGTTTTAGGTGTTGTTAGGGGAAAAGATTTTTCCATATAGAAAAAAAAATGTTTTCCACTAGAAGAAAAATGAGAGAGAAAAATAATACAGTGTTTGGCTGACAGCCAAACATTTCCCATTGTGTCTATGGATTATGAATGCTAAAAAGCACAAAATTCTATGTAAATCATAGGCATATGCATATGCCTTGTGGAATTTTGCAAACCATTGGATGAAATACGAACAGGTGAATGCGGAAGGACAGCCCTGTAATAATCTTTTGGTGGAGGTGACCTCTAGGGTATCAATCAATCAATCAATCACGGCATTTATAGAGCGCGCTACTCACCCGGGAGGGTCTCAAGGCGCTGGTGGAGGGGGTAAGTTACTGCTCGAACAGCCAGGTCTTGAGCTGCTTCCTGAAGGAGAGATGGTCCTGGGTTCGCCGAAGGTGAGTGGGGAGGGAGTTCCAGGTCTTGGCTGCCAGGTAGGAGAAGGATCTTCCTCCGGCGGTGGCTCTGCGGATGCGTGGTACGGTGGCGAGGCGTGGCTGGTTGATCGTAGCTGGCGGGTGGGCGTGTAGAAGGTCATGCGGTCGTTGAGGTACTTGGGGCCCAGGTCGTGGAGGGCCTTGTGTGCGTGGGTGAGGAGTCTGAACGTGATTCTCTTGCTGACGGGGAGCCAGTGCAGGTCTTTCAGGTGTCCGGTGATGTGGCTGTGTCGGGGGATGTCCAGGATGAGTCGTGCGGAGGCGTTCTGGATGCGCTGGAGTCTTTTTTGAAGTTTGGCTGTGGTTCCGGCGTAGAGGGTGTTCCCAAGGGTATGTTAAATACATATATGAAACAAGTTGATGCTGCAAGTAGAGCACATACGTAAGTTCTGGAAACTGATACAGGAAGCATCTGGACAGTCCCCAGGTGGCTATGTCCTGCGTAGTGGAAGAATCAGCATGGGAAGAGTACCTAGACGAACTATACAGGACAAGCGTAGTG
Organism: Calotriton arnoldi; assembly: GCA_963921515.1. Lineage (NCBI taxonomy): Eukaryota > Metazoa > Chordata > Amphibia > Caudata > Salamandridae > Calotriton > Calotriton arnoldi. Next base: position 930,639 of record CAWUFW010007545.1, on the reverse strand, counting down.
GCTGTTGGAAGCAATCCTCAACTCTGGGGAGGGGCTGTGGGAGACTTACAAACTCTCTTTACAGTAGAAAAGGTAAAAGACACTATAAGAAACTTAACTTTAACCTGGGCCGCGGGACCTGACAACCTCCCGGCCATTATAATAAAATCTTAGCTAAATTGATGGGCGGAATTCCTATCCTATATGTTCTTGGCCATACTGGACTCAGGCCAAATACCCGAGAAGTGGAGGGGGGCAGTAATTTGACCTATCCATAAGAAGGGAGCTAGGAAAGCCCAAAAGAATTACAGATTGATCAACCTATTGGACATTGGGGGAAAAGTCTTCGCCAAAATAATCTTGGGTAGCCTGAAGGATTGGGTGGAACAGCGGTCGATCGTGCCGGTGGAACAAGGGGGTTTTAAGGAGGGACACTCTACGGTTGACCACTGTTTCGCCCTATGGGCGGTGGCGCTGACGTCTACGGAGCAGCGAGGAAAGCTGTGCTGCTGCTTTGTCGTCTTCCGCATGGCATTCGACCTGGTGGACAAGAGATGTCTCTGGGAGACCCTAAGGAAATACGATATCCCGGAGGGGCTCCTGGCTGTCATCCAGGAGTTACATAATCATAACTGGGCCCAAGTTATTAAGGATACGGCCGGGGCCCTGACACCAAAAATAACGATTAACAATGGTCTAAGGCAGTGTTGTGTTTTGGCCCCCCTACTCTTCACCATATACTTGGCTGATTTGCCAACTATCTTGGCGAGCCCAAGTGCGAGCCCAAAAATGAATGGGAAACAACTTTCCTGCCTGCTGTATGCCGACGATTTGGTAATTCTCGACTAGACAGAGATGGGCCTACAGAGGAAGTTAAATGCTTTGAATGAATATTGTGTGGCTAGGCAACTAACTGTAAATATGGACAAGACCAAAATCTTGTGTTTTGGAAAGAGAGACCAGAGGTTTAATTGGTACCTGGGCCCAACCAAAGTGGAAAATGTGAACGAGTATAAATATCTCGGGGTCTGGTTTGATAAGTCTCTAAAATGGTACACGCATTTGGAGGCCCAGAAAGCTGAAGCTCTTGCATCAGTGTATGGGTTGAGAAAATGTAACCGCATCTATGGGGATATGTCCCACAGACCATTGTTGAATGGGTATAATGCAATGATACCCCCGCAAGTACAATATGGAGCAGAAGTCCTGTGTTTAAGTGGTAAAACTAGTTGGGACATCGAGGAAGGGAAATGTTTAATACCCCTAAGGTCATTACCGGGCTCCTCTATGATCCAGGCAATCAGATTGGAGCTGGGTATGACATCATAGAATGTACAGGTGCAAGTGGCCCTCTTAAGATTCTGGAAAAGATTGGGTACAGGAGAAGACATGAAATATTCCAATGGTGTAAGAATGAGTCCCAGCATAGTGACCTAAAATGGGCCAAAGAGGTCAGATAGAAACTGCTCTCTGTTTGCGAAAATCTAAAAGTGAGAATTGATCAGCAGTCTCTTCTATTAGAAGCAACAAAGGGTGAACTTAGAACACTAGGGAAGGAAGCATCTAGGCTGGAAGATATGGGGTACTTGAGAAAGAAAGAATTTGTGAAATTTATGATGAACAGTTGGGAGAAAGAAATCTGGTACCCCTGTCTGGATACCCTACCCAACCAATGCCTTAGAGCTGAAGTTCTAAGATGGAGAATAGGCATCAATCATTGTGTATCGAATGGGAGAAAACAATCAGTAATGCTATGACCTGATTGTAAATGCTCATGTAGGTTGGGCCCAAAATGTGATAATTTACATATTATAATGGACTGTGAAAATGTTCTACCATTGCGGAAATTGTTTTTACGCCCCATCTTTTAAAATATGGTGTCGCCTCGCGTCCCCAAGCGATTGAACTTCGTACTGATATGCCAAACCTCGATATAGCAATAGCCATTGTAAAGTATATGAAGGCGGTAAAAAGGTCTTTCTTGGAAAAAGAATTGGATGGTTGAAAGATATGCCAGAAGTTAAGATGGTTATTGATCTTAAATAATTTTTATTTGAAATATTAGTTTTAAGAAATACATCTTAGAATAGATTCTTATCGATTTTAGAATATTATGGGTATTTTTTAAATATGATGTACTGTGTAAATTGAAAGGATGTAGGCGGAAATCAGTCTATTACTATGGTGCTGTTGAAGATTTGTATTGCAATTATTTTAAAATATTTATTGTGCCATGTTCTTATGCTGTTTAAAGACCTACGGTCTAAATAAACGTATTTGTACTACTACTACTACTAAAGTAGAGCACTGTATGAGGTGTATGGAAGTGTTATCCCGTACCAAAAAAGTGGGTAAAAACATTAGCTGAGACATGAAAAAGTGGGGCAGTTGAACTTGTTTTGTGTGAAAAGCGTCAAAACTTGATAATTATTGCACCACAGCTAGGATGTCTATTATTAAAAAAAAGGCTATATTAGATTTAATCATCGAACCTTAAAAGCGCAACAGTTACAACATACATTATGTATTGTTGTTATGTTATATTATGTGTATTTGTAAAGTGCACTATAACCCATGAGGGTATCCTGACGCTGAGTAGGCGTGCGTGCCTAGCAGAGCAGGACTGGGAACCCTGGCAATTTTGACGGAATAGCCCGAGGGAGTTTGTTTATTGGAAGCCAGTGTAGTTCCCTGTGGTGTAGTGTAATGTGAGTTCTGTGTGGGAGGTTAAAGATGAATCTGGCTGCAGAGCTCTGGATGGTCTGTAGTCTTCTAGTGATTTGCTTGGTGATCCCACCTTAGTCCAACTTGCTCGTGATTATGGTGTGCGAGACAGGTTCACTTGTGTTGCTTGGGAGCCATTTGAAGATCTTCCTCAGCATCTTAAGGGCATGGAAACAGAATGCAGTGTCGGCAGTGACTTGTGCAGTTATGTCCAGGTGGCTGTCGATGATTATTCCGAGGTTCCTGGCGTGGGTTCAGGGTGTGAGTCCGGGTTCGACCCGCCACCAGTTGGAGTCCCATGTTGAGGTGTTCTTGCCAAAGATCACTAGTTCTGTCTAGTCCTTGTTGAGCTTAAGACAGTTTCATCCAGTTAGCGACTTTAGTCATGCAGGCGGTGTGCTTTTTTCTTGTGTTGGTGGTCTTGGAGAGTATGATTTGTGTGTCGTCTGAATAGGAGAGGATGTTGATGTTGTGTGCACGGATGACATTTGACATTGGCCAGAGGGATCATGTATGCATTGAAGAGGGTGGGGCTCTGCAGATGATTTGCAGGCTTCCGAGGAGTAAGGTGCCAGGCTGACAGCTTGTGCTCTATCTATTAAGAAGGACCAGATCCAGCAGAGAGTGGGTCCTTGGATGCCAATGTTGTGCAGGCGCCTGATGAGGATGAGGTGTGAGACCGTATCAAATGCTGCAGAGAGGTCCAGGAGAACGAGGGCTGTTGTGTCTCCTCTGTCAAGGCTCATGTAGATGTCATTGTTTTTGTACGATTCTGACGGGTCGGATTGAACCTGTCAGAACCGTACAAAAACAATATACTACCTGAACTAAGATTGTGACGAAACAGACTTTTACTGAAACATTTAACTAAGCGCAAGAGCCTTGAGAAAGCCCCAGGCTATCGAGCCAAGTAGAGGGGAAAACGAGTGTCAGCTGCTCACTGAATGTTACCACAGCACATGTGTAACGTAATGTAGGATTACATTTACGTTGGAACAAAGAACCTATCATCAAAATACAAAGGGAATCTTAAAGAGACATTGAAGGACTTTGAATATTCTTTATCACTTGGGGTAGAAACACTTAACCTTCTCCAACATAAATACAAGTCATGTCCCACAATAGCTGGTTCGAACAACATTAGTGAGAGCTTATTTTCTTACGTATCAGGACAGGATGCCATAAAAGGTAGATACAGCTAGGCAAACAGCTAGGCAAATCTCTAGCATAAGTAATTGCTGAACAAAAATCATGGCTGGCCTTCATTGTCTAAATGTACACCTTCGCAAAATAGGTACGATCAGTTGCTTCCTCTGTTTCTCAAAAAAGTTACCAAAAAAACAAAGCACATTGTTATAATACAACGTCACATGGGCACCTGTGAAGTACAGCGGACCAATCATTCTCTGTTGGAAAAGAACAAGTTAGTGCATCCACTGACTTGTTCTTTCCCAAAAGGGAATGATTGTTACCTCTCAGTCTTGTTAAAACAAATCTATGTTATATATTATATGCATTTTCCAATCAACAGTTAATACCATCATTGGTTAGCAGCAATTCACGACATAGGACACTACCTATAAAAACTTTCTTCCTCTAGCAATTTCATTGACATAGCTTTTAATTACACCTTGCTTAAACCTTCTAGGGTAGCAGGATCACTGAAAAATTTAATTCTACCCATTCTACAGCAAATATCCTCAATGCACTTAATCCAGGCAATTTATTAAGCGTATTCCAGGGATAGGCAGGCGGCGGCTATCGCTTCATTCAAAATTGCCTCCAACTGTGTCCTAAATCTGTGTCATAACAAATGTGGGCAAATCCTGATGAGGCCTTCCAGAAAAGGGAAAACCATTTCCCTGTGGCAGTCATAAATGGAAATGCTCTACAGTACTGAAAGTTACTTTCTTAAACAGACATTTTTGACTAACTGCAACTTTTCCAAATTGGCATAGCCCCAAATACCTGCCCCATATATTGCTGTTGAAACAGGTATTAGTCGGCGCAGTTGTTTTTTCCAGCTGCAGTTTCCTAGCTGTGATCAGCTGCATCCAGGTGCCCCGGGCATCAAATAAAAGGCCCAAGTAAGAAAAAGAATCAAGGATGGTAAAATTAACCCTTCTAATTGTGAACTGATACTTTTTGTCAACATTTGACCAAGTTTCATAGGTTTTGGTTAAATTGACCCTTGGGTCCAAATCAGCCATATAATCTACAAATGTATCAATGAATGTTTGCAGTCCCCTTGGTGTGTGCACCATAAGAACTGCATCAATCAATCAATCACAGAATTTGTAGAGCGCACTACTTACCCGCGAGGGTCTCAAGGCGCTGGGGAGAAAAAAGGGGGGCGGGGGTGCTGCTACTGGTCGAACAACCAGGTCTTGAGTAGCCTCCTGAAGGTCAGCAGGTCTTGGGTCTGTCGTAGGCTTAGTGGAAGGGTGTTCCAGGTCTTGGCGGCGAGGTGGGAGAAGGATCTGCCGCCGGTGGTAGTTCTTCGAATGCGAGGGACGGTGGCGAGGGAGAGGTCGGCAGAGCGGAGCTGGCGGTTGGGGACGTAGAAGAGGAGTCGTCTGTTGAGGTAGGCTGGGCCAGTCTTGTAGAGTGCCTTGTGTGCGTGGATGAGGAGTTTGAAGGAGATTCTCCTGTCGACGGGGAGCCAGTGCAGGTTCCTCAGGTGGGGGGTGATGTGGCTGTGGCGTGGTACATCGAGGATCAGGCGTGCGGAGGCGTTTTGTATGCGTTGCAGTCGCTTGATGAGCTTGGCCGGGGCTCCCGCGTAGAGGGCGTTCCCATAGTCAAGTCTGCTACTGACGAGGGCCTGGGTGACTGTTCTTCTTGTATCTGTCGGGATCCACCTGTAGATCTTGCGAAGCATGCGGAGGGTGTTGAAGCAGGAGGAGGAGACTGCGTTGACTTGCTTGGCCATGGAGAGCGTTGAGTCGAGGATGACTCCCAGGTTGCGTGCGTGGTCGGTGGGTGTCGGGGCTGCTCCTAGTGTCGTTGGCCACCAGGAGTCGTCCCAGGCTGAGGGGTTGGAGCCGAGGATGAGGACCTCTGTCTTGTCCGTGTTCAGTTTTAGTCGGCTGATCTTCATCCAATCGGCGACGGCCTTCATTCCTTCATGGAGGTTGGATTTGGCGGCGAGGGGTCCTTGGTGAGGGAGAGGATCAGTTGAGTGTCGTCGGCATAGGAGATTATGTTGAGGTCGTGCTGTCTGGCGATGCGTGCGAGCGGGGCCATGTATATGTTGAACAGTGTTGGGCTGATGGATGATCCCTGGGGTACGCCGCAGATGATCTCGGAGGCTTCGGATCGGAATGGTGGGAGGCGGACTCTCTGGGTTCTGCCGGCGAGGAAGGAGGTGGCCCATTCCAGGGCCTTGTCTCGGATCCCTGTGTCGTGGAGGCGTGCGCGTAGAGTGCGGTGGCAGACAGTGTCGAAGGCGGCGGAGAGGTCCAGCAGGATGAGGGCTGCGGTCTCACCGTTGTCCAGCAGGATCCTGATGTCGTCGGTGGCGGCGATGAGGGCAGTCTCAGTGCTGTGGTTGCTGCGGAACCCCGATTGGGATGGGTCCAGGATGCTGTTTTCTTCGAGGTATCGGGTTAGCTGTTTGTTGACGATCTTCTCGATGACCTTGGCTGGGAACGGAAGCAGGGAGATGGGCCGGAAGTTCTTGAGGTCTCTCGGGTCCGCCTTGGGTTTTTGAGTAGGGCGTTGATCTCTGCGTGTTTCCAGCTCTCTGGGAAGGTCGCGGTCTCGAAGGAGAGATTGATGACGTTGCACAGGTGGGGTGCGATGGAGCTGCTGGCTTTGTTGAAGATGTGGTGCGGGAAAGGGTCTGACGGGGAGCCGGAGTGTATTGTGCTCATGGTCTTGATGAGGTCATCGATGTTCACGCTGGCCCAGGCTGGCAGGGGGTCGTGGTCGATGGTGTGCGGCGGGTCTGGTGCATCGATCTTAGTTGGGGCTGTCTGGGTGTTGAAGCTGTCGTGGATGACGGCGATCTTGTGGTGGAAGAAGGTGGCGAGGGAATCGCACAGGGCTTGCGACGGCGGGATGTCGTTGGTGTTGGAGCTGGGGTTGGAGAGTTCCTTCACGATGTTGAAGAGCTCCTTGCTGTTGTGTGCGTTGTTGTCGAGGCGGTCTTTGAAGGAGATTCTCTTGGCGGACTTGATGAGGTGGTGGTGGTTACGGATGGCGTCTTTGTGGGCTGCGTGGCTGTCCGGTGTCTTATCACTGTGCCATCAGGAACATATCAGAACTGCATAGGAGTGCAGGGACTGGGTGTTTCCCACTCTGAGGGGCGGCCATCTCTACGTTGTTTAACTAACAATTTGTTCAGATAGTTGATGTAAAGTGTAAAGAGAAATGGGGCCAGAACACACTCCTGTCTGACCTCTGTGCGGATCCTAAATCCTTGTGTGCATTCCCCATTTATGCCATACCTCACCATAGCATTGGCACCTGTGTAAATCTCTCTTTAAGAATTCACCATCGACCGCTCCACTTCCATCTCTGTCATCAAGTGCCATAATTTGCTATGCATGACACAGCTGAAGGCACTGGACAGATCCATTACTGACATATAAACAGGTCCTCTGTTTATGTTTATGTGATTTATAAAGCGCATGACTACCCATGGGCATCTCAGCGCTAGAGTGATACAGGAGGAGACTGTTTAGTCTGTTAGCTAGTGTTTATTTTCCTATAAATAGACTTAAGTTTAGACACTGTTCGACTGTCCCTAACCCCTTGCAAAAGCCATATTGTTTGTTAGAAAATATTTCATTCTCTTCAGCCCAATTTTGTAATCTGGAGTGTAGCATTCTACCTGCCACCTTCCACAATGAATGAAGAAGTGAGATTGGCCAGTAACACAATGGATCAGCCCAATCTCCCTTCTTGTGTATTGGAATAATTAAGGACATTGTCCATGTCGTTAAGACCCAAGATCTTCAAACAGCTCTCAGAACATTTGTCAAAAGAGCAGCTCATAACAACAGAGCTAAGGTCAACTGGAACCCCATCTGCACTGTGGGCCTTCCCACTGTGACTGAAGTTCATAGCTCCTGTCACTTTCTTTACAGTGAACACAAGAGGAACATTTTCCTCCACCAATTGTATCCTTTTGCTCACTTATCTCGATTGCATTGGTTGCGTAGATTTTAGCATAATGTACAACCCATTCATTCAGTGGAATTGCAATCTCAATTAAGGGGTTAGTCGAACCTTCTGAGAAAAGGATTGATAACTATTTTCCAAAATGAGGTACTATCCTTTAACTTACTAGCAGTAATTAGTGCTAACCATGCCTCATCCTATATTGCTTATGTCCTGCAAGTCAAAGCAGCCTAATATTCTCATCCACGTGCTTGCACCTCATCTCGAAATCTCTTGGGTCTATTTAATGCCACCTTTAAGGAACTAAGGGCTTTAGTACACCCTGGAATCAAACCAGCCCTTAGGTTAGTGTTATTATTAGATAACGGAGTCCTCAGCTAATCTTTCACTCTCAGGGCAATGCCATTAAATGCAATTTACTGTCCGCCTCTTTGGCTTTCTCATCTACGCATACATTAATTTGCATGTAATTATCTCTTATTAATTTTATGGAAAAATCCTCCGGGTTGACTCTGCTGTATTTCAGGGTAAATACAGTGTATGCTAGTTAGTTCTATATCTGTGGCGTGTTCTACTCCACTAGGCTCCACATGGCTACCCGGGCAATTAATATGTACGCTTTGAGCATTATGGTAACTGACCCTGTTTGAATGTGTCTTAAAATTACGCATCAAGTGCCCCAAATTATTTGTGACTAGAATAAAGTCAATTGTTTTACACTCTCTGCCCCTAAAAGTGTGTTCAAATGAGCATACAGAACTGTAACCTCGTTTGCAAAAAACATATTATGTTTAAATATAAGATCATTTATCTTACATCGTACCCTTCATGAGGAAACTTTGTTAGGCCAGAATGTGCGTGGTCCACATAACAACAAACTTCCTTTGCTGGTAATGAGCAAAGATATATGTTAAAATCCCCATCCCAGATCACATTGTTAGCCCTGGATCTTAGAGAGCAGCTAGCTTCCAATTCTCTAGCCATTGAATCAATCAGATTTGCCTTCTCCACACAATATTATAGCAGTTGATATGTAGATGCAAATGTTCAGTGGCTATTTAAAACCTATAACTTAGTGATTTGGGGAATCTAGTTTTTTATATGACAGTATCCCAAGAAACATTGTTGAGACTTATGTAACTAACCCCCCTTTGCCCTCCTGGCAATAGATGGTACCGCTGGTGTAGAGTAAGTAGTAAACCCATTTATATGCAGGCAAATAGCCCAGGTTTCCTGTAAACAAATTATCCAAAATTTGTTAACAAAAATAAGCAAATCCAAATTCTGTATTTTTCGTTTTAAACCCACGATACTCCAGAACATGAAACTATACTTATAAATCTACACAGTATTGTCTTTATTACTTTTGTCCAAGACCCTCAAGGTAGATAACTGACATTATTGTAAATCCAAGTGCAGTTGTATTCCTGAGGGTTGTGCTCTGTCCGGGAAAGTTAGTCAGTCATTCTCATCCATTGCCCCCAGCACAGAGGAAGGGTTCATAATAGTAACGTTAGAAACAATGCTCCCATGGTTCCGATCTGGATTAGGTGGTATGACGAAGCGTGATCCCCAATAGTTTACCGGTTTGTAAAAATAGCCAAATGGGACTGCAGTAATTTTGGATTGGAGAGCAACGTTACGCCCAGTCTGGACAAGACCAACTTAACCAAGGATTGTTAATCTGAAATTCATCACTATGCAATCCCCTCGATCAGCCTTAGTGCTTCTTCCCACCCAACTCACTCTGTGGACCATATTAACGTCTCCAAAATTCTGATTGGTTAGTAAAGCCTGTTTTCTGCCCAATCCGGTGAATAGATCTGTTTTTAGACTCGCCAAAGTTGCAAACTGGTCATTTCTCACAGAATGAACATCTTTCAACACAACTCCATACGGAGTCGCCCGTGGCGGGAGGTCTAAGATATGTCAAAGGCTAGTGTCTTACTCTTTATCCAATATAGGACTACATAGTGGGTTGGAATTAGATCTTTGAATCTCAAATTCTCCAGACTGTGTGTCAGACTCCAAATTGCGGAACCCAGCCTCACCAGGGTTATCTCGCCCGTCCTTCGAGGTTGGCACAGATACTCTAGCTGGTTTAACTGTCGATTTACTGGATTACACATCAATACTTTTATGTCTTGAACTTAACCTAGGCAATTACTTACAATTTTTTCGACCTGGAATTTGGACATCATCTGGTCCAGTGGGTGTTTTACCATCACCTCACTCCCCCTTAAAATGGCTGTGAAGTTAGCAGGAACAGGATCAGAAATAGACCGATCTTTTAGGGAACTTTCACTGACCGGGCAATTACCCTTATTTCGCCCCTTTACTGTGACCTCCTTTACCCTAAATGTTGTAAGTCCTTTGTCTGAAGTTCTGACAGCCAATTTCCTTTTCCTCTTTGGTGGGGGAGTAGTCTCTGAGGTCACAAGGTTATTTTCCGTAAGGGTCTCAATTATTAGTGGCTCCCTACATACACCAGCATTTGGAGTGACTATGTTATGTGCCTCCAGCTCCCTTCTCACCACCAGTTTGCTCAACAAGGGAGGTTGATATAGGTACTCCAGTAGGTTCAACTACTGCTCGTTGGGCAGATACAAGTCTCTCTTTGGCATTGGATATCTCTCTATCAATGGCACAGACGGCATTAGTTGGAAAGATGGTTATAGACCTTGGCATTTTCCCTGGGCCTTGTTGGGGTGGACATCTAACTTCCTCTTATCCATTTCCAGGCAACAAGATGGAGGGCAATTTGTAGTATCCTCAGGTCATGTCATTCTGTTCCCTCTACCTAGCTGCTCAGCCAGTGTGAGTGTTCCGGTCAGAATGTCAGTGTGAGTGGAATGCTTGGGTGCCTGTGGTGTGAGAGACAGTTGAGAAGATGGGCTGAACAGCTAGGAGGCTGCTCCCGGTGGGGCCTGTTCCAGCTTACAGCTACTACTGAATAAACTACATCAACTACAACTCGGCTACGTCTACTTTGTATGCTGTACACGTGGGGCCAGCCCACTACACATTTATGGCGACGATCTGGAGCTAATCTCACGCAAAGAAGGTAGTTGGATGCCAACTAAAGACATGGAGCACAGCAGGACTATGTTTAAAGACAAAAAGCGAAAAGAAACAAGAAACAAAAGTAAAAGAAACTGGTCATGGACGCCTGAAAGCCCCACCAGTGTCCACAACACCGGACAGCCCAGCCCAGGCGTGCTGTGCCTTGATCAACGCTTCAACAACATCTTTAAATATGTTGAGAAAGGCTGTCTACATCTTGCAGAAGTTTACATGCCGCAACAAACGTCTACAGTGTCATAACTAATGTCTACAGTGCCTCAAAAAGCAAGGTAATCTGTGGCTGTTAACGCATGTGTCTTGAGTGCGCAATGAAGTGGCTATGAATAACGGCATGCTGTTTAAATACAAGCTGCACATGTATGACTTACAAACAAAAGTCTTGCCTATGCGTAGGGTCTGGATAATGAACTCTACTCTATGTGCCTCTGTGTCAGCGCACGATTTGAGAAGCTTAAATTTTGACTCTTTACTTTTGTGGTGCCGGTTCTCCTTGATTTATGGCATTTGTAACGGATGAACGCGAATTGAAATGGTCTGGTCTCTCTGCCTGCGTCAAAAGTGGAGCGTCTCACACAGTTTATATTGTAGTAGAAGTATTTCTCAGTTCAATACTTAGAGGGCAGTAAGAAGAAGAAACAGTTACGCAGTGATTTTAAAATCAAACACAGCTCGAGCACCTTACCGTGTCATTGGTGTCGCGTGGAGCCGCTCCAGAGCCCTTCATGACGTGCAAAGCTCTTCAGTGCTGCCCATGACGTTTTGCAGCAGGAGCGCGCAGTGAGCCACTCGGCATGCGTCTCCTGTGCGTCCCGCCATCTTGGAGTTGGCGGATCCAGGCTTTCTGCATCCTGTGTTATGGATGGATGAAGGTGTCTTCCAGCAACCTGCCAACCACTTTGTTCAAAGTAATAAAGTTCATCGCGAGTTGAAAGTCTCAAGCGGCGCCTCGCTCAACATGAGCACTGCCTAAAGTCTCGACGAGTTGGTCACTTTGCCGCCCAGATGGATTTTGCTGACTCGCTCAACATGGATTTCCCTGCGTGTGAGGGTGCCCGATCCCGTAGTTGGAGGAACTGCGTTGAGAGCAATTTCGGAGCGTAAGAAACTTTTTGCCAACTTTTCAACAACGTATTTTTGGAGGTGTTTCTGGCTGTTGCGTTTTCTCTGCCAAAGTTGGATCCAGCTGCTCTTGGCTATGTTGTGTTTTTTTTTTCATCAGGTATCGATTCTGCACATTGGTGTAATTGGTGAACTTGGTGTACCTTGCAGCTGTCATGTACATACACCGTATTCAAAATGGACAGTGACTCGTTTTCTTCATATGCCTGCATTTTTATTAATCCATGAACATATTTTGGGTGGTTGTTTTGTCCTTTACTGGAGGGTGGTCATTTTGTTTTCATTGTGGTTTTGGCTTGTACTTGTGCAAAGCCTGTATCCCTCTTAAGGGATGGGAAGGGGTTTTAGTCCCTCTACCTGTTTGTCTTTCCCGTCTTCACAGTGTATGGTGGCATTTCTCTGTCTGCCTGTGAGTCACTTTGTGCTGCATGTTGTATGCTTTTGTGCGTGTTAGTCTCGCTGTGACTCATATGTTTGTGTATAGGGGGTGTCAGTCCTACCTATGTAATTAGTAATGGGTTTTAGTCCCATATACTCAATGTTTAGGGGGTGTTAGTCCCACCTACTTTTCTAATAATGGGTTTTAGTTGTCTTATACCATAACAAGTCATGTATTTTGGTAGAAATGTCACAGTTTGTTGCTTCTATTTTTCAGATGTAGAATCCCAACCAAGGGGATGGGAGTGGGTCTTAGTCCCATGTCTCAGGTTCACGCATTTTTGTATGTGATATCCCTGTCTTTGGGATGGGAGTGGGTTCAAGTCCCATTTCTCTTCTTTACGGATTGTTACTTTTGGCATTCCTAGTTTTTGGTCTCTGTACCTTGTGTGCATGTGCCACACAGTACTGTCCTTGGGTATTAGTCCCATGTGACACTAGTAGTTATGCTCCATGTTTTTGGGCTTATGTCATTCCTTACAGTGGGTTTGATGTACATCCTTTCGTCTGGATGTCTGTGTTTGGGTGTCAGTCCCAGTTACACCTTTGAACGTCTTGGTATGTTTGTGGTGTATAAGTCGCCCTGCGCTTCCCTCAGTGCATTTGCGTCATTTCTGTTGTATCGACGTATTGTGTGCGTTTGTCACACTGTCCTTCTTGCTGCTGCACAAAGTTCTTGGGTGTCAGTCCCATGCAACGTTATATGTACATTTGGGTGTCAGTCCCAATCTTTGTTTTTTCACTGGGGTTTTAGTCCCACAGTGTCCCTCACATGAGGGGTGGCGTATGGTGTTTTCGCCACCGTCTCCTCACGTGAGGTGTACTTCCTTGGGTGTCGTTCCACCCATTGTATTCTAGTCTGGGTTAAGTCTACCCTTTTGTTCTGTCATGTGTGTTTTGCTCACTTGTGTATGTGAGCTCTTATTACGCTATTCACTTTTTGTTTCAATTACTATGAAAGGAAGAGGATGGGTATAGTGCATGTGCATTTCTATTTCTCCATTCTTCTTTCTTTCTTCGTGTTTCCGTTTTCCCTCTCGTGATGTCATTCCTTGCATCCCTGGGTTAATGGATGGTTTACTTCATGTGTACATTATTGTGTATAGTTGTTTTCATTTTAGTTTGGTTCTTTTTATTGTTCAGTATAAAAGGGATATGATATGTAGTATCCTCAGGTCATGTCATTCTGTTCCCTCTACCTAGCTGCTCAGCCAGTGTGAGTGTTCCGGTCAGAATGTCAGTGTGAGTGGAATGCTTGGGTGCCTGTGGTGTGAGAGACAGTTGAGAAGATGGGCTGAGCAGCTAGGAGGCTGCTCCTGGTCGGGCCTGTTCCAGCTTACAGCTACTACTGAATAAACTACATCAACTACAACTCGGCTATGTCTACTTTGTATGCTGTACACGTGGGGCCAGCCCACTACACAATTACTTGATTCAGGGCCAAGAGAGGAGGCCCAGGCCAGCCTCATCCCGATCCGGACTGGCGCAGACGGGCTCGTTCTCAGCCCAGTCTAGGCCCAAACACGTGCCAAGGCATTTTCCACACTGCGGGGTCCAAGCGCTCTGAAATAGCGCTTGTGAGAAAGTCCCCCCACCTCCTCCACCTGTGGGGTTGTGGGAGAGTGAGTCCTTCCTCCCACCAGCAAGAAATCAGCAACCCCAGCAACCGTCCAAATTGAACCTCTCAGTGTGGGGCCTGCAGTGTTGGTGGAGATGCTAGGTATTCTCTGGTAGACCCAGATATACACACCACGTGTCCTCGGTGCTCTGGCAGACTGTGTCACTCTCGGCATAGCATTTTGTGTGTCCATCTGTGGTCTGACCCTGCATAAACCCCGGGGGCGCCAGTGCGTTTCCTTCCTTTCTGCAGCAGTCTCTCTGCCCGGCTCTTGATTAGGCCTGTGGAGCAGCCTGTGTGAGTAGTCAATCAAACACCAGACTGCAGAAGTGTTTAAAGGAGTTTCTGAATTTAAGAAAGTCATTTTCACAGGAAGAAGCGCTGAATATTGAATGAGGGAGACACTGTAATGAAGTTTAATAGATCATTGAATATACCCAAGAGCAGCTCAAGTTTTGCAGCATCTCAGATTGGATAAATTACATTTTTTCCATTGTAACGTTGCAAGGAGTTGCCAAATTGTGTACCAATCTTGCGGTCAATCAATATCTAACCTAAGGTGTGTTTGAAGTTGCAGTCTTTTTCTCACCACTTTTCCCAATGTTTCACAAAAAATATTTAAAAATGTGAGGATCATGGCGTTCAATGTCAGTTTGGCCTTTGTTTGAAAATCAAAACGTTTTAATAGCACATACGCCCCATTTTCCAAGTATTTGTATATGAGTGTAATTTGACACACCATTCCCTTGTCAGTGTTCAGTCTCCCATGAGGGAAAGCTACACAAGGTATGCCCTGAAGTACAAAAACGCTCATGAAGTACTGCTGCAACAAAGTTTTACAGTACTCACAAGAAAGCGCCTGCGTGCTTAAACGAATAATTAGTCTTGGGAGTAGATTAAGGGAAAGCTGGAAAGTTGGCGAACTATGTGAGATCCAGTAGCGGCCCGTGGAGGGAGTTCCGTGGGCGGTGAGGCGGGGCGGAGTAGGGACAGGGTGGGGGGTAGTAAACACCGGAATATGGATGAACGGAGGTAAGTAAACAATTAAATAAATAAAACGGCGCGCAACGAAATTCGTTTTATTTATTTAATTGTTTAATTACCTCCGTTCATCCATATTCCGGTGTTTACTACCCCCCGCCCGGCCTCACCGCCCCACGGAACTCCCTCCACGGGCCGCTACTGGTGAGATCAATAATCGTGAACTATTCAAAGCGTTGCTTGCGTAATAAAAGCTTTGCACACCCCTAAATTTATAATAATGCTTTACTATAAAACATGAACTGAAAACAGCAAGTGATTATTCCCAAACCAACCACTAGATGACAGAAGTAAATATCCAAGAGTAAGAATCTGCTCACAGATGGGTACAGGTAAGTAACATTTTCCTTAGGGCCTGATCATGAGTTTGGCGGTGTGGGAGCAGGCCGCCAAGCTAGCGCCCTGTTCCCACACCGCCAACTTGACCGCGCGCCAGATTAGTTTTCTCCTGGTCTGGCGGGTGGTGCTTTGGCAGTCCCACGGCGGTTCCAAGCTAAGGCTCATATGTGAGCCTTAGCACGGCATTGCAGTGGGACCGCCAAAGCAAGTTCCTGCACGGCATGGAACGTGCAGGAACAGGGGTGCATACAGACAGGGGAGCATACAGACAGGGGAGCACGACATGTGCCCCCCCTACATGCACCCCCATGCACAGGGGCAACAGGGGGTCCTGTATGGCCCCCTTAGTTTCCCGACCACCACATTTTTCATGTCGGCCTCACTGCCATGAAAAGTGTGAAGGTCTGGAAACTCAGAATATGCTTGGCGGTGTTGCAGCGGCACCGCCAGCATATTGCTGCCCCAGACAGCCGCGCCAACGACGATGGATCGCAGATCCCTTGCGGCGGTCCTGTGGCAGTCCGACCGCCCAACTTGGAATACGGCGGTCAGGCTGCTGGTGCGGCAGTAGCCGCACCGCCACTGTGGGTTTGGCGGTCCATCGGACTGCCAACTCATAATTACGCCCTCAAACATCAGATTTAACCAATTATCCCTTGACTCAGGCATTGAGCCTCAGGCGAGAAAGCAGACTGCAAAATGCATCTACCCACAGGATAAAAAGCATGTGGAATCATTACAGCATTTTAAGCGCATGTGTAGTTAGTATACAATCTCTAGAAAGAAATTATTGCAAGATCAGCTTAAAAAAGAAAAACCCTAAGGGGGATATTGCGGCAAAGGAGAATTAATACTGAAACAGCAGTATTTTTAGGCAGGTATAGATAGGCTATTCATAATGAAAGCTGTAACTGTGATGAGGGCTGACACCATATCCAGTAATGAGCTGACACCCACAACAGGATGGCCAGGTACTAGAGTATTTGGTCGCTTTTATAAAATGTGTGTTTCTCGATTTGTTTAATGTGGTCAGCATGAAATCTTGAAGCAAATTATATAGTGACACTCTGTAGCAGGTTTTAGTGTTCATCTTTGTTTAATTAATTGATTTTTGATCTGCACACTGATCCTAGGGGAAGTTTAAGATTAAAACTATATATTAATTTTTCTATTAAGTGATGTTCTTCCTCAGGCTATATACAATGAAACTGGCTGGATCATTTCAATATTCACTTTCATAGACAGTTTTAGTATGTTTTTATGTGGTTATTTTTTTAGCATGGCTCAACAGTACCTTTATTTTATGGAAATGTGCCAGAAATACCCATTTGATGGTGATGAGAAAGATGATGGCTCATGCTAATACAAAATAAGAAGATAAACCATGAGTCAACATATGTCAAAATATAAGTCACCAGAATGCAAATCTACTTTATTCCTAGAGTGGTCTTTTTTAATCCACCACAATACTAAATGCATTAGGTGGCCGAACACATGCTACAAAAAAGATGGAAAATCCATTCCTAAAATGTATGCACAAAAGGATAAAAGCAGAGCTTTTGATAAGCCGGAACTGCTTTAGAGCCTGCTTATGACATCTACGACGAACCTGCAGGTCACACTTTCTACTCTAGACAAGACTTACCCACGCTTCCGTCCTACCTCGGTTTGATAAATGGGCACAAATGAGTCCGAAGACTAAAGATGGGGTGGGAGCTCTTTAAATCATCTATATATTTGCCAGTGGTATTAGACGACCGTTTTCAAAACTGCAAGGGAAAACAGTCACATGATGCATTCTTTGACCTCTTGATGACATCACATGGTTCACCAGTGTGAAGCGGCAAGTAAAGGAAGTACACAGGGTTCTTACAAGATTCTTATGGGCCAATTTACTTTCTTTTCCTGTCTCTGTGTTTGTTCGTTATCCCTGAAGCCAAGAGTAGCAAGGAATGTGGAAAGGACAGGCGACTTCTTAATGCTCAGGACACTGTTGACAATAGTTGGCATTGTATATTTGGTGGTAGTTCTGGGTAAGGTAGAGTAGGGTAGGGCTCATTGACTCACCAAAAGTAAAATCCAAACGGGATTTATGTATAATGGAACATCTATGTATAATGAATTACAGAAAAAGAGAACATACAAAAGGTGCGAAAAAGACAAAATGATATGCTAGAGTCTAACATATTGCTTTATCTTTGAGAAGTAACAACCACATTTAAAAAGCTACTACCTTCCCTTAAAACGAAGTTTCAATTTTTCTTTATTTGTGAATTAAATAAAATATTTGATGTATACTTGTTTCTGTATTGTTTTGAGGTTCAAATTGTAGAAACTGTGTAAGCCGGGGTCCCTTGGCTTCTACTAATGGCTCAGTGGATGAAGAAAAGTGAGAGAGAGAACACCGTTTATGATTTTCAGTACGCTGGCAGCTTTGAACAGCTCTGCAGGTCCCTTTATGTTATTTCTTATGCTCCTAGTCCACTTAGCTAGTTACTGCACTAAGTTGTCCAACCCAAGATATTTTGTTTATAGTCCTGAGCAGGCATAGGTTGGAGAGAGAAATGGCGGAGAGATCTGCTGGGACTGACGTTGTTACGATCATCCAATATCTGATTGTCGTTATGAGATGTTAAATGGTAAGAGTTTCAATCTTGTGAAATACAGAACACTAGAGCCCTGCCATGTTTCTTTAAAAGCCGGGCTGGAATGTGATGGGGTGGATTTTCCTGTACCTAGATATGTTAGTGTAGTCATTGCACAGGCTCCTCCACTGTTCAGATGGACCGTTGATATTGATAATGATAGTTTGTAAAGCGCTTGAATGCCCTGAGGTGTCTTGGCGCTGGCGTCCTTTATTGATGCCAGAAAACCAGGCCTGGGCAGATATCGAAGGAGGATATGCTAAAGGGGCAGAGTATGTGAGAAGAGCCAGGTTTTGAGCTATTTCCTAAAATGCAGAAGGATGAGTTGAGCTTTGAGGTGCAAAGGCAGCTTATTCCTCAGTTTAACCATGGTATCAAAAAACCTTCTTCCTCCTCAGGAAGCTTTCCTGAATTTCGGCAATACTATCGATTCAATGGAGAGTTCTTCTAGGGATATACCAGCGGAATTTCTTTCTCAAATAGTTTGGGCCAGAATCGTGAAGTGCATTCTGTGTCAAGCAGGGCACCTTAAAGGCTAGTCTTCTCCTGACTGGTAGCCAGTGTAGCGCCTCAATAGTTTGAGAAACCGAAGTATATTGTAGGATCTTCATGAGAAGACGGGCTTCCGCATTTTGGAGTGTTTGCAATTTGTTGAACTGCCTTTGTTGTATGCTCATATAAAGGGCATTATAGTAGTCGACTCTGGAGAGAACTAATTAGGTAATCACTGTTTTTTGTGGATTGAACAGGATGAAAGTGAGGATTTTTTCAAAGTTCTTCATAGATAAAAGCCGGACGATGTAATTTGAATGATCTGCTCTGAGAATACAAGATTTCTGTCAAAGATCACCTTCAGATTTCTAAATTTGGTAGCTGGGGGGTGAGGGGACCAAGTTCTTGTGGCCACCATGTTGGATTCCAGAAAGTTGTATCATTTCCAAAAAGAAGGACCTCTGTCTTCTCAGAGTTGAACTTGAGACAATTGCCTACCACCCAGCCCACTACCTCTCGCATACAATTACTGAAGCGTTTGGCAACCTCGCTGGGATCACAGGAGATCGAGACTACAATTTGCAAGTCATCCACATTGGAAACTGTGGAAAAGCCAAAGGATCTGGTCAGTTTCACCAATGGTGCCACATAAATATTAAAAAGGGTAGGGCTCAACGAGGCTCCCTGAGGGACACCGCTTGGCAAGGTGAAAGATATGGATGTGAAATCTGTAAATGATACAGTTTGTTCTCCGTTTGAGGAAAACGAAGCCAAAAGCTCTAGAGCCTTCCCCTTGACACCTATGCTTTCTAGTTGTTCAATAAGCACTGAATGGCAAACGGTATCAAACGCTGCGGAAAGATCCAAAAAAGGATCAATGCTGCTTTTCCTCCGCTATCCATGATTATTCTGATTTCTTCAGATGCAGTGACTAGCGCCGACTCGATACTGTGGTTTTTCCTAAAACCATACTGCGCATTATCTAATATCTCATGCTCATCCACAAAGGATGAGAGTTCAGAGTTGAGAAGATTCTCCAGGATCTTCGCTGTAAAGGGAAGCTGGGAGATAGGTCTGTAATTTTTAACTTCATTGGGGTCAAGTAAGGGTTTTTTCATCAAGGGAAGAATGGAGGCTTTCTTCCAGTCAATAGGGAAGAATGGAGGCTTTCCTTCCAGTCAATAAGGAAAATTCCAATTGTATGATCACATTTAGAAACTTATAAAAATAAGCCCGAGACTGTACTTGTTAACATCTTCAGGATTTTTGGCAGACATGAATCCGAAGGGGAGCCTGATTTGATAGAATCTATAAGCATCCTGACTTTTTCCTCATTTAACAGAGGAAACTCGTAAAGGGTAGCATGTGAAATCTGTGAGCTATCAAATGTAGTGCACATAGTCTCTGTGTTCTGGCCGGGATCTAACTTGCTGTATATTTCCTTTACCTTTTCTTGAAAAAAGGTTGCTAGATTGTTGCACAAAGCTTTGTTGGGTACCAGAGTGTTTGGGTTATTTGGAATGAGAGCAGTTTAACTGTTTTGAATAATTCCTAGGCAGAGTTTTTGGACAGATGAATTTTCTCCGAGTAGTAGTTCAATTTATTTATTATAATCAAGTTTTTATATTCCATGATATACTGTTTATAATTGGTTCTTTCTACATCACAGTAGCTTTCCCTCCATTTACGTTCTTGACGTCTACATCATTATTTGAAAAGTTTAAATTCTGTTGAAAACCAGGAGCCAGTAGGTTTGTTTCTAAGTTTATTTTTACATTTAGAGGGGCTGTTAGTGTCACTGCTGCATTGATCCAGTCAGTGTAATTAGTAGTAGCTATATTTAGGTCCTTTACAAGGGTTGGCTGAGAGTCAGTCAGAATTTCCTTAAACTTGGTAGTATTTATTTTTTTACAAGCTCTAGTTTTAATAGTCTGCATCCAATATTGGTCAAAGTTCCTTTAGCTGAAGTTTTTTACATAAAAAATATCGCTTTGAGATCAGACCAGGTTAAAGGTATAACTAATTTTACCTTTAATTCCTTGTTATTAGAGAAGATGCCATCAAGAGTATGGCCTGCTATGTGGGTGGCATGATTAACCAGTTGTACTAGGTCAAAAAAATGTAAATTAACAATCAAATGCTCAGTTTATTTATTGCACTGGATTCAAGCTATCCTGGCTGATGAGGGGTGAAACCCCGAAACCGGTCCTAGGATGCTTGTTTCTGGTCCAGGGAGGACCTGGCTTGGCAGTTCGGGCTGGACTATTCCCATGAGGCACAGGGTCAAGACTGATTTGCATATGGCCAGGTCTAAACTGGGCTGGCATGGTGAGCAAAAGAATGATGGATTTAACCCAGAACTCTTGACTGGGGTGAATGTTTTGATTTGTTCTGCATTCCGTCCATCAATTGTGTGTCTTCAGTTTATTTATTGGTTAGATCCTCCAGCGGAAAATTAAAATCAGCTAAGATCGTAAATTAGGATATTGCATACACGACTCAACAAATTCATTAAATGTGAGAACTTTTTTTCGAGGTCGATAAATAAGTAGCCCATTGAACTCTCCCTTGTAGCAAAGTTTGCATTTAAAAATAAGAGCCCCGCAATCTAATTGAGAGGCCTGCTCAAAAGAGATTTTTAAGTGGTCACGGTGTATAACCGCAATCCTACCCCCGTGTTTTTCTGTGCGATTTAGCCTAAATTAGGTAAATCCTCAGGTATTGCGGCTGCCAAGTCAGGGCCACAGGACTGATCAGCCCTTGTTTCTGTAATAAATACCATGTCAGGTGAGTAATTGTTCATGAATTCAGCAAAGTCATAACTGTGTTTAATAAGAGTACAAGCATTTATAAAGACACATAACAGTTTGTCCGAGCCTTTCCGGGCTTTCTGCTGTCCTAAATTGGGGAGATGAACAGGTTTGCTAGGCGTAGCCAATATAGGTGTTAGGTGTAGTTTGCAACCAAAGTGGCAGTATTTGCAGTCTAAGCATACGGTATCACTCTCTTATGGCTGACATGATGGGGCGTGGCTGCACACCGAGCGTGAGTCAGCCCCACGGTTTTAAAAACAGTGGAGTAGAGAAAATACTGACCTGGAGTCCAGCGACCCCCACCTTCCAGCACAGATCCCCCTGTGCTCGAAGAAATACTGGAACAGAAATGCAAAGTTAAAATAAACGTGAGAAAGGTTAAAACATAAACTAAGCATAAATAGGGCGATAGCCCTTGCAATATGGCGCTTCCAACAGAGCACAACGCGGGAGCCAGGTACCTCCCAAACAGATACCAAGTGCCTACAAGGAAATCAGTGTTGGATGTTGTTGGCCTTGGCCCTTTTTGGCTAAAGTTCCTTAAACTTTTTGCCTTCCTCCTAGACCTTTTTCTGACATAATGTTGCCGACTTAGATGCTTTGGGCACTTTGCCACTGCTGATCAGTGTCAAAGTGCAAGTGCTCCCTGTATAAAGTGTTATGGTAATTGGTTGTCCATAATTGGTATGTTGCCTTACTAGTGAAGTCCCTAGTAAAGTGCACTATGTGTGCCAGGGCTGGTAATACAAATGCTAATAGTGGGCCTGCACCACTAATTGTGCCACCCACACAAGTAGCCCTAAAGAGAGATCTCAGTCCTGCCACTGCAGTGCCTGCGCGCAGTTTGTTAACTGCCTTGTTGTCCTGACAAGTGCCCTCACTTGCCAGGCCTTACCTTCCCTTTTTATGCACATCAGACACCCCTATAGTAGGCCCAAGGTACCCCCCTGGGCAGGGTGCAGTGTATGTGAAAGGTAGGACATGTACTGAGGTGTGTACCATGTCCCGACAGTGAAATACTGCCAAATTCGTTTTTCACTGTTGCAAGGCCATCTTGCCCATAGGACAGAATGGGGAATGCTGTGTCCCATGTTTCCAGCATATCTTCCCATAGGCATAAGATGGAGAGATGAAGTTTAGTGTGCCTGAACTCAGAATTTAATGACACATATCTTTTTGAAGATGGTTTTTGAATTGTGTGTTTAGAAACCACGCTTTCAGAAGTGGCTGGTTTCTTGTCTTAAACCATCCTGTGTGCCTCTGCCTGGTTGTATATTGCCTGCCTGGGTTTAGACGTGACAGGGTCTGGGAAGTGTCCTGACCCCCAGGAGGAGATGGTGAGACAGCAACAGGCTGGCCTGCATTTGATGTGAGGGGGAGGAGTAGCCCCCTGGATGTGAAGAGGGCTGTGTTGCTGCCACAAAAGGATGGCTCCACCTCCTGCTGAGCGTCTGGGCCCCAGACCCTGACTATCAAAGGAGGAGGGTGTGCACTGGCAGGAAGACACCCAGGTCTAGTTTTGGACCGAGGTCAGAGCCCCCTGAACACAAATATTTCAAAGGCATTTAGGGGTATAAATGTAAGAGCTGAAATCCATATTGAAAAAGGATTGAACCTACTTGGTGCTCAAGAGGTACCTCTGCCAAAGAAGAACAGCTGAAGAGACTGAAGAGAAGGACTGCCCTTGCTGTGTGTTCTGGGGCTGGCCTGCAGTTTGCTGGTTTGACTAAGGAGAGGACAAGGGACTTTGCTGTGTGCTGTGTCCCCCTGCTTGTGAGGACTTTGCTGTGTGCGGTGTCCTGAAGTGTCTCCAAGGGCCCGAGGAGAGCTGGTCCCCTGTTGTGAAAACTCAGGAACACAAAAGTTTCCAACTGTGTCTCAGCGACGCTGTGTGCGTGGTGCTCTTGCACGCCTGAGACTGCAGTGTGGTCCGTGGTACTGTTTACGAGGTGCCCCGTGATCGCACTGCCCCCGCAGCGTGAAACATCGTCCACGCTGCTGTATTGCTGTTTGTGGCCCGAGCCGTCATCGTACGTGAGGCTGTGAGGAAGGATCACCACCGCCGGCCCGAGCCGCAACGTGCCAAAGGATTGTGTGAAACTGAGGACTGTGTCTCAGCGACGCTGTGTGCGTGGTGCTCTTGCACGCTTGAGACTGCCGTATGGTCCGTGGTACTGTTTACGAGGTGCCCCATGATCGCATTGCCCCCGCAGCGTGAAACATCGTCCACGCTGCTGTATTGCTGTTTGTGGCCCGAGCCGTCATCGTAACTGAGGCTGTGAGTAAAGATCGCCGCCACCGGCCCGAGCCACAACGTGCTAACGGGGCACTTGAAACGGAGGACTGTGTCTCAGCGACGCTGTGTGGGTGGTGCTCTTGCACGCCTGAGACTGCCGTGTGGTCCATGGTACTGTTTACGAGGTGCCCCATGATCGCATTGCCCCCGCAGCGTGAATCATCGTCCACGCTGCTGCATTGCTGTTTGTGGCCCGAGCCGTCATCGTAACTGAGGCTGTGAGTAAAGATCGCCGCCACCGGCCCGAGCCGCAACGTGCTAACGGGGCACTTGAAACGGAGGACTGTGTCTCAGCGACGCTGTGTGGGTGGTGCTCTTGCACGCCTGAGACTGCCGTGTGGTCCATGGTACTGTTTACGAGGTGCCCCATGATCGCATTGCCCCCGCAGCGTGAATCATCGTCCACGCTGCTGTATTGCTGTTTGTGGCCCGAGCCGTCATCGTAACTAAGGCTGTGAGTAAGGATCACCGCTGCCGGCCCGAGCCGCAACGTGCTAAATGATTTCTTGAAGCTAAGGAAGATACAAGGTGAAAGGGATCGTGATCGTTGTTCGTGGAAAGAAATCTGCTTAAGATCATCAACGACGGAGAAGGCCGCGCCGTAACCTGTCCGGCTACAGCGTCGCCTAGCAACAGAGCCGCAACGTGATCGGGATCGCCCAGCAGGACGTCCGACGAGCGGGGAGAGAGAGAGAGCGAGGCAGCGCAACCCCCAGGTAAGGCTTGGACTCCGGTCGGGAGCCGCAAGCGTGTGTGGCCTGGGGAGGCGTGCAGGAGGAGTACAGGAGTGCTCCGAGCGCTCTCCCGCTTCACCGCGTTAGACGCGCTGAGTCCCCGAGCGGCCCGGACCTGCCCAGCAAGACCGGGCCGCCCCTATAAGCCTAAGACAGTTGTCTCTGCTGTTGGAGCCAAGTAGTGCCTGAGTTGACCGCGCAGATTGCATTACGAACCGCATTATTATTGCATTACGAACTGCCTGATTCTTGCATTAAGGACTGTCCTAGTATTACATTACGAGCTGCATTACGAACTGCATAGCATTGCATTAGGACGGCATTAGAGATCATAACTTGCTCATTAATACCGCAAGAACCTACAAGTGATTGCTGGCCTAATAACCGGCCAAGTGAATTATTACGACTACGCATATGTTGGTTTTCTGTCGTTTGGTCTCATCATAGTCCTTTTTATAAAGATACTGCTATTTTAATTAAACCAGTGTGGTGTCCATTTGTGGTGTTATCACTGTGTCACTGGGAGTGTGGTTGCAAATACTTTACACATTGCCTTGGAGATAAGCCTGGCTGCTCGTGCCAAGCTACCAGGGGGTGAGCAGGGGTTATCTAAGGGTGGGTCCCTCCTTACCCTGACTAGAAGCAAGGGTCCCTATTTGGACTCAGGTACATACCTCAGCCAACTAGAGACCCCCAGTTCTAACAGATGTTGATTGTCGACTAAAAGCATATAGAAGGAGCAAGCATTGGCAAAACATTTCAATGGCAGTGAAACTAATTCGGCTCCACATAACGACAGAGAGCATGGTGTCCAAACCATGAAGGTTTATTAGAAAAATGTAGTAAAGATTACACAACCGTCAATTAGGACTCCCTCTGGATAGTCCAATTAAAAGACAAGGTTCTCAAGGAGCAGGTAGACTCCCCAAGTTCCTAGCGTCAAACAAAGAATGTGCAGCTGTGCGGCCTTGAAATTAGCAACAGTTCGGTCTGCCTGGTACAGGAGGCTGTTTCCCATCCCTACACATTGAATATCCACTACCAAATTTAAATTGGGCAGCTTACTCTTACAGTTCTCTACAATAAACAAAGACCTTATTCAAACTGACAAGCACACACCTGCAGAGGAGAGAAAACATGAGACTTGCAATGCATTTATTAAAGAAATAATTCGAGTGACTGAGGTCTCGGCACAAGTCATGTCAACTGCAAAAGAAAAAGATGGCATCCAACTGAGTACAAATAACAGGAGTAAATACATGGATTATATTTTGTTTTACATGTGGCTCTCACTACGTATAAATGCAGCCACCTACTGTCTTTGCGTTAACAAGATGCACACAAATTAATATGGTTTTTACACAATGAGTATGATTAATGTATAAATGTGTGGAGCACTAAATTATGCAGCTCCACATGTCTCGGTACCACTCGCAGCATCTTCCTTTGGAAACAGTTGGTGCACTTCACTCCTGACACATCTAACAAAAGACATGCTGGTTATTGCTCTATTAGCTGCTTGTTCTGACTCAGTATCTAGTCGTGTGAACCGTGCAGACTATAGCTGGAAACCACCTACGTGCTTTCTAATCAGAGAGCACTGAGCTGTCAGAGGCCCTGCCAGAGCAGGTGTTCAAACCTTTTGGACTTCTTATGCAACAAGATCACAATCATGTACAGCGAATTCGCCCCACAACCAGGCCTCTTCAACCTTGCCAGAAACCTCCCGGTGACGGACAAATTCAACAAAATAACCTCATGGTACACTATCAGGTCATAGGAAACCATAGCAATCACGAAGACCATATATTTCAAGGCCCCCTCGGACCCTTGCCTGCATCAAGCCCCCATCATGGCTTCAACAAAGGATCAACCCACATCAGTAAGGCCCTCACCCCAATCACCAACACAGCTACCTTTCCAGATTCCTGGAAGCATGCATCTATCAATGCCCTCATGAAGAAGCCCTCAGATGACAAAATTATACTGGACAAGTACCGACCAATTTCTCCATACCCAGCCAAGGTCATGGATAAAGCCATTAACAGAAACCTCTCCAACAACCTCCAAACAACCAGCTTCTCAATGCCACATAATCAGGGTTCGAACCACAGCACCGAAACCGTCCTCATTGCAGCAACAGACGACATCCGGATGTCCTCGACAGAGGGAAGACTGCAGCCCTCATCCTTCTAGACCTCTCCGCAGCCTTCTATAGTCTCACATCCTATTCTGATCAGACGACTCCATGACACAGGCATTCAAGGATGTGCCCTAAAGTGGATCTGCGCGTTTTTCACCAGAAGAACCCAAACCATCAACATTCTACCATACTGTCACCCAAGCCCTCATGACAAGCAGACTGGACTACCGGAACATCCTATAAACAGGAATAGCCAACCAACTCACAAAAAGACTCCAGACCATCCAGAACGAAGCAGCCAGACTAGTCCATATTCTCTCACACCAGGCCCACATCAACCCTTACCATAGGGAACTCCACCGCCTCTGGATACACAAGCGCGCACACTTCAAACTCCTCACCCACACGTACACAGCACTTCACAATGCAGGCCCTGCCTACTTGAATAGCCAAGTACAATTCCACCACCCCTGAAGGCACATCTGTTCTGCCAGACTCTCACTAGCACACACCCCATGCATACACAAAAAGAAATCAGGAGTTCATCCCTTCTCATACATTGCTCCTAAAGCCTATAATCACCACCAACACATCAGAGCCTCCTCCTCACTTCTTGAATTCCACAAGAAGCTGAAGACCTGGCTGTTTAGGTAAGCCCTCCCAAGGCCAGACACACACCT
The DNA here is from genome assembly GCA_963921515.1 of Calotriton arnoldi. Lineage (NCBI taxonomy): Eukaryota > Metazoa > Chordata > Amphibia > Caudata > Salamandridae > Calotriton > Calotriton arnoldi. Next base: position 903,367 of record CAWUFW010007545.1, on the reverse strand, counting down.
GCTGCAGTGCCAGTATACTCTCACAGGTGATAGCGTGCTATTAAAATACAGGAAGCATAATATAAGAATACTAACCAGGGGACCTAGGTTCAAATAATCCCAGCTGTGCTACTTGACTGATTTGTGTGCTTGATTTTGTATCATCTCCCAACACTGCCAGCATTCGAATATACAGTGCTCCACTGCTCCTTAGCTAGGTTTCCCTATGCCTAGAAATACATACATGCAGCATAGCAAATTGCATGCGTTTGACAGCATACATGCAGGACTACAAGTCCCAGAATACAAACCATGATGACATCTAACATGGGGAAGCATGCATTCTCTGGAGAAGGCGTTGTGTTATGTTACACTATGCTACGTTACAGGAAGCATATTTTCATTCATGGGGATCCATTATGCAGCGTTGTTTATTCCATGGTAAAAGCTGGAAGGTATAGGTGACCCCATGTCATGCACATGATCATCAACGCCTTTTTAGTTCATTCATCAGCAGCCTGTAGTTTCTCTCTAGTCGTTATAAATAGGGACCTACCTGTCCCAGCATGCTTTCTGCTGTTGGTTGAAACACCAGGACATGGAGCAAATTGGGTCAACCTCATGTCCTGGAGCAAATTGACAGCTTTGAAGCTAGATAAACTATTATTCTAAACTTTAATAGCCAAAGGCAGCGATTTCTCAAAAATGTTCAACAATCACACACACACACTTTTTCCCTGTTGCTTTATTCGGTAACTTTAAATTTATATGAAATAAACGTTTTCTCTCAGGCGCGATTATACAAAATGTTTTTTTTTTTCTCAATGGTTTATAGCGGGTTTAGAGCTAGGAAAAAACATGGGGGAGGAAGCTGCCTCAGAGATTATTCTCTCAACAGCTGTCTTTAAATCCTCACACTTTGATAATGCCCGCCCGTTGGTTGCCGGCGGGTCAAGGACCCCTTTGAGTCCGTCTGCGCATCTCACAGCTGTGGTGTGTAAGGGGCAGGGAGCGGTGCCAGGGAAGAGGAGTAAAAAAGAGGAGAGGTAGGAGGGGGATAACTTCTTACCCACCCTCAACGTACTCTTATTTTAAAATGTAGTTTGTCCATTGCCAAAAGCCCTCACTTTGTGACAGAAAAGGCTAGCCCTCTTTCGATTGCGACCCGCTACTCCCCCGCTGCCTAATGCCACAGAGGCGCCTTAGTCCGGCTCAGGGGCAGTGACTCGGAAGGGATTTAACGCTTGGCACCACGCTGTTCGTCCGCTTTTGATTTTTTTCCCCTACGTACCAGGGCCGTCAAATAGCAAGGTGCGCGTAAAGGTCATGACCCGGTTACGTACTAATCCTGCATAGAACGAGAGGTGCCGCTGAGTACTCTTCCGCAACGTCATAGCTGTGTGCACGTAGCATTCTTGAGCAATGAATGGGCTGATTCCTGTCTCTCCTCTAAATTAGTGTAACCCTTTCGGTGCGAAGGGGCCCCCCAACACCCCCAGTGCTAAGCCTTTTGTTTTTAATTCGGTATGGCCTTAGCCAAAACTTTAAAATACAGAGTTATAAAAAAACATTCACTATCATTTTTTAAGTTGTAGTCAATATTTCGTATGTTGTGGTACCTATTTGCATTTGTAGGAAAAGGAGGTGTGAAACCGAGGGTAATCCTTGATCAACTAATCGTTGAAATCAAAAACTAATTAAATTAAGTAGAGCAGACGAGAAACAGATTACAGTGTTTTCAGCTGTTTTGTTACCCCAAAATTAATATACTGTCACAGCCATCAGACGTCTGTCAGACTCATTCAGTTGCAGGGATATAATATAATTTATTTGTTGTCCAAAAACGTGCGACACCCGACACCCAGAGGCATCAACCGAGTTGCAGCTTGCAATGATTTTTCTTTGTGCTCCGCCCATGCATCAATTCATAACGTAAATTATGAAAAATGGGTACAAAGGAAAGTTATGCATTTTTTAAATGTACACAAAGATCTGAGTTTAGGAGTTTGCGGTTATTCATTTCATTCTGAATGAGGGAATACCAATAATATCACGTGATTCAGAGGGCATTTTGCAAAATGTGTTCTTTCTTATACACTGATTTACATTTGGAAGCCAAGTATGGAGAGAAATTCAATGGATAACAAACGTTCTACTATTCTGTATTCCCACACTTGTCTCAATAAAAACTGTGCCCCACTTGCGTGGATGAGCATATCACCCGCAACAGTAAACAACAGTAAAGGCTCTAAAATACAACATGGCAATATCAAGATTTTTCCATGGGATTTTAATCTTTCTCAGGATGTAGGTAACAACTGCAGACATTTCTGAAAACTAGGCAGCTAGGCAGCCGAGTGTGGTGTGGCTTGGGTAAATCCCACTACGATGTCTTAGCCAGAATGCCCTGCTAACATCAAACTTTGGCCAAAGTAACAGATTTTCCTCAGGGTTCTGTGAGGGAAGGATCTTAAATTTGGAAGGATTGACAAAAGTCCTACCACCCAGCATTTCCACTCTTCTCCCAATAAAAATGGTAGCCCACTTGTGTGGGTGTGCCTACCCCCGGCAACATGTACTGGTCAAAACTTGGATTTTGTTAAGTAAATACAGTCATTCTTGTTCCACATGGTTACAATTTTGGTCTGTCCTCCCACATGTGAGGATAGCATTTAAGTGTGGGAACGCAGGGTTTTAAGACTTTGGCCACTGGCCTGAAGTGACTGAAATGTTAGGTATATAAATATGGGAAAAATAGTGTTTTCTGACCCATGCTTCGATGTTTGCAGGGCATTCTGGTTATCAAAACATGCTGGGATCTATGCAAACCATACCACCCTGAATTCCTCTGGTTCACTAGGATTCAGAAATGCCCAGGGTTGGTTGGGTTCTATGAGTGCCAGCAAGCTGTGGGCCCAGTGACATCGCTAGATGTGAATTTTAAGAGGGGTCGCAGCAATGCTTAATTTGTTAAAAAAATATATAAGTGCAAGGGCCTAGCCAGGAGACCACTGCAGCTTGCACCACTCATTGCCCCTGCCATTGCTGCTAAAGACAATACCAACACAACTTCTAACAATCACACTCCTACATATGTGACCATTCAGACTATTCCAGTGTATCCAAAGCCTTAGCAATGGCTTGGGCAGCAGGTATTAGTCATTTTTAATGTATATTGTATTATTAAGCAACTGTTGTTGTGCTCATCTCTAAATTAGACAAACAGCACCACCATGTGGTATATTGTCATAAGGGCTGGCATTGACAAATAAGTGCTGCTGCCGAGCAGCAGAAACCACCGGCTCAAATTAAGCACTGGGTGGTGGACACATTCGACCACAGATAAAGCTGTTGTACATGTTTGCTTAAAATGTCTGAATCTGACTTTATATGTCTATATCCATATATGTAGTTATAGATAAATACATGCAAACATAGCAAAAAGCAGATTTAAACATTTTAAGCAAACAATATTGCTTTTCAATGAAAGGCAGTTGGACAGATTGATGTGATTGCAAGGTGGATGTCTGTTTTTTTCTGTCACCTCCTTGCACATTCAGCAGCTGTGTATGGGGCAAGGGTGGGGGGTTGGACAAATAGTGCATGGGCACCTGCCCCATCTAGTTCCTCTCGAGAGACATCAGTGCTGAGGTCACAAATGTTGCATTCCATGCTCCCATAGAAAGAGAGAGGAAACTGGATGTTTTAGGCATATATTTGTATTCTGGCAAGTGAGAGGAAATGTGCTTTCTTTGGGCATAGATTTGACATATGGGCTAGCCAGGACTATATGCTCATGGGGGCAGAAAGACCATTTGGGCTCCAGGGGTGTGACCCCCAGGTGTTACGGGCCGTCTCCCACACATTTCTTAAAAAAATTAAAATCCTGGATCTGAATTGCACATCAGGTGCACTGTCCCTGCTTACACCGACATGAACTGAGGATATTTGCAACTTCATGAATCACAGGGCCACAGGTTGAAAGCTCTGGAAGCACACTAGTCTCGCCTTGAAGAGGGGAATGCTTTGCAGGTCATGGATACCCCAGCAAGAAGTGGGTGCAAACAGCTGTTGCATCCCCCTACCCCCACTCTAGGGAGGGCCGATGGGCTGGGGGGGGGGGCAATCTGCATTGCAAGGAGACAGAAAGATTGTGGGCTAAAGGGGCAGGGGATGTGGCCCTCTGACAGGATGAGCCAGCTCACATCCTGTCCAACTCTACAAAAAAAAAATCAGTGGTGTCTAGTGTGTTCTCTGCCTGCCTGGTGAGGGCAGATTGAGGGTAAATTCTTCAATCTGCTTCTCAGGGCGGCAGAAAGACAGTTTGGGATTCAGGGGCGGGGGGGATACTGATGCTGGCCCCTACCCCATTCTTTTTTTCTTAAACAATTCTTGTTTTTTAGTGTGTTTTCTGTTCCTTGTGGAGGGATGATTGAGGGTAAAACTTCAAATATGCCCCCCTGAGGGCAGAAACATTGTTTGAACTCTAGTAGATGGAGGTGTGACCAGCCCTCACCTCAATGTTTTTTATTATTTTTTCTAAAAAAAAAAAATCCCTGGTGTCTAGTGTGCTTTATGCCACTTTGGTGTGGACAGATTGGAGGTAAATCCCACAGTCTGCCCCAAATGCGGGCAGAAATACTTTATGGGCTTCAGCGGTGGGGGTGTGACACCATGCCAGAATGGGTTGGCCCCACCCCATTCCTTTTTTCTTTATAAACCTTGGTGTCTAGTGGGCTTTTTTACCCTTAGAGTGGGCATGTTGGACGCAAACTCACCAATCTGCCCTTTACAGTGGTGACAGAAAGACCACTGGGCAGCTTGGTGGGTGGGGGAAGCAAACACCAATGTGGGGGTTGAACCTTAATTTTTTTCTGCAGCAGTCCTGCTGGCTAGACCCGCAATCCCGAGCAGGAACTCTTTGGTGAGAGGCACTCCCCTTTCCATCTTCCATGCCGCTAGGTGCACCGGGGAGGGAGCGGATCTCCATGGACCAGATCTCCATGGACCACAAACGGAGCTGCGCACACGGAATTCCGTAACTCCGTTCCATCTCGTCCCAATTAATAAAACAGAAATCTATCTTTACTTGCTAAAATGCATATAGTCATCTCACAAAAGTGAAAATGAAAATATAGCAAGCAGTGAGAGAGGTGATGAATTTGGGGTCCTCCCTAACCTAGGGAGAGAACCAAGCAGATGCCTTCAACACAAAGAGCACATCATGCTGAACGATTCGGTGGTGGTCCCATCCTCCTAGGACCACCCCAAGCACAGTTATGGGCAAAAATACAATCCCAACCAAAGGCCCTGCAAAGCATTATGGGACGAGATTCTAGAGTGCAGTGAATATTATAGTATCCAATTTCAAAACATTCCTCAAGCAGCAGCACTCTCACGGCTCAGCTGAGAGCTCGCGGCCATCTAGGGAAACCTACCAAACCCACACATTTCTGAACACTAGACACCCTGGGGAGTCCAATGAGGTATGGCTTGCGTGGATCCCCCAACGTTTCCCTCCCCAGAATGCCCTGCAAACCTCAAATTTAGCTGAAAAAAACAAATTTTCCACATATTTTTGTGTGGAATCACTGTGCCTGCACAAATGTCCTACCCCACAGCATTCTCCTTAGTGTCCCGAGTAAAATGATACCTCACTTGTGTGGGTGTCCAATGCAGAATTGGCTAACAACATATTTTTAAAAGAATGTGGCGCTTAGAATTCTCTGTGCTATACCCTAAATCCCTATGTTTTGGGCTCTTCCCAGTCACAGGCCCTTGCCCCACCCACACAAGTGAGGTATCATTTTACTCGGGAGACTGAAAGGAACGCTGTGGGGTAGGACATTTGTGCCGGCACGGTGATTCCACCCAAAAATATGTGGAAAATGTGTTTTTTTAGCTAAATGTGAGGTTTGCAGGGCATTCTGGGTAGAGAAACGTTGGGGGATCCACGCAAGCCATACCTCGCTGGACTCCCCCGGGTGTCTAGTTTTCAGAAATGTGTGGGTTTGGTAGTTTCCCAAGATGGCCACCGAGCCCGCGGCCAAAAACCCAGGTGACCCCCCTTGCAAAACCAGGTTGTTTTGTGATAGGTCATTTTGATGTCTCCTCAATACGTTTTGGGCCCTTGCCTGTTGCGGGTACTTGATCCACCCACGCGAGTGAGGTATCATTTTTATTGGGAGACCTGGGGGAACGCTGGGTGGTAGGAAATTTGTGGATCCACGTAGATTCCAGAACTTTCCCAGACTGAAATTTGAGAAAAAAGTGTTTTTTCAGCTAAATTTGAGGTTTGCAGGGGATTCTGGCTAGGAAAACGTTGGGGGATCCACGCAAGCCATACCTCGCTGGACTCCCCCGGGTGTCTAGTTTTCAGAAATGTGTGGGTTTGGTAGTTTCCCAAGATGGCCACTGAGCCCGGGGCCAAAAACCCAGGTGACCCCCCTTGCAAAACCAGGTTGTTTTGTGATAGGTCATTTTGATGTCTCCTCAATACGTTTTGGGCCCTTGCCTGTTGCGGTACTTGACCCACCCACGCGAGTGAGGTATCGTTTTTATCGGGAGACCTGGGGGAACGCTGGGTGGTAGGAAATTTGTGGATCCACATAGATTCCAAAACTTTCCCAGACTGAAATTTGAGAAAAAAGTGATTTTTTCAGCTAAATTTGAGGTTTGCAGGGGATTATGGGTAGGAAAATGTTGGGGGACCCACACAGGCCATACCTCGCTGGACTCCCCGGGTGTCCAGTTTTCAGAAATGTGTGGGTTTGGTAGTTTCCCAAGATGGCCGCCGAGCCTGGGGCCAAAAACCCAGGTGACTCCCCTTGCAAAACCAGGTTGTTTTGTGATAGGTCATTTTGATGTCTCCTCAATACGTTTTGGGCCCTTGCCTGTCGCGAGTACTTGACCCACCCACGCGAGTGAGGTACCATTTTTATCGGGAGACCTGGGGGAACGCTGGGTGGTAGGATATTTATGGTTCCACGTAGATGCTAGAACTTTCCCACACAGAAATTTGAGAAAAAAGTGATTTTTTCAGCTAAATTTGAGGTTTGCAGGGGATTATGGGTAGGAAAATGTTGGGGGACCCACACAGGCCATACCTCGCTGGACTCCCCCGGGTGTCCAGTTTTCAGAAATGTGTGGGTTTGGTAGTTTCCCAAGATGGCCGCCGAGCCTGGGGCCAAAAACCCAGGTGACTCCCCTTGCAAAACCAGGTTGTTTTGTGATAGGTCATTTTGATGTCTCCTCAATACGTTTTGGGCCCTTGCCTGTCGCGAGTACTTGACCCACCCACGCGAGTGAGGTACCATTTTTATCGGGAGACCTGGGGGAACGCTGGGTGGTAGGATATTTATGGTTCTACGTAGATGCTAGAACTTTCCCACACAGAAATTTGAGAAACAAGTGATTTTTTCAGCTAAATTTGAGGTTTGCAGGGGATTCTGGGTAGGAAAACGTTGGGGGACTGTGGTATCTAGTATTCAGTGCCATGCATCTTTCCTACTTCCCTGCCTTGCTGCTCAGCCAGAGTGGATGTGTTGTGGAATGCTGGTGCATGTGAGGTATTGGAATGTTGGGGATGCCTGCCATTGTTAACATGTCACTTTGTGTGGACTCGTCACATATTCTTTGTTATACATTACTGTACTTTTTAAAAGTTCCGCATTTGACCTACATTTTTAGTGCAGGCAATATTTCTTTACATGAATTTGGTTGCAGGATTTCTAGAGCTCTTACTTACATTTTAGTGCACGTTACTTTTACTTTACATGATTATATTGCAAGATTCCTTTATGTGGGATCTTTACTGAAATTAACTAATGAATTTTGTCAGCCACAGTTTTCAATTTTGCGCAAAAGTCCTCTGTGGGTCTGGCATTTGAGGTTGCCCTCAAATTTATTTTGTCTGTACTCCTAGCGGGTGTTCTTCTCACCCTTCTCCTTTGGAGATCCTGTTTTCTTTATATTGTTGGGAGTATATCTTGTCTTTTCTGGTTGTTGTTTCCACCCTTTAATATTTCGTTCTCAGTTTATCTTCATGCTAGTCTGGCCAACTGGTGTGTCGTGGTGAACACTTTAATTTCTGTTCGTTCTTCTTTTTAATTCAGTTTTGCTGTGTATTGTAAGAATTTTGCCTTATTCTCAACTTGCTTCTCCTTATAGGTGTTTTCTTTGCCTTACACTAATTCTTCCTGTTTCCAGTAAAACTTTAGCTGTTATTTGTTTGCACTTTGCATCCTTTCTACTTATTTTCCATTGTGCCCTGAAAAAGGGGAAGATGTGTGTTCTACTTATTTTCCTGGTGTCCTGTAAAAGGGAAGAGATGTGTGTCATGATTTCATTTTATGTATTTATTGATTCTCTTCCCGTGATTTCTTCTGATGTATTTATTGATTTCCTTCCCATGATTTGCTCTGTGCTGTACTGTTTATATTACGTTATGGGCAGCATGTTATTCCTTGTTGTTGATTTCGAAAGGGGGAAGATGTGTGGTATCTAGTATTCAGTGCCATGCATCTTTCCTACTTCCCTGCCTTGCTGCTCAGCCAGAGTGGATGTGTTGTGGAATGCTGGTGCATGTGAGGTATTGGAATGTTGGGGATGCCTGGTGGATGAATGTCAGTTGGGAGTATGGGCTGAGCAGCAAGGGAGCTGCTCCTGGTGGGGCTCGAATTATAATCTACAGAATTACCTTATGATCTACAATAAACCTTCATCATCTATCTATATCTCGGCTACATGGACTTATTTATATTACCACAGGGACCCACGCAAGCCATACCTCGCTGGACTCCCCCGGGTGTCTAGTTTTCAGAAATGTGTGGGTTTGGTAGTTTCCCAAGATAGCCGCCGAGCCCGGGGCCAAAAACCCAGGTGACCCCCCTTGCAAAACCAGGTTGTTTTGTGATAGGTAATTTTGATGTCTCCTCAATACGTTTTGGGCCCCTGCCTGTCGCGGGTACTTGACCGACCCACGCGAGTGAGGTATAACTTTTATTGGAAGACCTGAGGGAACGCTGGGTGGTAGGAAATTTGTGGATCCACGTAGATTCCAGAACTTTCCCAGACAGAAATTTGAGAAAAAAGTGAATTTTTTTCAGCAAAATTTGAATCAATCAATCAATCAGGGAATTGTAAGCGCGCTACTCACCCGTGAGGGTCTCAAGGCGCTGAGGGGGGGGTCCGCAGATCTGTTTAGCCGAAGAGCCAGGTCTTGAGGGTCTTCCTGAAGGTGTTCAGGGAGGGGCGCGTCTGATGTCTGCCGGTAGCTCGTTCCAGGTCTTGGCTGCAATGTGAGAGAAGGATCTTCCGCCTGCTCTGGCTCTGTGGATGCGCGGGGTTTCGGCCAGTGCGAGGTTGGAAGATCAGAGGTTTCTTTTGGGTACGTGGAAGTTGATTCTGTCGTTGAGGTATTTGGGTCCATTGTTGTGTAGGCATTTGTAGGCGTGAGTGAGGATTTTGAAAGTGACTCTTTTCTCCATGGGGAGCCAGTGGAGACTTCGTAGGTGTTGGCTGATGTGTTCGTGTCGGGGGATGCCGAGGACGAATCTGGCGGCGGTGTTTTGTACTGTCTGGAGTTTGCGGAGTAGGGACTTGTTGATGCCGGCGTAGAGTGCGTTTCCATAGTCCAGTCTGCTGGTGATGAGTGCATGGGTGACTGTCTTCCTTGACTCAGGGGGGATCCACTTGAAGGTCTTGCGGAGGATGCAGAGGGTGTTGAAGCAGCTGGAGGTGACGGCGTTGACCTGTCGGTTCATGGAGAGTGATGAGTCTAGTACGATGCCGAGGTTCTTGGCGTGGTCTGAGGGGGTAGGTGGGCTTCCGAGGGCGGTCGGCCACCAGGTGCTGTCCCATGCAGAAGGGGTGGTACCAAGGACGAGGACTTCTGTCTTCTCTGCGTTGAGCTTCAGGCAGCTGTTGGTCATCCAGACTGCGACGTCTTGCATTCCTTTCTGGAAGTTGAGTTTGGCAGTGGTGGGGTCTTTGGTGAGGGAGAGGATGAGCTGGGTGTCGTTGGCGTAGGATACGATGTTGAGGCCGTGTTGTCGGACGATGGCTGCGATGGGGGCCATGTAAATGTTGAAGAGGGTGGGGCTCAGTGATGAACCCTGTGGGACTCCGCAGGTGATTTTCGTGGGGTCGGAGAGGAAGAGTGGGAGTCTGATCCTTTGGCTTCTTCCGGTGAGGAATGATCGGATCCAGTCCAGGGCTGTTCCTTGTATGCCTGCGTCGTGTAGTCTGACGACTAGTGTGCGATGGGAGACGGTGTCGAAGGCCGCTGATAGGTCGAGTAGGATGAGGGCTGCGGAGTGGCCTTGGTCCAGGAGGGTGCGGATGTCGTCTGTGGCGGCAAGTACGGCGGTCTCTGTGCTGTGGTTGCTTCGGAATCCGGATTGGGACGGGTCGAGGACGGCGTTCTCTTCAATGAATCGTGTCAGTTTCCTGTTGACTGTTTTCTCTGCAACTTTGGCTGCGAAGGGGAGGAGCGAGATGGGCCGATAGTTCTTGAGGTCGGTGGGGTCAGCTGTGGGCTTCTTGAGCAGGGGTCTGACTTCTGCGCGCTTCCAGTCGTCTGGGAAGGTGCCTGTTTTGAAGGTGGTGTTGATGGTGCGTTGTAGTTTGGGTGCGATGGCGGCCACGGCTCTGTGGTAGATGTGAGGGGCCAGGGGTCGGTGGGGGCCCCCGAGTGGATGCTTTTCATGGTCGAGGCAAAATTTGAGGTTTGCAGGGGATTCTGGGTATGAAAACGATGGGGGACCCACACAAGCCATACCTCGCTGGACTCCCCAGGGTGTCTAGTTTTCAGAAATGTGTGGGTTTGGTAGGTTTCCCTAGATGGCTGCTGACCCCGGGACCAAAAACGCAGATGCCCCCTATGTATCCGAAAATGACCTGGTTTTGCAAGGGGGGTCACATGAGTTTTTGGTCCCGGGCTTGGCGGACATCTAGGGAAACTTGCCAATCCCACACATTTCTGAAAACTAGAGACCCGGGGGAGTCCAGGAAGGTGTGGCTTGCGTGGATCCCCCAAGGTTTCTCTACCCAGAATTCCCTGCAAACCTCAAATTTAGCTGAAAAAATCACTTTTTTCTCACATTTCTGTGTGGGAAAGTTCTGAAATCTACGTGGATCCACAAATTTCCTACCACCCAGCGTTCCCTCAGGTCTCCCGATAAAAATGGTACCTCACTCGCGTGGGTGGGTGAAGTACCCGCGCCAGGCAAGGGCCCGAAACGTATTGAGGAGACATCAAAATGACCTATCACAAAACAACCTGGTTTTGCAAGGGGAGTCACCTGGGTTTTTGGCCCCGGTCTCGGCGGACATCTTGGAAAACCTACCAAACCCACACATTTCTGAAAACTAGACACCCGGGGGAGTCCCGCAAGGTATGGCTTGCGTGGGTCCCCCAACATTTCCCTACCCAGAATCCCCTACAAACCTCAAATTTTGTTGAAAAAAATCAATTTTTTCTCACATTTCTGTGTGAGAAAGTTGTAGGATCACCGGGCTGACACAAATTTCCTACCACCCAGCGTTCCCCCAGGTCTCCCGATAAAAATGGTACCTCACATGTGTGGGTAGGCATTGTGGTTGCAACAGGAAATGGCCCAAATCGTACTGTGGAGACTTCAAAATTACCTATAACAAAACTACCTGGTTTTGGGGGGGGCTGGTTTTTTGGCCCCGGGCTCGCCGCCATCTAGGGAAACCTACCAAACCCACATATTTCTGAACACTAGACACTCTGGGGAGTCCAATGAGGTATGGCTTGCGTGGATCCCCAATGTTTCCCTACCCAGAATGCCCTGCAAAGCTCAAATTTAGCTGAAAAAACCACATTTTCCACATATTTTTGTGTGGAATCACCGTGCCTGCACAAATGTCCTACCCCACAGCATTCTCCTTAGTGTCCCGAGTAAAATGATACCTCACTTGTGTGGGTGTCCATGCAGAATTGGCTAAAAACGTATTTTTAAAAAAATGTAGCGCTTAGAATTCTCTGTGCTATACCCTAAATCCCTATGTTTTGGGCTCTTCCCAGTCACAGGCCCTTGCCCCACCTACACAAGTGAGGTATCATTTTACTCGGGAGACTGAGAGGAACGCTGTGGGGTAGGACATTTGTGCCGGCATGGTGATTCCACCCAAAAATATGTGGAAAATGTGTTTTTTTCAGCTAAATTTGAGGTTTGCAGGGCATTCTGGGTAGGGAAACGTTGGGGGATCCACGCAAGCCATACCTCGCTGGACTAGTTTTCAGAAATGTGTGGGTTTGGTAGTTTCCCAAGATGGCCGCCGAGCCCGGGGCCAAAAACCCAGGTGACCCCCCTTGCAAAACCAGGCTGTTTTGTGATAGGTAATTTTGATGTCTCCTCAATACGTTTTGGGCCCTTGCCTGTCGTGGGTACTTGACCCACCCACGCGAGTGAGGTATCATTTTTATCGGGAGACCTGGGGGAACGCTGGGTGGTAGGAAATTTGTGGATCCACGTGGATTCCAGAACTTTCCCAGACTGAAATTTGAGAAAAAAGTGATTTTTTCAGCTAAATTTGAGGTTTGCAGGGGATTCTGGGTAGGAAAACGTTGGGGGACCCATGCAAGCCATACCTCGCTGGACTCCCCGGGTTTCTAGTTTTCAGAAATGTGTGGGTTTGGTAGTTTCCCAAGATGGCCGCCGAGCCCGGGGCCAAAAACCCAGGTGACCCCCTTGCAAAACCAGGTTGTTTTGTGATAGGTAATTTTGATGTCTCCTCAGTACTTTTTGGGCCCTTGCCTGTCGCGGGTGCTTGACCCACCCACGCGAGTGAGGTATCATTTTTATCGGGAGACCTGGGGGAACGCTGGGTGGTAGGAAATTTGTGGATCGGCGTAGATTCCAGAACTTTCCCAGACTGAAATTTGAGAAAAAAGTGATTTTTTCAGCTAAATTTGAGGTTTGCAGGGGATTATGGGTAGGAAAACGTTGGGGGACCCACGCAAGCCATACCTCACTGGACTCCCCCGGGTGTCTAGTTTACAAAAATGTGTGGGTTTGGTAGTTTCCCAAGATGGCCACCGAGCCCGGGGCCAAAAACCCAGGTGACTCCCCTTGCAAAACCAGGTTGTTTTGTGATAGGTCATTTTGATGTCTCCTCAATATGTTTTGGGCCCTTGCCTTTCGCGGGTACTTGACACACCCACGCGAGTGAGGTACCATTTTTAGCGGGAGACCAGGGGGAACGCTGGGTGGTAGGAAATTTGTGGATCCACATAGATTCGAGAACTTTCCCACACAGAAATTTGAGAAAAAAGTGATTTTTTCCAGCAAAATTTGAGGTTTGCAGGGGATTCTGGGTAGGAAAACGTTGGGGGACCCACGCAAGGCATACCTCGCTGGACTCCCCCGGGTGTTTAGTTTTCAGAAGTGTGTGGGTTTGACAGTTTTCCCAAGATGGCCGCCGAGCCCGGGGCCAAAAACCCAGGTGACTCCCCTTGGAAAACCAGGTTGTGTTGTGAAAGGTCATTTTGATGTCTCCTCAGTACGTTTTGGGCCCTTGCCTGTCGCGGGTACTTGACCCACCCACGCGAGTGAGGTACCATTTTTATCGGGAGACCTGGGTGAACGCTGGGTGGTAGGAAATTTATGGTTCCACGTAGATTCCAGAACTTTCCCACACAGAAATTTGAGAAACAAGTGATTGTTTCAGCTAAATTTGAGGTTTGCAGGGGATTCTGGGTAGGAAAACGTTGGGGACCCACGCAAGCTATACCTCGCTGGACTCCCCCGGGTGTCTAGTTTTCAGAAATGTGTGGGTTTGGTAGTTTCCCAAGATACCCGCCGAGCCCGGGGCCAAAAACCCAGGTGACCCCCCTTGCTAAACCAGGTTGTTTTCTGATAGGTGATTTTGATGTCTCCTCAATACGTTTTGGGCCCCTGCCTGTCGCGGGTACTTGACCGACCCACGCGAGTGAGGTATCATTTTTATCTGGAGACCTGGGGGAACGCTGGGTGGTAGGAAATTTGTGGATCTACGTAGATTCAGAACTTTCCCAGACAGAAATTTGAGAAAAAGGTGATTTTTTTCAGCAAAATTTGAGGTTTGCAGGGGATTCTGGCTAGGAAAACGATGGGGGACCCACACAAGCCATACCTCGCTGGACTCCCTGGGGTGTCTAGTATTCAGAAATGTGTGGGTTTGGTAGGTTTCCCTAGATGGCTGCTGACCCTGGGACCAAAAACGCAGATGCCCCCTATGCATCCGAAAATGACCTGGTTTTGCAAGGGGGGTCACATGAGTTTTTGGTCCCGGGCTTGGCGGCCATCTAGGGAAACCTACCAATCCTACACATTTCTGAAAACTAGAGACCCGGGGAGTACAGGAAGGTATGGCTTGCGTGGATCCCCCAACATTTCTCTACCCAGAATCCCCTGCAAACCTCAAATTTAGCTGAAAAAAATCACTTTTTTCTCAAATTTCTGTGTGGGAAAGTTCTGGAATCTACGTGGATCCACAAATTTCCTACCACCCAGCGTTCCCCCTATGTCTCCCGATAATAATGGTGGCTCACTCGTGTGGGTGGGTCAAGTAACCCAAAACGTATTGAGGAGACATCAAAATGACCTATCACAAAACAACCTGGTTTTGCAAGGGGAGTCACCTGGGTTTTTGGCCCTGGTCTCGACGGCCATGTTGGGAAACCTACCAAACCCACACATTTCTGAAAACTAGACACCTGGGGGAGTCCAGCGAGGTATGGCTTGTGTGGGTCCCCCAACGTTTTCCTACCCAGAATCCCCTGCAAATCTCAAACTTAGCTGAACAAATCACTTTTTTCTCAAATTTCTGTGTGGGAAAGTTCTGGAATCTACGTGGATCCACAAATTTCCTACCACCCAGCTTTCCCCCAGGTCTCCCGTTAAAAATGGTACCTCAGTCGCGTGGGTGGGTCAAGTACCCGTGACAGGCAAGGGCCCAAAACGTATTGAGGAGACATCAAAATGACCTATCACAAAACAACCTGGTTTTGCAAGGGGAGTCACCTGGGTTTTTGGCCCCGGGTTCGGCGGCCATCTTGGGAAACCTACCAAACCCACACATTTCTGAAAACTAGACACCCGGGAGAGTCTAGCGAAGTATGGCTTGCGTGGGTCGCCCAACGTTTTCCTACCCAGAATCCCCTGCAAACCTCACATTTTGCTGAACAAATCACTTTTTTCTCAAATTTCTGTGTGGGAAAGTTCTGGAATCTACGTGGATCCACAAATTTCCTACCACCCAGCGTTCCCCCTGGTCTCCCGAAAAAAATGGTACCTCACTTGCGTGGGTGGGTCAAGTACCCGCGACAGGCAAGGGCCCAAACGTATTGAGTAGACATCAAAATGACCTATCATAAAACAACCTGGTTTTGCAAGTGGAGTCACCTGGGTTTTTGGCCCCGGGCTCGGCAGCCATCTTGGGAATCTACCAATCCCACACATTTCTAAAAACTAGACACCCTGGGGAGTCCAATGAGGTATGGCTTGCATGGATCCCCCAACGTTTCCCTACCCAGAATGCCCTGCAAACCTAAAATTTAGCTGAAATAACCACATTTTCCACGTATTTGTGTGTGGAATCACCGTGTCTGCATGAATGTCCTACCCCACAGCGTTCCTCTCAGTCTCCCGAGTAAAATGATACCTCACTTGTGTGGGTGGGGCAAGGGCCTGTGACTGGAAAGAACCCAAAACATAGGGATTTAGGGTATAGCACAGGGAATTCTAAGCGCTACATTTTTTTAACAATACGTTTTTAGCCAATTCTGCATTGGACACCCACACAAGTGAGGTATCATTTTACTCGGGACACTAAGGAGAATGCCGTGGGGTAGGACATTTGTGGAGGCCCGGTGATTCCACACACAAATATGTGGAAAATGTGGGTATTTCAGCTAAATTTGAGGTTTGCAGGGCATTCTGGGTAGGGAAACGTTGGGGGATCCACGCAAGCCATACCTCATTGGACTCCCCAGGGTGTCTAGTTTTCAGAAATGTGTGGGTTTGGTAGGTTTCCATAGATGGCGGCGAGCCCGGGGCAAAAAAACCAGTTGCTCCCCCCCCAAAACCAGGTTGTTTTGTGATAGGTAATTTTGAAGTCTCCACGGTACGATTTGGGCCATTTCCTGTTGCAGCCACTATGCCTACCCACACATGTGAGGTACCATTTTTATCGGGAGACCTGGGGCAACGCTGGGTGGTAGGAAATTTGTGTCATCCCGGTTATCCTACAACTTTCTCACACAGAAATGTGAGAAAACATTTGTTTTTTCAACATAATTTGAGGTTTGCAGGGGATTCTGGGTAGGGAAATGTTGGGGGACCCACGCAAGCCATACCTCACTGGACTCCCCCGGGTGTCTAGTTTTCAGAAATGTGTGGGTTTGGTAGGTTTCCCTAGATGGGCGCTGACCCCGGGGCCAAAAACTCATGGGACCCCCCTTGCAAAACCAGGTTGTTTTGTGATAGGTAATTTTGATGTCGCCTCAATAGGTTTTAGCCCTTGCCTGTCGCGGGTACTTGACCCACCCACACAAGTGAGGTACCATTTTTCTTGGAAGACTTTGGGGAATGCGGGGTGGGTGGAATTCTGTGGATCCACACAGATTCCAGAACTTTCCACCACAGAAATGTGAGGAAAATGTGTTTTTTTTTATACAAATGTTGAGGTTTGCAAGGGATTCTGGGTAACAGAACCTGGTGAGAGCCAGACAAGTCACTCCATCCTGGATTTCCCTGGGTGTCTAGTTTTCAAAAATGTATAGGTTTTCTAGGTTTCCCTAGGTGCTGGCAGAGTTAGGGTTCAAAATCTACAGCTAGGCACTTTGCAAAAAAAGGATCCGTTGTCACTGTGAAAATGTGGTGTGTCCACGTTGCGTTTTGGGCTGTTTCCTGTCGCGGGCACTAGGCCTACCCACAGAAGTGAGGTACCATTTTTCTCGGAAGACTTTGGGGAATGCGGGGTGGGTGGAATTTTGTGGATCCACGCAGATTCCAGAACTTTCCACCACAGAAATGTGAGGAAAATGTGGTTTTTTTGACAAATTTTTAGGTTTGCAAGGGATTCTGGGTAACAGAACCTGGTGAGAGCCAGTCAAGTCACCCCATACTGGATTCCCCTGGGTGTCTAGTTTTCAAAAATGTATAGGTTTGCTAGCTTTACCTAGGTGCTGGCAGAGTTAGGGTTCAAACTCTACAGCTAGGCACTTTGCAAAAAAAGGGTCCGTTTTCACTGTGAAAATGTGGTGTGTCCACGTTGCGTTTTGGGCCGTTTCCTGTCGCGGGCACTAGACCTACCCACAAAAGTGAGGTACCATTTTTCTCGGAAGACTTTGGGAAACGCGGGGTGTGTGGAATTTTGTCGATGGACGCAGATTCCAGAACTTTCCACCACAGAAATGTGAGGAAAATGTGGTTTTTTTGACAAATTTGTAGGTTTGCAAGGAATTCTGGGTAACAGAACCTGGTGGGAGCCAGTCAAGTCACCCCATCCTGGATTTCTCTGGGTGTCTAGTTTTCAAAAATGTATAGGTTTGCTAGGTTTCCCTAGGTGCTGGCAGAGTTAGGGTTCAAAACCTACAGCTAGGCACTTTGCAAAAAAAGGGTCCGTTTTCACTGTGAAAATGTGGTGTGTCCATGTTGCGTTTTGGGCCGTTTCCTGTCGCGGGCACTAGGCCTACCCACAGAAGTGAGGTACCATTTTTCTCGGAAGACTTTGGGGAACGCGGGGTGGGTGGAATTTTGTGGATCCACGCAGATTCCAGAACTTTCCACCACAGAAATGTGAGGAAAATGTGGTTTTTTTGACAAATTTTTAGGTTTGCAAGGGATTCTGGGTAACAGAACCTGGTGAGCGCCAGTCAAGTCACTCCATCCTGGATTCCCCGGGGTGTCTAGTTTAAAAAAATGTATAGGTTTGCTAGGTTTCCCTAGGGGCTGGTAGAGTTAGGGTTCAAAATCTACAGCTAGGCACTTTGCAAAAAAAGGGTCAGTTTTCACTGTAAAAATAAAGTGTGTCCACGTTGCGTTTTGAGCCGTTGCCTGTCACGGGCACTAGGCCTACCCACACAAGTGAGGTACCATTTTTGTCAGGAGACTTAGGGTAACACAAAATTGTAGAGCAACTGTTATTACCTATTGACTTTCGATGCATTTCTGCCTTCCAAATGAAAGACAATGTGTAAAAAAGAAGTCATTTTGAAAAATTACCTATAATTCTCATGCTAGTATGGGTACTCACAATTTCGGAAATGTGCAAATATCTACTGTTTCTAAACTCTATATTTTGTTCCAATTTCAGAAATACATAGGTGTCTTTCATACCGATTTTTCCATTTATATATTTTCCCAAATTAATTGCTATATACCCGGTACATAATAAAAAACCATTGCAAAACACTGCTCAGTTATTGGGTCTGGGTTCATTCGGGTTCTTGGTGAACCTACAAGTCCTATATATCCCCACAACCAGAAAAGTCCAGCGGATGTAACGGTATATTGCTTTCAAACAGCTGTGATAATTAGAAGCAGTTACAGGTGAAAATGTTGACACAAATGGCTGTTTTTTCAACTAATTTTCAATTTTTCCTATATTCAACTGTTAGTTTTTATAGAGAAATCTTGAAGGATCTACACAAATGACCCCTTGCTGAATTCAGAATTTTGTCAACTTTTCTAAAATGTATAGCTTTCCAGGATCCATTATTGCTTTCATACCCATTTCCACCATTAACTGGAAGGAGGTTGACAGCACAAAAAATAGCTAAAATAGGCTATGCCCCAGAAAAATGCCAAAACTGTTTAAAAATTTTGGGTTTTCTGACAAAAGTCTGCTTGTCCCTGAAAGCTGTGAAAATGGTGATTTCAGCACCAAAACCCCTTTGTTGATGCCATTTGCAGGGAAAAAAACAGACGCTTTCATCTGTAGACCTTTTTTCCCATTTGTCCCAAAAAAAACAAAATTTTGCTCTATTTTGGCTAATTTCTGGGTCCCTTCCAGGGGAATCCACAAACCCTGAGTGCCTTTAGAATCCCCATGATGTTGGAAGAAAAGGACGAAAATTTGGCGTGGATACCTTATGTGGTCAAAAAGTTACAGGGGCCTAAGCGCGAACTACCCCAAATAGCCAAAAAAAGGCTTAGCACAGGGGGGAAAGGCCTAGCAGCGAAGGGGTTAAAGCACAGAATTTCGTGTGACACAAACAACAGCTGCTCATGTTCATCTCATTTCGTTGACCCCCTGCTCCCACGATAGGATTTTTACCTGAAAAAAATCCCAACTCTGTGTCTTGGAGTGATGGCATAATCTCAGACATGTCACATAACACTTGTATCACAAAATAGCGAACATTATGCAAGATTACGCCAACGTAAACAAAACGTCACCTTGGCTTAATTTTGTTCCTATGGGTTGACAAGATTTGAGGTTGTCAGCAGGCTCTCTTCGTTTTTCTGCACTTCCATGCTGCCATGATGATATAAAAGGGGGCTTATTTGCTAAATTAGTCGGCTAATGCACCAGGAAGTCTCCTGTTCGTCTCCATTAGTAGGAACACTGGATAAGAGGTGACGATGAGCTGCGTTTTCTAAGAAGAGGTCAGCAGTTTTTGGAAGCAAAATAAGTGTAATGTGTTGTAATGACTGGAGGTCTGACTCTGGTTCATTCGTCTTCTTTGTCATGTTCAGTAATGCCAGTGCAAACAGGGTGGAGCCGTCATTTACTTCTGTAGCAGTCCTCACGGCTAACGGGGACATCACTCTACGCCTACTCGTATTGCCACAGAAGTGGCGGAAAGTACACCTGCTAAATGATTCTTTATGTTAAGGGAAGACATTTCTTACTGCTAGGAGAGACTTTTTGGTAAAAGTCCATGATATACCAAGTCAGAATATTTGACCACACCAGATTTTATCAAAAATCATTTAAATGCTGGATTGAGCATTTACATTTGATAGGCATAGGGCAGCAATCAGTACCAGAGAGCAGGTGGGGTCTTTCTGAAAACAGTATGAAAGGGGGGCTCAGGAGGATTTAAGCTATGGTGGGCGGCCAACATCCTACCCAGCCCATGACAGACCGCTTGCTATATTTGAAGTCCCCCACCACTCCGGCAGGGCGTTGCTGATGAAAGTGCATTGAGGGATGCTCTTTCGGCAGTAATGCCTAACAAGCCAGCATGTCATGGCAACCTGCTCTGCTTTATGAATGTTTCCCACTTTGGGGGTTTGCTTCTGACAAACAATTATTCAATGGCTTTGGTGCTCAGGGAGTTTTCTCCATGTGCATCCTAGGGGAGGCTGTTCATTTTTTCTACACAAGTCCTCCATGCTTCACATGGAGGACCCCACCAGGAAAAATATGCATTGGAATGCCTGCTATTAATATGGCGAGCCTTGTGACGCACAGGTGGACTGACCCGGCATCCCTATGGAATATGGACCGAACGGTTCTATGTTTGACAGTGGAGACAGCTGAGGATGCCTCCCCTCTGAAAGAGGAAGGGGGATGGTGGGATTGATGTGGCTGCAGCTTCACCGATTTGCAGCTGGCTCCTGCTCCACCAAACCTAAGTGAATCCCCCCCCCTCATCTCAGCTTGAATAAGTGTCATTATTTTAAAATTGTATTGCACACGGTATAAGACAAAGACATCTGCAGTGATTGTGTTAACCAACTGAGGTTTCATTGCGTAAAAGAGTGCATTTCCCACTTTAATATACATTTATTTTTCAATTAAGGTGTGTGCGTTATTTCGTATGTAGTTACCTGAAGGTGACAAAAAACAACACAACTACCGAATATTTTTTCTTTTTATGCACTTACCTGACCCTGCTACCACATGCACTGCCTCCTGCCCCCATGGCATTCAGGATCACAGTTCCCATACTTATTTATGCAAATTTACCATGTAAAGGAAGGCAGCCTGTAAACTGCTAACTAAGCAAGGTCGCACTTTCACGCCATCTTCATTCATTTCCAAGTACTTGCTGAGGCATTTCCCCCAAAATCCCACCATCCCCCGTTTCAGGGGCCGTACCCCACAGTTTGAAGACCTTTGCTCTAGATAGACGAGATGAACCAGAGGTGAGCGGATGAAAGACTGGCGAGTGAAGAAGGAAATCATGAGAGTTAGAAAGGAGTAAAAGAGAGGACGCAAGGAAAGGGAAACAAGAAAAGAGAAAGAAGTGTGAGGAAGAAATGGAGGTGGGAATGGAAGGAGGATACATAGGAGGGAGGGGCAAGAGGGGAAAACGGACAGCAAGGAAAGTTGAGGAAATGAATGTGTAGTGGGGCAGCAGAGACAGGAGACTGCAGAATAGAGCCACAGAACACAAGAGTCACATGAAACAATTGAGTTCAATGTGGGTAAATTGGTCGGGTGGACAGTCGCGGGTGGTATGACTCGGGGGGAGGGGCAGGGGTCACGCGGGGGTGTTAATTTTAAATAAAAAAAAAAAAAACTTCCTTCGGTGGTCCGGTCCCGTGTCGCCCTCGCAGGAAGCAGCCGCAGGCAGCCTCCCTTCCCTCCCCTAAGCCAATCACAACGCTGCAATGGCAGCGTTGTGATTGGCTGGAACGCCGACCGCACAGGCATCTATGGGGAGGTCGTTTTCAATGCAGGCTGCAAGCAGCCTACATGGAGAAAACGGGAGAGTGTGCATGACTGATTTGGTTGGCCCTGGGGCCGACCAAACAGTCAGCGCCCACAACATTGGGCTAGCCACTCCTCCCCGACCCGCCCGCCCCCAACCAAACCCTTCTTCTGCTTTCTCACAGTGTGAGACGCAGAAACATAAAATGGCATTTATACCATTTTATATTTCTGTTACTCGCACTGCGAGAAAGCAGTGGGGCGACGCTTCTCCGCCCACATAGAGGAGCCGCCCCTGCGGGTGGAGTGGAGTGGAGATTGAAGTCAAAAGGGTCATTGTATTACAGCATGGAAATGTTCATAGAGTTGTGTTAATGGTGCGTAAGGAACAGCTTAGATAAGAAAGTGTAGGAGTAAACTAACTCCCTCTGTATCCCAGACCCACAGTTGGATGGGAGACACTTGATAGGCATCCACATGACCCGATATTGACTTTCATTAAGGATTAAGTTGCTATACTTAACGATGTCTGTTTGAATCACGACGAAAGTTATAAAAACAGAGCTAAAAAAATATTCTTGCACTAAGAAAAAAAACCTATAAGTAGAGAAACCGTACAAAAGCCCTGCGATGGAGAATCTTTGACTATAGGCCCATGTTAATAAGGTTCTCACGGTGATGCAAACACAAACGTACACACATAAACACACCCTACAATCTTCCCTGCCTCAACCATGAACTAGTAAAACTCAGACAGCAGCAGGACAAGCTACCTCAAAATCCACAACTAAAAGAAGACACTGGAAAAACGCAATTGTACGACCATGACGACTTCTATGTGATTATGGAGTTACCATACCTGGGACATATTCTACCCTCTGGTGCATAATTTGCAGATTTCAGTAAATAAAAATTGTTTCCAGCTTAAAGGGATCCAAAGTTACTAAATTACGCAGTGGCAGCCATTTTGTAAAGGTTGACTGGTCTCCTTTCAGGTGTAGATTGCTGTGTTCTGGTATTTCACAGAGACTAATGAAGTCACTCTTTTGCACAATGTATTAATTTCCTCATTTGACAATATGTGGGTGGGATTTTTCTGCAGCATGAATTAAAAAAAATATATATTTAAATGCTATTCAAACAGGATAGGAATAATGACTGCTTACCTCAAAAATGTTTTGCTCCATTATTTATACAAAATCATGTTACACCACAGACACTTCCCAGAACAGCAGTTAGGGTACTACAACATCTCAAATGTGTTACTTCTCATTTTAAGGTCTGATTCATGAATCTAAGGGGGCTTCCTAATGAGACACATTATACACATGTAATGTAAAATACTGTTCTGTTAGGCTGTTTGCTAATAGAAAGAATTGCCCCCAGAGGCCCATAATGCAGACATAGAGTACAGCTTAAACTGAAACCCACCCCTAAAACCACTGTGGTATGTAAAATATAAGAGACATACCTCCTATAATATGGAGGCTTGTTTTATGCTCAGTGCAATGTTGTATGTTTTACACAAACTAACTTACTTTGGGTGTTGTTAAAAAAAGTGTGTCCATGTTCTTCCATCCAAGACAATTATTATTATTATTAACAGCTATTTGTTAGTGAGCCAAGAGAATCTGTTGTATATATGTATTTTAATTCATGAAAAACCTTTTGTGTTTGCACAGCATGGGTATACCTTTATATCAATGTGTGTGTTAGAAATGGGGGTCTCTAGTTGGCAGAGGTAGGTACCTTTGTCCAAATAGGGGCCCTTGCTTCTAGTCAGGGTAAGGGGGATACACTTCTAAAATAACCCCTACTCACCCCCTTGGTAGCTTGACACGAGCAGACAGGCTTGTCTCAGAGGCAGTGTGTAAAGCATTTGTGAACATATACAGTAATACAGTGAAAACACTACAAATGGACACACCAGTTTGGAAAAATAAGTAACCTTTATATCTAAACCAAAACAAAACCAAACGACAAAAATCCACAATACAGTTATCAAGATATCCTCAAAAATAGGTTATTCACTCAATTAAAGTTTGTAGCAACAAATAACTCTACTTGGAGTTATTACGTGTCGTGACAGATGAAAATCCCAAAGGGCCTCGCCGACCGCGAAGTGCGCGGCGTCGGGCGCGGAGTCAAGCAGACCCCCAAAGAACAGTACCTTGGAATTGATGAAAGCAAAGACGGTGCACGGTGTCGGGAGGCGATGCTTGTTGGCGCAGAGCGGCGTTGGTTCCTTACGACCCCGGGGGAGGTGAAGCCTCAGTTCCATACTGCGGTGCAGGGGAGGTGAGACGTCGGTTCCTTACTGTGTCGGGGAGGTGACGTCACGGTGGTGACGAGGCGGCGGTTCCTTATGACGGTGCGGTATCGATGGATTCAGGAGTCACCCACGTCGAGTATCAGCTCCGCGTTGATGAAGCACCGGCGTCGGTGAAGTTGGGGCTGCGGTGCGAGTCGGGACGTTGCGTCGTGGACGTCACAAGCAGTGTCCTCGGCTCCGGTGCAGGCAGCAGCCTCGGCGACGGCTTCGGAGTCGATGCTGCACGTGCGGCACGTGCGGCACGTCTCACCTCCCCTGCAGGCGTCGGGCCTACGGTGCAAGTCGGAGCGGTGCATCGTGCTCTTCACGAGCGGCGCCCATGGCTTCGGTGCAGGTTACGGCATCGCTCGCCGGCATCTGTGTTGCAATTTCCTTCTGTGGCAGCTGAAACAGCAGTTCCAGATGCAGAGAGACAGAAGAAATGAAGTATTTGTGTCCCTGAGACTTCAGAACAGGAGGCAAGCTGAATTTCAAGCCCTTGGAGATCTTTTCCTCAAGCAGGTGACAAAGCAAACAGCAAAGTCCTTTTCTCCTTTCCTTGGCAGCAAGTAGCCACTGTAGGCCAACCCCAGACAGCAAACAGCACAGGGGCAGTATTCCTCCTCAACTTCTCCGGCTCTTCTCCTTGGTAAAGGTTCCTCTTGATTCCCAGAAGTGATCTAAAGTTCTGGGGTCTGGGCCCCAATATTTATACCACAAAATCCTTTGTTCTCTGAAGGCAGAGAGTGTCTGTACCCAGCCAAAACGAGTTCTGTCCTCACTGGTGCAGCTTCCTGGCAGGAGGTGGAGACAGCATTGTTGAAGGCAGACCAGGCTCATTCAGGTGAAAGGAAATCTCCTCCCCCTACTCTAAATGCAGCCCCGGTATATTCAGCCCAGCCCTGACTCATCAGGCTCTCTGGAGCCACTGCCCCTCTCCAGCCCCTGTCATCCAAAAGCCAGACATGCAATACACCAACCTAGCAGAGGCACCCAGGATGGTTAGGCAAGAAAATACCTACTTTCTAAAAGTGGTATTTTCAAACACAGAATGTAAAACTCACCCTCACCAAAAGATGCATTTTAACATTCTGAGTCCAGGCATACTAAACTTTATTTTCCTACCTTGTTCCCAGGGCCAGTTATGTTTATAAGATGTTATAAACAAACTCCCCATTCTGTCCTATGGGAACAGGTAACCTTGCAATAGTGAAAAATGGAATTGACAGTAATTCACCATCAGGACATGCCACACACACCAGGGCATGTCCTACCTTTCACATACACTGCACCCTGCCCACAGGGGTACCTTGGGCCTACCTTAGGGGTGACTGACTTGTAAGAAAAGGGAAGGTTAGGGCCTGGCAAGTGGGTGCACTTGCCAAGTCGACATGGTAGTACTAGACTGCCCACAGGCTCTGCAATGGCAGGCCAGAGTCACATTTTACAGGCTGCTTCTGTGGGTGGCACAATCAGTGCTGCAGCCCACTAGCAGCATTTGATTTACAGGCCCTGGGCACATACAGTGCACTGTACTAGGGTCTGATTAGAAAATCAAATATGCCAATCATGGAATCACTAATCCATAACAACAATTTAAAAAGGGAGCACTTGCACTTTGGCACTGAACAGCAGTGGCAAAGTGCCCAAAGCATCTAGACCAGCAAAATGGAGTCCAACACACAGCAAAAACACAGGTGGCAAAGTAAAACAAGCACTGGCATAGCCAATAGGTCTCGCCCATGGGACCTTATAAGTGTTTAGCCATGCAACAGTTAATGTTGTTGCACCAAGGATATTGTGCTGCATAACTAAATACTTATAAGGTCCCAAAAGCGAGACCTATTGGCAATGCCAATGCAGATACCCGCAGGAGAGACTACTGCTCTTTGCTAGTGTCAAGTGACAAGCGTGCGAGTGGATAAACATTTCTTGCAGCAGGCAACGTGTGAGATCAACCAAGGTTTTGTGTTGCTAAACGCATCTTTGCATTATTCCAGAAGTGGTGCACGCCAAGGGAAATACAGTGTTTGATTGCGAAGCCTCTTCTTCGTCCTGCTAATGCCGGGGCCAGAATGTCTACAGGACTCAACTTGGGGAAGCAGTTGCGAAGTCCTTCCTGGCAAATTGTGAACGACGGTTTTATGTCATGCTTTTGCATCGAAGTTATGTCCTGGCTCCTAAGACACAACTACATCAATAAACTATTAATCAATTACAAAGCCACTTGACATAGCGTGAACAAGCTAAGAGGTTACTGCAGGAGGCAGTGAGAACAATCAAAGCAGGAGGCGGAAATGGGTGCCATTGAGTAGAAGAGGGCAGCCTCACCAGTTCAGCCTACGAAACGTGCACACATCACAAATCTGTCACACTCCATCTCTCCTGTCTAAATTGTACTACCCACGTCACATTTCAGCTGCCAGAGTAGCATCAAAAACTGTAATAAAAGTGCTTCATGCTGCTGGCAGAGTTTGCACCGGCTGTGGTGCTTTCCCGGGAACCTCCAGCAGTAGGGAGCATAGACACAGAGAAACAAGCCATCAGAACGTAACAAAACCGGTATTAGGGTTGTAGTTCCTGGAAGCACAGTAACTATTTCAGACAGTGAGAGAAATAAAGTTAAAACATACATGCTACGTGAGTTTTTATTTGGAGGATGCGCATGCATTTTAGAGGCAAAAATTACAATTTCGCTGCAGCTTACTTTAAAGGATTAACGCGATGCCTTGCCACTAGAACTTTACGATGGACCAACTTTCCTTCAATTATTTACAATGTTCGTTTCAGACAGCAATTCATTGTTCCTGGAGCAATGCGGGGTGAAGGGGGTAACAGTGGGCAGGAGTAATAGGGGTTGGGAGGCTACTCATATGAACTCAGCTAATAGCGAGTAAAAACATGAGGAATTAACGACAGGAAAGCTTTGTTCTCATCTCCAAGTAACTATCAGCTCGGTGGGTGAGGAAAAAATGAAAAGCTAGCAAAATTTAAAAACATGATATTGATCGGGGCAGGGCCAGTGTCACAGTTAGTAAATTAAAACAATTGCTACCCAGGCATTGTTTAACGACGCTGGCAATTTCACAAAACACTATGCTGCGTGAGCTACCAAACCACCCTCAAGTGTTCTTTTGAATGACTCAGAAGGCTTTCAGCAAAACTGTTGTTTCGCTTTTTTCAGAAGAGATTAGCACTCTGAAATAGACATCCAAAGGCAATATACAGCAAAACACATGAGAGTAACCGACACCAAACTTCCTTCAAATTATTTCAGCTGAACTCGTTTGTGTGCAATCTTGAAAGTAAAAAAAAAAGTGAAAGCGCGAGCTGGGAGCAGGGCCGTGGGCCGTGGGCCAACAGGAGCGGGAGAAATGGGGCGAGAGATGGGCGGAGCGAGGCGCTTGGGAGAGCAAGCGAGAGGAAAGCCAGATGGCGCCTCATCGCGCGCTGTAAGGGTGCCGCGAGGAAAGCCAGATGGCGGCTGTGCGCGTGCCCGCGCGCGTAACCGCAAGCTTGAGGCCAGCAAAAGCGTGTGGTCGGACTTTTAAAAGCCCACTTACTAAATGTCTCGGCCAGAGTAGCGCATGCGCTGGCTCAGGCGAGACCTAAAAATGCAGGGGGGACCCATGCCAATGGTGCCAGGTCTAACAGTGTGTTAAAGACAAAATCGAGTGATATGTTGTATTTATGCCTCTACCCCCTTTCACATCCACTCCTTTGTACAGTGCTCTGATACCCGTACGGGTCATGTTCGCGCTTTATAAAACTTTTCAAATAAAATAAAATAAATAAATTGGATTACGAAAAGTCCCCCCCCTTGGGTTAGTGAGTTCCAGGTATATTCCACCTCCTATGGAGTGTTTGCGTTTCCATGCATTAAGTGCTGTTTTACATATCAAAAGTACACTGAATCCTCACACAATAAATCCTTTATCTCATAGGCGCATTGTTTACAGAATGCAATGTTTTTTTTGGTTTTTTCAATGCAGTAGTGTTTTTAGGTCTCGCCTACGCAGCGCGCATGCGCTGCTTAGGAAAAAGACCTTTAGCCATCGATTCAGTTTGTGTCCCAAAAACGTGCACGCGTTGCATTGCTTTCAATGGCAACGCGTGCACGTTTGGCGATTCCCTTGCGGAGCGAGCTTTGACACCATATGTTTGTAATTAACTTGCAAACACATGGTGCCCCTGGCTCGCTACCGCAAGGGAAACGCTTTGTGTGCTCTCGGCCGCACTCCCCTCAACCCTCCCACTTTTAGCGCGAGGCGCGCGCGCTTGCTCTTTAACCCGGGTGCTTCTATCACGTCCCTGCTGTGCACTTCGCTTGACAACATGGCCACTCCCTGGGGTTCTGATGGTGTTTTGGTGGACGCGGCCAGCTGTTTTCTGGGTCAGATTCAGTGTTTTCCGTGTCTTTCCTTGAGAAAGTGACGTTATTTGCAGTAAATATGACCCTTATCTGCCTGCTCTAAATGTGAGTGCTCGGTGTACACAAAGGAGCACATTTCGGAGTCATGCGGCACTGCTTGGTGTCAATAGTGAGTAGTTTGCCTGCCTCCGTAGACACCGACTGTCTGTATATAGAGGGGTCAGTGAATATTTCTAACCATATTTCTAACCATCTGTGGTGATTTGAAAGTGGTCAGTGTAAGAGAGAGCACCATGTTTATTTCAACATCCGCACAGATCGAGCTGCTCGGCGTGTTTGTAAACTTGACATGGGCGTCTCTGGGTCTGTGTGGGTGTTTGTCAATGTGTGTCTGTTTGGCTCTCACAGCGACGTTGCTGGTTTAGAGTCGCTGGGGCTGAGGCGGTCTCGCATACACGTGTGAACATTTCGAGCCCCTCTGAGGCAGTTGTGAACGTTTTGGCGCTGTGAGGGCGTGCGGTTTAAATATCCGTGTATTTCGCGCTCGGAGGCTCTGACGGTATGTTGAAAGTATGTGCATATTTCGGCCGTCAGGCGCGGGATGTGACCATATTAGTTATGAGCGTGGGCCGCCCGGTCTCTGAAGCTGTGGTGAAGATGAGGACAGGGTTGCATGCCCGTCCCTGCCCACCCGGCTGCTGCTTCGGACTCCGGAATGCCGCTCACTGGATCTTTTCTGCATCTCTATAAACATTTCAGCTCCCTGCACGCAGGAAGTTTTCCATTGAGCTGGCGCAGGCCAGGGCGGCGGGATGTCAGAGCTCTCATTATTCTGCAGCACCCCTTGCTCTCCGAGGAGCCATACACACTGATCTGCTGGGGAGCTCAGGGAAAGTGGAAAATAAAAAGATGTGCGGTAACCTGCGGCCTGCTCTTTACATATTGTTTGTGGTCGGGAAGTCTGCGCTGCTGCTGTACCTTTGATGTGTTGTGTAGCTTGCTTTAGAACGTTCCGATACACAATACAAAACAATTTCCGTTGCTAATGCTTTTTTTTTTAATGTATGGTGTGAATGAAAGACTTAACGCTCACAAATACATGAGCAGAGTTTGTTTACTTTTGAATTTACATATAAAGCAAGTAGTTTTTCACATGGACTAGACGACTCTGTAAAATCTTAAAACATAGTTGACAAATGGCTCCATGTCATGTACAATGCATTTGGCTAATTCTGGCCTTTTTGCCACCAGTACTTAACCGCCAGGGTTTTGAGCCCATAAAGACCGTGTTAAAGCAAAACCGTAAGCTCCGCAATGCAACACGCAATTTGCTGAACTTTAACGCCAAGAATGGCTGATGGCATCATGTCACACTGCCCCTTGGAAGATTTGTGAAATGCTAAATACATTTTTGTTCTCGACCTTCTGCCATTTTCTTGTTGGCAATCAAGGGTTAAACAGTACATGGGAGAGAGGGCAGATTGCCTTTTAAATGCAGATGTGGACATGCCATTGCTAATGGGCAATATTAGCACTCCTTGGGAAAAGAAATTGCATGCAAAAGGCCGTTAACTAGGACAACAATGAAAGCAGTAGCTGTGCCAAAAAAGAAACTGAGAAAAGAATAACAATGAGCTGACACCCCAGGGCCCATCCTTTGCCTAAGGGTTGGTTT
Organism: Calotriton arnoldi; assembly: GCA_963921515.1. Taxonomy (NCBI): domain Eukaryota; kingdom Metazoa; phylum Chordata; class Amphibia; order Caudata; family Salamandridae; genus Calotriton; species Calotriton arnoldi. The sequence continues at coordinate 873,412 of CAWUFW010007545.1, read as the reverse complement.
AATTTAAGTAGAGCGCCTGCAACACTACAATGTTGGGTCCTGCTTTGAACAGGTTCAGCAGGTAATGTAGATGCTGTTCCGTGAGGGTCGCCAGTGCCTCAGATGAAACTGTTTCAAATAAAAGGGGCTATTGCAGTGCCAGTGTGCATATTCACAGCTTCTCCCTTGACTCTGGAATTAAAAACTCTTAATAAGGGTGAATACAAGTATGTGCAAGTCTGTGTGCTTTGGTACTGAATGGGGGAGATGACTGGTTCATGAAGTTGTGTTAGACCAAACCGTATTAGGGCAGAGTGGAGCAACTTTAAGGATGGGTGGATATTACATTAAATAGGTTTGGAGGTAAGTTTAGGGGAAAAACAGCACCACAGTACAGCTACTTGAAGATTTCTAAAACAAAGTGCAGTCATTGGTCAGACGTGCAGGGTTAAAAGTCAGCTGTGGCGTGGCTTTCATGGTTTTTGTGGGCATGTAAATTGGCTGAATAGTGGACCTGTGTAGCCTTATTAGTCTGAGCTTCCCGCTTTTAAAGTAACCTGTTCCTCTGTAATTTCCTTTCAGTTCTTTCAGAAACTTTCGTAGAAGAATTATTGACCGTATAGAGAAGCAAAGCTTTGACGCTATCTGATTTCCCAGAGGAAATTAGTATAATGCGTGCAATCCATTAGCTTTAAGGCTCTAATCTCCCATCCAGTAGACAGTGCTTTAAATGTTCATTGGTTGTTGGATATTACACTGTCTCAAATTAAAATTCATGGCCTGTGTTAGGAAAATGTGGTTGTCCACAATCTACTACTGCTTTTTATAAACGTTTTTTTTATTTTTTAAAAAGATTTTATGCCGAAGATCACTTTCTAGGCCTGAAAATCTGTAACAACATAATGTTGCAACGTAATGACAGTAATGTTGCAGATTTGTTATTGCATTCAGACAGACGCATTTGTTCTATTAGTGGTCCCTAAGCATACTAATGTGGTGGATTTGTGCGTCTGCAGACTAAGCCTGATGATGATGTACGCATCTGTATGGCCCCTTCACACCGTCACTCAGAACCCTCAACCGGCTCTCAGTTGAAGCTTGGATTCAACTGAAGGTGGCTTGCAGAACACACAATGCCCTCCATAACTCTGGTCCTCAATACATGGCAAATGGGATCAAGCTCTCAGGAGGCGGAAGGGATTAGAGAAGTGCTAAATCCCTAATACTAGAACCACCCAGATTAAAAAACAAGCATTTGCAATGTAATAGGTCTCGCAATTGTGAGATTTTGAGCTATTAACATTGTAAATGACAATGTCTTTTATTATTGCAGGTTTTTAAACACAAATAAAAGGCATTGTCATTTACAATGCCAATAGCTCAAAATCTCGCAATTGCGAGACCTATTGCATTGCAAATGCTTGTTCGTTAATGTTTTGGCCAGGACTGAAAATAAATGCAAGCAAGACCTTTTGACTTTGCCATTGCTTGTTTTGAATCCTGGAATTTGCAAGCTGCCTCAGCTCCGTTTAGATGCTGACACCCGCCGGCCTGCTCTGCCTGGGAATCTGCTTCTAATAGAGAGTGTCGGCTTCAGTCTGCAATTAACAAGATTACAGGAAGGAGCCCGACATCTGCATCTGGGGCCAGAAGTCCTGCTGGGGCATCTGCCTGCACCCTCGGGCGCTGCTCTGAGAGGGCATGGTCGAGCCGGCAGTGCTGGAGAGGGGGAGAAGAGGAGCCAGGTGGATGTGAGAGAGGAAAGCGAACAGACGGAGAGAGCCACGGAGATCCAGCAAAGGAGACATTAAGGAGTGCACAGAGGAGGAGGAGGACAGGGAGACAAGTGGTGTATGCAGGGTTAGATGGATGAATGAGTACCATGAGTAATGAGTAAACTCGTTGATGCATGTCAGTGGGTACCATGATGTATGGGTAGATTAAGTAATGGATGCGTAGACTGACTGATGCCTATGAATGGGTACCCTGATGGATGCGTAGACTGACTGATGCCTATGAATGGGTACCCTGATGGATGCGTAGACTGACTGATGCCTATGAATGGGTACCAAGATAGATGCGTAGACTGACTGATGCCTATGAATGGGTACCAAGATGGATGCGTAGACTGACTGATGCCTATGAATGAGCACCAACATGAATGCATAGGCTGACAGACGCCTATGAATGGGTACCAAGGTGAATGGGAAGACTAAGTGATGGGTAGGAAAATAGATAAGTAGAGGCTGAAAGATAAATGGAGAGTAAGGTGCCTATAAATGCGGATTTGCTTATAGGGAGGCAGATGGTGGGATGTGTACCTGGAGGGGTGTGTTGATGGGAGGGCATTTGGGTTATGTAGGAATAGAGTCAGTGAGCAGTAAGGAAGGTGCTGGAAGGTACGTTGACAGAGGAATAAATCAGTTGACTGATACATGTGTAGGTTACAGATGGGTAGGTTGGTGTAGGCATTAAGTAGGTTGATGAAAGGGTTAGGTGCTGGATAGGTACGTTGATGAAGAAGTAAGTTAGTTGGTGGATGAATGGGTCAGTTCCTGGATGAGTAGATTGATGGTGGAGTAAGTGGGTTGATATGCCAGGTGCTAGCTAGCTGAGTATAGTGGTGGATGAGTAAGTATGTTGTGGTATTGCTTAGATACTCCATGAGTAGACTGATGAATGAGTAAGTAGGTTTTTGGATCGATCAGGTGATGGATGAGTGAGTGGTGGATAAGTAAGTAGTCTGATGAATGACTCAGGTGGTGGATGAGTAGTGTAGTGGATAAGTAAGTAGTCTGATGGATGGCTCAGGTGGTGGATGAGTAGTGTAGTGGATAAGTGGATGGCTCAGGTGGTGGATGAGTAGTGTAGTGGATAAGTAAGTAGTCTGATGGATGGCTCAGGTGGTGGATGAGTAGTTTAATGGATAAGTAAGTAGTCTGATGGATGGCTCAGGTGGTGGATGATTAGTGTAGTGGATAAGTAAGTAGTCTGATGGATGGCTCAGGTGGTGGATGAGTAGATTGATGGAGGAGTAAATATGTCTGCAGGTGGCTCAAGTGATGAATGCGTTGATTGTCTGGAATGTTGGATGTGTTAGGTGCTGGGTGGGTAAGTTGGTGGAGGACTACGCTGATGGATGGAGATGGTAATCAAGAAATGGGTTGAAGGCGGAATGGGTAGGTTAGTGAACTAATGGGTTGAGTTGGTGCATGAGTAAGTCGATGGGTTAGTAGGTTGGTGAAAGAAGGAGTAGGGTTATGAAAGTGTTGAAACATATGCCTGTTAAACCAGATTGATAAACCAGCAGCCAAAACGTCAGCTGATATTTAATGAGTAAATAAATACACATGTGGAGAGAGACTTGCCAAAGATGTCTAGAGCTCTCAGATGAAGAGTCCATCTCCACAGCCTGCCAAATCACTTCCTCCACTCCTAATCATGGAGTCAGACAGCACCCCACTGTGAAACTCCACCATCATTCCTTTGCTGGGCAGTGCCCACATATTACCAGGCTAGCGTACAACATTGTGTCTACTGGACTACCTTATTACTAAACACACTGATTGAATGGAATCTGAGCCCTGGGGTAGTGTATGGTTCGCATAAAGGATGTGTAGTGTTCCAGTCTGGGAGTCCAGTGGCTCAGGGTATCTTAACTTTCCCCTCACTCTCAGGCTGAACTTCTAACCTCACCCCTCTGGCTCCCGTTGCTTTTGGTGGAAGCCAGGGTACCACTAGGATTGATTCAGTTCAAAACCTGGCCAAGCTTGTTCGGGACTCGGGAGTCCACTGTGGAGTTGAGATTGTGATTGGTAGGAAGCAGGTTTCACAGCGATCTCCGTCTTCTTCATTGTAACATTCGGTTTATTCTCCTGAGGACCACTCCTGGAAGCCGTTCAGAATATCAACGCTGGGTTTGACAAAAAAAATGTCAGTGTTCAACACATTACTGAGGTCACATAAAGCACGAAACTCATGCAGTTGAGAAGTGTCCTCCCTCTCTTCCAGACGAACCAACATATTAAATTTACTGTGGACGTGGTGGCCTTTCAGGTGGATTACTGCAACACGAACTATGTCTGGGTCTATAAATACGAAATCCAGAGGCGCTGGTGAACCATGAACTAAGCTGCTCGACTATGAGTGAACCATAGGAAGTCTTATTCCTTCCTGTACCACTGAAAGAGCTTCAGTGGCTCAGGGAATCCACTCAAAACGATCTGCAGCATTTTCACAGCATTTGGCGGCCAGGTCCCAAAAAAAACCTTCAGAAGCTGTCACCAAACTCACTGATGTCCTGGCAATAGGTCAACTCAAGGAATCACCTCCCTCAAATGAGATTCTCTTGCAAGAAACGTGGCAGCCGAACGTTCAGAGCCATATACCTAAAATGCCGACACACAAAGGCAAAGAAGAGTATATTCAAGTAAGCGTTGGCTTTGCATCAGGCCACCTATATAGGGCTTATCCCCTCCCCTTCAAAAGGGACAGGAACTCATTAACAGCTGGACTGAGGATCTCGCTGTAGTGTCCACTAGCAATAGCAAATCACTTCTTTGCCATGTTTAGTAATTTTATCTTAGAGAATGTTAATACTTTTAAGTCTGAATCTGGAGCTCTGGGATTCCATAGAAAGTTTGTGGGATGTTGCTGTTTGAAGCAGGAGGTGCTCAGTTGGAGCTCAATGGTGCGCGTCATGGTGGCTGATCCTCAGTGATTTGTAATAAATTGTTGTGTCCATTGCGCACTGCTCCTGAATCCATCTACAGACAATGCACCCACCTAGTCCATCATGAATGGGTTGAGTTAGTACTCCGCGTCGCCAACGTGCCTGACCTTTAGATGGAGCCATTGCTAATGGTTTGTGCTGGTGCCAAGTGGCCATAAGGTGACAAGTAGCGCTGTACAAAAGAATTAACAAAATAATGGGAACTGCTATGAGCTCCCTACTTAATTGCATCTACTCAATATAATTAGACTTACTGAACCATCAAGAGCCTCCTTTATTGGTGGGTAGTAAGGGCACATCGGCCAAAATCTCCAGATGTTCCGACCGCCCACCTCCACATTCCGCCACCTCCGTTAGAATGCAGCGGAAAGCAGTGCTCCTAATGGCTGTGCCCATGCCAACTTTGTCCTCGCGGGCATCCTCTGTGCGTTCCTTGAGCAAGTGGAAATGGCATCAGAGTGGCCACCCAAATAAGGATGACCACCTCAATCTCATTGCCGGCAGGACGCCTGGCCAGAACCATCATGTAAGTGCTCTGGGACCGAAGTACTCTTTCAGTTACTCCCATCTGCACAGAAAAACTCCCAGTGCATGGGGGGGGCAGTCATTTTATTCCAGAAAATGAATTCACACTTCAGGAGTCTATGTCCTGGATCATAAGTAAGATAGACCCCCATTGCAGATCATTTTTCCTCTATAGTCGATATGTTTAAATGAGGTGATCGAGATGCGACTGATGTCACAGCGTGTGGCCGCCTAGCTTTAAATGATGCTTTAAATTTAGATGTAGTCTAGACTGCTGCTGCAAGCTTGTTAAATAATTTATGCTCCATCTCCCCCACAACGACTGAAGCACCTTCAAAGCTGTCAGCCTCTACCACAAGTGTCCTTTACAAAACAGTGACAAATGTCTGCGTAGCAAGACCCCCCAGTAGTGCAACAACAACATCCAGCAGCTTTTGCATGCTTGCTGCAGTTAGTCTAACACAAAAACCTTCACATGTCCCAAATATGTTGTATATCAAGAGGAGGCAGATGTTTCACAGCTCAAAGACACCGGCTATGTCTCACATACCATAAAACACTCAGTCCAGTCTCACTGACTGTTCACCCTCCCTTAAACAGCATTCACTCTGCTGCTTTGTTGTTATGTTGGTACAATATAAATCCACATACAAGCGCACAGGTCAGGAATAACTCACAGCTCACCTTCAGTGAAAACCTTGTGCCCTCACTATAAACCAGTAAGTGTCTTGATGCTATTTTTAGTAACTTTATTTTGCATTTTTAAATAAAGAAACGTGACTGTTAGACCTGGTACCATTGGCGTGAGTCTCCCTTCCATTTTTTGCTGATGTCTCCTCTGTTTTTGATATGTTTTGCTGGTTTTAGATGCTTTGGGCACTGTGCCACTGCTATTCAGTGCCACAGTGCAAGTGCTCACTATTATAAATTGTTGTAATGGATTAGTGACTCCATGATTGGCTTATTTGATTTACTTGTCAGACCCTAGTACAGTGCACCATGTGTGCCCAGGGCCTGTAGATCAAATGCTGCTAGTGGGCTTGCAGCACTGATTGTGCCACCCACAGAAGCAGCTTGTAAAGTGTGTCTCAGGCCTGCCATTGCAGAGCCTGTGTGCAGTCCAGTACTGCCAGGTTGACTTGGTAAGAGCACCCACTTGCCAGTCCCTAAACCTTCCCTTTTCTACATATCAGACACCCCTAAGGTAGGCCCATGGGCAGGGTGCATTGTATGTTAAAGGTAGGACATGCCCTTATGTGTGTGGCATGTCCTGATAGTAAATTACAGCCAATTTCGTTTTTCTCTATTGCAAGACTACCTGTCCCCATAGGCCAGAATGGGCAGTTTGATTATAACATCTTATAATCCTAACTGACCCAGGGAACATGGTAGAAAAACGAATTTAGTATGCCTGAACTCAGAATGATAAAATACATCTTTTAGTGAAGTTGGTTTTAACATTCTGTGTTTGAAAATACCACTTTTAGAAAGTAGGTATTTTCTTGCCTAACCATCCAGCCTGCCTCTGCTAGGTTGTGTATTGCATGTCTGGTTTGTGAGTGACAGGAGGGCTTGGGCTCCAGCAGTCTGATGAGTCAGGGCTGGGCTGAATAGGACCTTGGCTGAATAGAGAGTGGGGGGCGGAGAATTCCTTTCACTCCCCTGAGCCCTCATAGAATAGAGAGTAGGGGGAGGAGATTTCCTTTCAGCTACCTGGGCCAGGTCTGCTTTCAACAATGCTGTCTCCACCTCCTGCCAGGAAGCTGCACAGTGGTTTTGGCTAGGTACAGGCACCCTCTGCCCTCAGAGGACAAAGGATTTACTGGTTTAAATATTGGGGCCCAGACCCCAAGACTTTAGATCACTTCTGGGAATCAAGACGAACCTTTGCCAAGGAGAAGAGCCAGAGAATCTGAAGGAGTTTGACTGCCCCTGTGCCAGTGTGCTATTTTCTGGGGTTGGCCTGCAGTGGTTTCTTTATTGCCAAGGAAAGGAGAAGGAACTTTTATTGAACTTTCATCATCTTGCAGAAGAATCTCCAAGGGCTTGAACTGTGCTTGCCTCCTGCTGAAGTCTCAGGGATACAAGACTTCACCCCCAGCTCCCCCCTGAATTTCCTTGCTGGGAATTCTGTCTGCAGAAGCCTGCGTGTTGTTGGGAGCTGGAAGCGCGACTCAACGAGAAGAAGCGTGTCGCATCCGCAGCTGTTTCCGTCGCATCATCGGAGAAGCGTGTCGCCACCGCAATGGTCGCCGTCGCATCACCGGAGAAGCGTGTCTCCGTCGCAGCTGTTTGTCGTCGCATCACCGGAGAAGCGTGTCGCCACTGCAAGGGTCGTCGTCGCATCACCGGAGAAGCGTGTCGCAGGGCCTGTCGCGGCTCCGAAGTTACAGAGTTCGCCGCACGGCCATCGGGCGTGCACGCATCGCCTTCACATCGTCGCATTGCATCAAGGGCGCCATCTTCTCGCATCGCACCGGATCGTCGCATCGCATCGAGGCGCCATCTTGTCGCATCGCAACCGGAACGCAACACGAGATCGGCGCATCACCTCCTCTCCGGTAAGGAACAGACGCATCGCCTACTTTGCGCAAGCACTGAGAAACAGATGCATCGCCTCCCCCGAAGCAAGGAACCGACGCATCGTTCTCCCTGCGAACCTTTTGTTTATCTTGCGTGACGCATCCAAAGGTACTTTGTGAGAAACGTGTCGCATTTACCATCACCTTTGAACTAAGCTATTTCTACCATCTAAAACTCATTTTCTTAATACTGTATTGTGGATTTTTGTCGTTTGGGTCTTGTGTTAAGTCTATATAAAGTTTACTTATTTTTATAAACAACTTGTGTGGTGTCTATCTGTAGTGTTTTCACTGTATTACTGTATGTGTTCACAAATGCTTTACACACTGCCTCTGAGATAAGCCTGCCTGCTCATGCCAAGCTACCAAGGGGGTGAGCAGGGGTTATTTAGGAGTGTAGCCCCCTTACCCTGACTAAAAGCAAGGGTCCCTACTTGGTCAAAGGTACCTACCTCTGCCAACTCGAGACCCCCAGTTCTAACAATGACACACATTACATCTTCGTCTTGAGTATCATTGAAACAATAGTAGGGGGGATGCAGTGCACATCTACTTCCCAGAGTGTAAAATCTACAGTCAGGATATGTCATCTTATTGCAATTCAAGTTGGTGTTCCTCAGTAGGTATTGTCATTCTATTCGGATGTGTAGCTTACACTGGGTCGCCCCCTGTGTCTGAGGGGGCATCACCCATATCTCCGAGGCCCTCAGCATCTTGGACATTGTCAAATGCAGCCCTCCAGTTCTTTGTTGTCTCCGTATGTAGGTGGGGAATGGACGCCATGTTGTGTCGAATTTGGTAACTCTATCCCTTATAACTGTGGTAAGCTTTTTCATAGCATAGATTGACCACACCTTCCGCCACCACATGTTTAGTGAAGGTGCTTGTGGTTGCTTCCACAACCGGCTACGCTGAATCTCACTGCCAGAGGAGGTGGGAGAAAAGTCGCCCCCGAGGAGTCGTCGTAGGGGGCCCCCAGGTCCCCCAAGAGGACCAGAAGTGGATCATGAGGCAGGGAGATGGTAGTGATGGAGCATTTGGAGGACCTCGCCCCAAAATGTTTGTATTGTGGGGCATGGCCACCATGCATGTAGGAAAGTGCCCCGTTCCCGGCACCCCTTCCAATACAGCTCAAAGTCCCCAAACATCTTGTGGAGTCGTACGGGTGTGAGGTACCAGCGTGTTAGGATTCTGTAGGAATTCTCTTTATATCAGAGGAAAATGGAAGACTTGGAAGCCCTCTGACATACTGTTCCCCATGTTTAGTCTGTAATGTCTGTGGCGAATTCCTTTTCCCTATGTCAAGTAGGCATGTTTCTTTGGGGGGGCGGGTGAGGTTGAGGATGTAACAATACAGCAATGAGATGCCTCTACGGCAAACATTGTTGAGGTATAGGGCTTCTGTGAGTGTTTCCTCCCTTTGCATAGCTAAACGGCCCAGTGTAGTGCCTGTCCGATCCTATAAGTCTCGCGCCTGGTCAGGGCGTATTTCTCAGCTAGATCCCCATTTGTCCCCAAGTCCCTATCTTTGTAGAAGTCCCTCAGAGTGGCAGATCGGACCCGGTACCAACCAAAGGAACCTGGGTTTGTTGCGCCCCTGGGAAAGTCTGGGTTGTTCGCCAGGGGAGTAAGAGGAAAGGGGTATGTCAGAAACATACGTCTCCCCCGTACCTCTCGCCAGTAGGCTAGGAGTGTGGACGTCAGTGGTAGAGGCCGATGTAGGAAGGCACATGAGACCACCCAGAGAGATCCGAGAAAAGGTTTGTTCCACCGGTACCCAGTGCTTGCTGTCAGGGTCGTGATTCCAGTCAAGTGAGGGTCGAAGCTGCACTGCCAGGATATACGTGGCAACATCGGGAAATCCCCAACTGCCTTCGGTGGTGGGTCGAAAGAGAGTCGTCCGTGCCACCCTTGGAGATTTCTCCCCCACCCCCCAGCCGAAGCTAAGCATTTGTTTGCATATCTGTGCCTGTCGTTTTGGGGATGGTAAGGGAGAGGGTTTGAAGGACATATACTAGTCGGGGCATAAAGTTCATTTTAAGAAAGTTGAGCCGGCCAAGTCAGGATATCTCTAGCTGCCTTGATGCTATTTAGAACACAGAGCTTCAAAATATACGTTTCTCATTTAGTACATCATTCAATATACTTAAACATGTTCTCTTCTCGTGTGTAAAACTAGGACGATGGTAATTTGCATGAATGAATGGAACTGTGAATTGTGTTCTAAAAGCTGTGACTGTCTCAACAGTAGATGAAGTTTGTAAGGACAGAGAAATCAGAAGACATTCTCTGCTCTGCTCATTGGGAGAAGTGTTGTGGCTGTGTCTGAGTTTAGATGTGCTCGGAGGAAGAGGACAGAGGACAGAAGGGATGTGAGTGGAACATCTGGAGCAGCACTGACCACATTAAATAATGATGCTGGATGTGAGACAAGTGTTGTTAGGAGGCAGCTTTAGTTGAGGGCATGTGATCCGGCGAAGTCTCAGTCACCCGAAAGGTAGTCTGCGTCTCACACTTACGCTGAGGAACAGCTATCTGTGGTGGGACGATGCTCTAAGTCTCACCACTCTGTCTGCAGTGTGGTGAGACTTAAAACAAGAGGCACCAGAGAAGGATCTGTAATAGACTCTACAGCAGGGGAAGGAGAGGACACATCAGTGTGCTGTGCAGTTCTACAATAGAATGGGGAAGCAGCCATGCCTTGTTGTGCTGAAGCAGCGGCTGTGGTTTTTGGAAGAAGATCCAGGAATGACCAGCTTTGAGGAGGCTTTGGAGGTATTGAACCCACCGCCTACAACTTTCTGTTGGCCACAAGAAGGAAATAATTAAGGAGTTGAGGCTACCAATGTAGAGATTTCTGTCAAAACTCAATGGCTAAATAGCAGGGGTGTACAAAATATGTAGTGTTTCTTTGAAGCATTAATTTGTATATTGTTTAACAGGTGGTTACAACCTGAGGAAGACTCTTAAAATATCATCTGTCATACCATGCTGGTATAAATATACTATATATTAGTAATAGCTATGCAAGTGTGCATGAGAAGAAGAAACGCTTTGCTCCATTTTTGTATTTTTATGTACTCTAGAGGATTATTTTACCAATGTTTCAAGTATATTTTGCACACTTGTTCTGTATTGACAGAGAGCATAGTTTGCTCTGTTTCCTTTTTTAGTCATTTGTAGGAGTATATGTGGCATGGTGAAGGCTTGAGGGAGGACCTTGTTTTGATATGATTATTTTATCCTCTCTCCATCCTTCCCTTCTGGCAGACATCGCTGGTCCACCTCCTGAAGACGGTGAGGCTACTGCGGTTGCTGCGTCTCCTGCAGAAGCTGGATCGCTACTCCCAGTACAGTGCAATGGTACTCACCCTACTCATGTCCATGTTTGCCCTGTTGGCCCATTGGATGGCCTGCATTTGGTATGTGATTGGTCGGAAAGAAATGGAAAGCAATGACCCTGTTACCTGGGACATAGGTGAGTAGTGATACTAAAACACCTTTCTAAACCTATAAGAATGAAACCCTGCAGCGTACGCAGCTCCAGTAACAGGCATATGCACCCAATGGGCATAGACAAAACCACGAAATACACCAGTACAACACCTTATAATCAACTTTTAAAAGGCACCATCCTCCCCTAACACACAGTGAAAACCAGCTGTGACTTATCACCAGCTATCAAATTACAGCCTAAGCAGTGACCTCTACATTACATAACCACTGACACCCTAAAAAGAGCCAATATTAGAGCATTGGAATGTTGAGAGATTCCATTGAAGACTATATATATATATATATATATATATATATATATATATATATATATATATATATATATATCCTACTGCGGTCGTCTGTAGGTAGTTATAGTTAGGATGTAGTTTCCATAGGAAGAGCATTTTTCATTTGCCAATAACTTTGGCGTCACTTGACAATTGTTCAGGAAAATTTTCAAAACGAATATGACGCACACTCCAACTGTTGTCTTGAAAGTTTCGTGGTGATCCGTCAAGCGGAGGCTGAGAGACGGGGGGAGGGTCCCAAAACGCGTTTTCCCCATTTTAATTCCCATAGGAACTTTAGACATGGCTACAGCCCGAAATGCTGAACGGAATTACACCAAATTTGACAGGAAGGTTGGTGGTGGTCCAGGGGAGAGCCTTTTTGTGATTTGGTGTAAATCTGTTCAGTACTTTTAGAGATATTAACCAAAATCCAAATGTGTGTATATAGGGGCGCGGAGGATCCGCGACCCCTCCCAATCTTGTGGTGAGATTTGATTGGCTGCCAACACTTCAAACCAGGAAGTGTTCTCAGCCATCTTGGGACTCGGCTTGAGCCGAGTCCCGCAAAAAAAGGTAAAAAAAGAGAGAAGGGGGCAGGGTAGGAATAGCCTGACCCCCTCGGCCTCTTGGGGTGGTCCCACAGGGACCCCTCATGGCCCAAAACCATTTTTTAATTTAATTTTCGTTAGGCGCTGGCTCCTGCGCTTCTTTTTTAATAGACCCCCGGGTGGACCAGGTCCCGGGGGCATCAGCAGTGATGTAAAGAAGGGGGTCACACGGGGCCCCCCTCCCATGGCTTATAATAATAATAATAATAATAGAGTTATTTGTATAGCGCAAACAGCTACCCCAAACAGAGGTGTCCCGGCGCTTAGCGGCAGAACAGGTGAATAGATTGGCGCAGCGATTAAACCTCACCAAAGAGCCACGTCTTGAGGTGTTTACGGAAGGCGGATTCAGAGTCCAGCATGCAGAGTTGTAGAGGTAGTGCATTCCATAGCATAGCTGTCCTGACCACAAAGGCCCTTCTTCCCATTCAGGCCTTGACAAACCGGGGAACGCACATTAGGAACTTAGAGTTAGATCTAAGAGTGCGGGGCGATTGGTATGGGAGAAGTCTTTTTCTGAGGTATCTAGGTCCTATGTTGTGCATGGCCCGGAAAGCAAGGGTCAGGGCCTTGAATTCAATGCGTTTTACAACCAGGAGCCAATGGAGGAACCTGATGTGAGGGGAAATGTGATGACGAAATGGCACTCTACGAATGAGTCTGAAGTCTGTGAATCACATAGCTGGGGAGCCCCAAGTACAGACTATTCGCATAGTCTAGATGGGAGGTAACCGTTGCATGTACTACTGTCCTCCTGCTATCTTCTGGCAAAAGGTGCAGATATTTTCTTAACGTTTTTAGTTTGCCAAAACAGACCGACGAGACATGGCGTATGTGGGTTTCAAAAGATAGATCCGAGTCCCACTTGACACCCAGGTTTCTAGCTGCCTTTGTCGGATAAGGCGGGGTGCACAATTCAGCAGGCCACCAAAGTCCTGCGGAAGGAGGGGAGGGTTGACCAAAGAACATGATCTCCGTCTTGTCTGCATTTAATTTCAACTTGTTATTCATCCAGCTAGAGATGTCTTTCAGGCAACCCGTTAATCTAGCAAACAGGTCCCTTAACTGATCGTTGAAAGGGAATATCAGCTGGGTGTCATCTGCATACAAAACCGCCTTCAATTCCCAAGTGTCAATAAGATTGAAGAGTGGTACCAGGTAGATATTAAAGAGCAGGGGGCTTAATGCCGAGCCCTGTGGTACCCCACACCTCAAAGGCTTGGGTGATGATTGGTATGGTGGAAGAAATACGCTTTGAGTGCGGTTATGGAGGTAAGACTGGATCCAGGCAAGGGCTGTGCCCTGAACACCAAGCTGTTCAAGTCTGTTTAACAATATGGGATGAGCCACCGTGTCAAAGGACGCGGAGAGATCCAGCAGGATCAGCATAGCCGATGCTCCCGCGTCCATAAACCCTGGGAACCGCCACCTCCGGCACTTTAATAAATGTGTGCGAGCAGGCCCACTGGGCCCGCCCGTGCCCAGGAGACTGCCGCCTTCCCGGGCAAGTGTAGTTAATTTAATGCGGGCCCGTGCAGCCCTGCCACAGCCCCGCCACAGCCCTGGTGACCCCCACCTCCCCGGGGCACTGTAGTTAATTTAATATGGGGGGCCTGCGCGCCCCCCTTGCAGCTCCGGGGACCGTTACCTCCCTGGGGGACCATGAAAAATAAACGTAGGGGGTATGTCGCGGATTTCCGGCCGCGGGGACCGCCACCACCCCGGGGCAAAGATTTAAGATGGAGGGGAGCCGTGCGGCCCCCCTCTTGGAGCCATTTATGGTCCTGGGGACTGCCAGCCCCCAGGGCCAGTTCCTGCTATGGCTATGACTATGGCTGTTTGCTTTTGCTTGGTGGGAGCTGACAGCTCCCACCGAGCAAAAGAAAACATAATTCTGCTTTCTTCTAGCCAGAGCTGTGCTCCAGCTTGTAGAAAGCGGAGTTTTCATCTGGTTCTCTGCACGTAAATATGTGTGCAGAGAAACCAATGTAAACATTGCTTTGACAGACAGGGTGCTGCCTCCCGCAGTCCCCAACACAGGACAGAGAGGCCGGGTCCCAGGGGATGGCCGATGCCCGGGGAGGGGGACCACGTAGCTCCCCTCCCCATTACAAAAATAAGAATTATTTTTAAACTTTGGCCCCCGGGGGAAGCCGCAGGAGGCTCGGCCCCCTTTACCATCCACTCTGCAAACGGGTCTCCTGGTGCACAACTTGTTGGGGGATGAAGTCTCCTTGGCTAGTGAGGGTCCTTGGGGGCCAACAACCCCTACTGTTGTCTCCAGTAAGTCCCACACAGAGGAATTATTGAGGTCAGCCAATGCCCCACCCCCTTATCCAGCACTCTGCAAATGCTCCTCCTGGCGCAGTACTGGTTGGGGGATGAAGTCCCCTTGTCTGCAGAGGGTCCTTGGGGGCCAACAACCTCTCCTGTTAGCTTCAGTAAGTCCCACTCAATGGAATTGCTGAGAGCTCGTGGGAGTCCCTGCCCCCTTTCTCCACCACTCAGCAAACGCGCCTCCTGGCACACTACTGGTTGAGGGATGAAGTCCCCTTGGCTGCTGAAAGCCCTTAGGAACAAACAATGCCTCCTGTTACCTCCAGTAAGTCCCACACAGTGGGATTGCTGAGAGGTCACCTAGGCCCCACCCCCTTTCCCCACCACTCTGCAAACGCACCTCCTGGTGCACTAGTGGTTGGGGGATTAAGTCCCCTTGGCTACAGAGGGTCCTTGGGGGCCAACAACCCCTCCTGTTGCCTCCAGTCAGTCCCACACAGTGAGACTGCTGAGAGCTTGTGGCAGGCCTGCCCCCTTTCTCCACCACTCTGCAAATGCGCCTCCTCATGCACTAGTGGTTGGGGGATGAAGTGCCCTTGGCTGCTGAGGGTCCTTAGGGCCCAAGAAGCCCTCCTATTACCAACAGAAAGTCCCACACAGCGGTATGCTGAGTGCTGGTGGGAGGCTCTGGCCCCTTTCTACACCACTCTGGAAAAAGGAAAAACTTGTCTCCTGGCACACTACTGGTTGGGGAATTAAGCCCTCTTGGATGCTGAGGGTCTTTGGGGGCCAAGAAGCTCTCCTGTTGCCAGCAGTAAGTCCCACACAGTGGGATTGCTGAGAAATGGTTGGAGGCCCGTCCCCTTTCTCCACCACTCTGCAAACTCCTAGTAGTTAAAAAACCATAGAAATTCACTAATAAAACCAAAGGTTACAGGGCTGATATAGTTAGGAAATAGAATTTAAAAAACCTTCGAAATTCACTGGGAAAACTAAAGGTTGCAGTGACGTTATAGTTAGGAAATAAACATTAAAAACCTTAGAAATTCACTGAAAAACCAAAGGTTTCAGAAACGTTATAGGCTCAAATTTCACTCGCACAAAACCATAGAAGTTCAGCAGTTATAGTTACCTGAGTTAACTATAACATAAGCCCCCGCAATGCACTGCTTATGACCTCACATATTACATCACTCTTGATATGGTCAGTGGCATCACTGATGACATCTCAAATGACATCACTGATGACATCATTAAATGAGTGTAAATGTTTTTAATAGTTTATGATTGTTAAATGTATATACTAAGCTACTACAAAAGTTAAATTAGTATACTAGGTGTACAACTAATGAGTGATACTATCTCTAACATGTGTTATCTGAGTGGGTGGGTGACTGTATCAGTGTGAGTGGGTGTGTGAGTGGCTGAATGCATGCATGAGTGACTGTATGGGTGAATGAGTAGATTTTTGATTAGGCCTGTATATATATATATATATATATATATATATATATATATCAATCAAAAGAATACCCTTGCAGGCATAGAGTGACTTATAAATTATGCAAAAAAGAAGAAGAGAACTCTGGGTAGTTCCCAAGTTTAGGTGGAAGGCAGCTTCTGTATAGAGCTGTAATGACAACGAAACATGTGTCAGGGCTTGCTTTTATTCATTTCAGGTTGGCTTGGATGGTATTTTGCCAGTCCAAAGCTGTAATACTGTGCCTGGAGTGGTAAATGGCTTTTGTCATTTAACAGCTCGGCATGGATAGCGCTGTGCTATTCCTAAGCTTAAAGACTTTGCTGTAGAAATGGCAAAAGACTTTGTCCCTTTCTATCTCGGCGTGGATAGCACTGTGCTAATCCTATGCTTAAAAACTTTGATAGAAAGGCAGACATTTGAGGTGAGCAAATGTAGAGTGTCGCTGGTGTTGAGGGTACGCTATACAGAAGCTGCCTTCCACCTAAACTTGGGAACTACCCAGAGTTCTCTTCTTCTTTTTTGCATATATATATATATATACTCACATATTTAGCTTGGCGGTCAATCCAATACAGCAATGCGATGTACGTGACTCACTAAACACAGGATCCTTCACCTAAGGATACATTTTGTACTTACAAGCTCGCAGTCACTCTGAATATTCCAGCGCTGACTTCATTTTAACAACAACAGCGAGCAGGAGTTATTACACGAGCGCTAGCATTGAGGAGAATGACATTACAGATGCCTTCCACCTCCACATCATTATACCGCCATGTACGCAGCCATTGGTCAGCACCAGATTTACAGTAAATCAACACTGCAGTAAAGTAAAGGTACTGCAGTAAAAGTGCCACATCATGTTGTAAAGTGCCTAATTGAACGATTAACACTGTAGAAAGACTATTGCTTTATCACTATGTATATATAGATCACCCTCACTTGCAGTGCACCATGTGAACAAGGCCGCATGTCTGGCGGCCGAAACGCGTCTTTGGACAATGATGGCTAATCAATAAAGACCTTGCCACTTCAACTGCTGTGGAGTCTGTGTCCTTGTGTAGCGCCGGTGTTACTGGACACTCTTGGATTTTCATTTGGATATATATATATATATATATATATATCGAAAAAGGCTTTTTGCCGATACGCGTCGTCTTTGTGCATAATAAAGTATTATGCTATCCGGAGGTGTGCCGCTTTGTTTATTCTTGGATTTCCAGGAAGTACGTGGGGAGAAAATATATATATATATGTATATGTAGGGCCTGTAAGATTGCTCGTAATGAGAGGCAAGTAACATTCGCCTCTAATGAAGAGTCCATGGAAGATCAGAAGCTTTTTGAATTGCAGAAGTGAATTCGTGGTGTACATTTTGCAGTGTACATGTCCCAAAATGTATGTGGGCAGCACTATTCACATGGTGCATGTACGGATATTACAGCACTTAAGGACAGTCAAAAATAACGATAAAAACTACCCTGTTGCCAGACATATTAATGAAGTGCATAAGGGGAATGTGAATGATCTCACGTATTTTGCGATAGATCAAGTAGCAAAAATGAGAAGGGGAGGAAATCGTGAGCAAAAATTGCGACAGCTAGAATCCAGATACATACTGTTGTTTAATACCAAAATCCCGTCAGGATTGAATTCAGAGGAGGAGCTATATGTTCATTTAGGGTTCTAGAGGTATCCATACTCAGAGTTTTAAATGTTAGTAGGGAAGTACAGGTCATAAGAAAACATAACGAATTTGTGAACATATACTTTGGGAATCATTGTAGGCTATAAGAGGTATTTAAGTTTAATTTTGTAAAAGGATGTTTATATATATTATATTTCCTTGAAAAGTTTTATGCACAACATCAGGGATGACATAAGAAAAGGGAGCATTGGAGTAAATGCAGCTTGTATTTGTAGATATCAGATATTTGAGTCTCTCACGGGTGTATGAGAGAACCTGGCAGCTTGCAGATCAAGTGAGATGGGATGTGTTAATGATTGCGTAACGACTCATAGAATTGGAGGTGGTGCAGCAAAGACCTGAATACTCAATATGTTGTGTATTAGATTTATTGCACTTGCACTTTTACACCCCAGAAGGTTAACTCGGAAGGAGACAATTATTCCTGGTTTAAATCCGCATGGCTCATAGTTATAGGTGATAAAATTGAAAGCACTTGCACTTTATAAAGGTTATTCTCCTTAAGCCATTAGGCTTCATCAACTTTATTTACGTAGGTTGATAACCTAACAATTATGATGTTGTACTTGCACTTTAGGAAGCTTAGGCTGCGGGGTAACCGAGAGAGGTGATGACCCATAGTTTAAGGCTGTGAAAGCACATGCACTTTATAAAGGTTATACTCTATAAATCATCAGACATGAGACACTCTATCATTTGAGTTGGTCCACAACGGAATAACTGTTACTGTTGCAGTTGCACTTTACTTAGCCAATAAAGCGGGGTAACCGAGTCAAAGGTTTAAACCTGGGGTGTTAGGCTGTGGCAGAGCCGGGGTTAAACTTGTAGTATTTGTATTTATAAAAGATTTTATCTTTGGAAAATGCACTACAGAGTATTTTGGAATTTAGAAATATTTGCTTGAGTCGTTATGTTGACCAAGATTTTAAAGGCACACCCAATGTAGAATTTTATATTTTATGTTTCATTTATTTTTACATTTTTATTTTAATTCTGAATGTTGTCGAGATAATCACATTTTTAATGATGTTCGATTAAGCACTTGCACTTTTTATGCCGAGGGAGGCATTGACAAAAGCATTAATTGTAACTTTGATTCCCAGAACTTGATGAATTACGTGACTGGTAAATAATTAGAGTTATAATCATGTTCACCATTAGTGGAAAATAAGCACCCGGAGATTTTATTATCATGAACAGTATCACTTAAAGTTTTGATGAAATGGTAATTGAAAAAGTCTCTCACGACGAGAGTCGGGTGTTGAGTCTGTTTTCCATGGCTATGCAAAGAGAAAACCATGTGACCTGTAGTCCTGTTATTTTAATGGGTAACTGTGAATGACGTTTGTTGTGTGAGCAAGGCAGGAAAGGCCGAAACGCGTAACAGCGAAATGAATAAATGCAGAACAGATCGAAAATCCAGCCCCTGTGACGGCGCCTGTTTCTAATTGAGGAAACTGGAAGTGGAATATATATATATATGTATATATATATATATATATATATATATATAAGTCCACAGTTGCAAATAAGCACGCGCTCTCAGATTCCTATTAAAGGTTTTTAATAAAGTTCAAGGTTACGCGTTTCGGGAGCAAGCTCCCTTGATCACACACTGAACCAAGTGTACACCGAGTGAATACATAGACTCAGTATAGGGGAAATGAAATCGACAAAGGACTGCACGATACCCAGCTACCAGCGTGGGAGTGGCGGCCATATTGGAGTGACTAAAGTCAAATTAGATGGCACCATATTAAAAGAAATCATATCAACAATTCCTTTAAGAATAACAGCAAATATGTTATACCAAAACGGAAATCCATTTCAATACATGGTAAATCAATATCAAAATAACTTTAATAAACATAAATCCAAATCATGCTGAAATTCAGCTAGCTAGAGACCGGAGGGCATACCGACAGAGCGTGTGAATTTCATTGTTTCTGGTCGCCAAGCGGCAAGAAAATTTCAAGTACCATGCAGTACGGTAGACCAATACTAACGTCAAGTGACATAGTCATACAAATCCTTATACTGTACAATAGTCAAATATCAAGCGTGACTGTAAGTGAAAAAATGAGAAATTCCAAAGCAGGAAAAGGAAAAGGAGAGAGAAAGAGAAAGGATAAAAGTTATAAACCATCTTATCTTTAAAACATTAGTGCTCTAGTCGTGGAGACGAAGAAAAGGTTAGGAGGCCCGTGAAGTGTCCGCAGAATGTCGGTGGGCCCCTTCCTTTCCTCCTGTGTAGAAAAATAGAAAACACAAGAATATAAAAAACATAAGATTGAAAAATGTGCAAACATTTTTTAACAAATTGCTAGACTGTTCATTAGTTGCTATATATATATATTCTACCCATAATGGGTGGAATGCTCTAATAGCCTCAGCACCGGGCTATGAAGCTATATTAGAAATATTGGAATGTTGAGCGCTCCATTGAAGACAGTGGAGCAGCAGTGGCCTATATAAACTTGTATATGCCCGCTGCTCTCAACATTTCAATGTCCTAATGTTCTCTACATTTCTCTTTTCCCTGCGTCTCCAGTATATATGGATTTGGCAGGGGAAAGCGAAAAGCAAAGCCTGTGCAGCAGCCAGGCACACCAGAGCCTTCCCCCTCCCTCCTCCCGTAGTTCAAAGTGTCACTGGAGCCTTGGAAGGAGGGAGGCGGGAATGCTGATCAGTTCCTGGGTCTGTCTCTCTAGCTTGGCTGAACTAGTTTATCCAAGCCGGGAGAACCAGGGGCTGATTTCTTACTGCCTGCTTTCACTGCTCTTGCTGTGAATGATCAATAGTTATCAACCGAGGCACTGCACGCAGCTGTTAACAGTTGAACATTCACAGCAAGAGCTGTGAAACAAAGGCTTCTGTCTCTGATGACTTTGTTTTCTCAATTAAGACATTCTGTGCTCATGGGGCGGATTGCTGTAATAGCTTTATAGCCCACTCTAGTTGGGCTGTACTGGCCATTAAAGGCTTGGTAAAGGCCCTCGCCTTTAACGCTGGAGAGGGCCCTTAATGGCCAGTATAGCCCGCTATGGCCAGCCATAAAGCTATAATAACCCCCCCAAAGGGCACAAACCTCTAACGACCCACCACAAAGGCCAACAATGGGACCTAAAATACAACCACCTTTTTGCCTGTGGAAAACCCCATCTGCTACTCCCCCAACCATTTTGGGGACATTTGGTTTGGATTCACACTCTGGAAAGGGACTTACCCCTGTCCTTAGAGGAGTGAGCCTCAGTCCATTTCCAAGATGGGATAGGGTCTTTGTGACATTTACGAATATCCTCTTAAGTTTGTTGGTGTTTGCTGTTTTACCCAAATTTTCCAGATTATTTGGTCCTAGAATTCCTAAACCCTGGCCCTCATTGAAAAATTACATATGTGCAGTATTACACCATTATCAGCTAATATTAACGCATTATCAGCTATTTCTGTGAGTAAATTTAACTTTTCTGAGATCCTTGCAGTTTTAACTCAAGAATTTATAGACGTAAGGAGAACTTACAAAAGTATTTTAAGTTTTAGGAGGTCTGTGTGTTTCTGCCCCACTTTTCTGTTATTTATGTCACTGTGCTTGCTTACTGCTTAAAAGCAGTATGCACTTAGCTACTGGTGTATACAAGCAATGTATCCTGTGGATAATCGCTATCCTTTCATATTGTGTTTCTGAAGGTTGGCTTCATGAGTTGGGCAAGAGGCTGGAAGCTCCATACATCAACAACTCCGTGGGCGGACCTTCCATCCGGAGCTCCTACATCGCCTCGCTCTACTTCACCCTGAGCAGCCTCACAAGCGTGGGCTTCGGCAACGTGTGCGCCAACACAGACGCCGAGAAGATCTTCTCAATCTGCACCATGTTGATAGGAGGTGAGTCCACAGGGTCAAAGCGGGGTAATTTGTGCGTGCCTGCATCAACTCAGAGGAGATACTCTCTGTCTCTGGCCTCTAAACATGGGGTGTGATGAGGAAACCAATGGGCCTCTACAAGGAGGGAGTTCCCACTCTCTACACCCAAGAGGTCAGGGTGTGGGCTATATATGACAACTTGAATATGAAGAGAAAATTCAAAATCCGCAACATGCGGCTTGAAGGCTGAACATGAGGGGGGGGGGGGCAGTATTTATGTGGCAATGAAGCCATGAAGAATTTTTTGCACCATGTGGTTAGAAGGGAGAGTACATGGGATCAGTAAGGCAGTAGGTATGGGGGAAGACGAGGATGAAAACATTTTATTTCTGCACCATGAGAATAGGGGACTAAAGCAAGGGAATCAGAGGGCCACTGTACATGTATGTGCCAATATTGTCATGTACAAAGTATTGTGGATCACCGGGGGTCAGAAGTAGTGCTTGTGCCCGAACAGTCTCAGAGAAGATATTTTCTGTCTGCACCCTGGTAACATGGGGTGATGCCAGAATGTCAAGAGGGTGTGATGTTTGCATCAACATGAACAATATTTCATATATTCAGTGCTTGTACCCTGCTAAAAGGGGATGTGCCCATTGGCCCAACACGGATTGCATGTGTACCAACATTTATGCAAATAAAGTTCTGCATATCTGCATAGTATCTTCACCAGGTTTATGGGGGTGATCTGAGGCTAGTAACTCACCTTTCTCTTGGCATACCCTTGGAGCCTGAAACCCAGGACATCACCCAGACTGGTCGTTTGCATGCATTGCACCAATGCAAACATCTGTATTTGACCTAAAGTGCTTCCATTAGTTGGTATTTTGTTCGACCACTGTTCCAAACAGGTACTGACTGAAGTGTTGCCTACATTACTGCTATTCTGCTAGCGAAGTTTACCATTTTACAAAAGCCCAGCTGACAAACATTTTGCAACAAGTGAAACTGCTTCCTAAAACCTCTGTGAAGCCATCCCCAGGTGAAATTACTCACCCTTTTCCACCCAATGACAGAGGTCCACTAGGGTCAACTTTCTGCATGGGGTTAAAGGTCTAGAAAGTCTTTTGAAAATTCCACGTTAAATTTGAAATTTGCAAACGAAAATCTGGCCTTGAATTTACAAAATGTAACCTGAAGCTGCAGAAATACAGGAACTGCCTAGTACTGTTGAATTTTGGGAATTCGATATGCAGTAGGAATTCTATGCATTTTCATCTTTTTTCAGAATTTCGGCACAGAATTTGTAACTTCAACACCTTTGGCAGAATTTCCAGTGTAGTAGAATTTTGACCGTTTGTTCTGATCAGTTGGGATTCACGGAGCCCTGTACTGGAGAAACCTAGACTCCATTTTAAAATCTCCTTTGAAGACCAGAAACTTCCTGACCCACTGTGCGTTACATGTCTTACACGTCGTGGAGGACCAGGACCTTGGCGCGCACCAGAACCTCCTCCTGTACCACTCACGCCCTCGCAAAGCGCTCGTTTTGATCTCTGTTGACTTTCTTGCTTGCTTCCACAGCTCTGATGCACGCCGTGGTGTTTGGAAACGTCACCGCCATCATCCAGCGCATGTACTCGCGACGTTCCCTCTACCACACCAGGATGAAGGACCTCAAAGACTTCATCCGCGTCCACCGCCTCCCGCAGCAGCTCAAGCAGCGCATGCTCGAGTATTTCCAGACCACCTGGTCGGTGAACAATGGTATTGATGCCAATGAGGTGAGTACAGCTGTGATGAATACCGCCATTGCTCACGGTCAGGTCACTGAATGCAGAACAGTTATTAGAAAAAACAACAATTTTCTCATTTTTACTAGGGGAAAGACTCATAATCCCAACTTAGTAAATGTGGTGTTGTGTGATCGAATGCTAGTGTTAATTTCATGTGTCTTAATATAATCTTGTTTATATGGTTGCTGCAGATGACAAAACAATTTCCTTGCTCCTAAATAGCGAGCGGGAGGGCTATCCTGCAGGAAAACCTTTATTTTTCTGCAAGATGGTACCTCTGTTAGGCACAGCTTCACATGTGACTTACTAGTCCCCGGCCCTTCCCTTCTTTCAGAGACTTGGAAGGTCAAAACAGTTGCCTAGATTTTCCCTCGAAGTCACCAGTGATCACTCCACCTATCTGTTTCACAGCTGTCACAGGAAGAACCCTTTTCTAGGTCTCAACTGTCCCTTAAATGTCTTGTTTATCTCACTGTCCTGGTTTTCATGCACGGTTTAGCCAGTACTTCTCACAGAGAACTCGCTGTCACTTCCAATTTGAATAGGAGGCAGTTTCAGTCTCTTGACTGAAATGCAGTGAGAACATTGATTTGGAGAAACCAGAATCGGTGAGGGACTAGGAACCCATGAGATCTCGCAAAAACAATTTGTACCAGCCCATGATGCAGCTGGCAAGCTTGCGCACCAAGCAAGTCCAACCCGCTAACGGCGGAAGTGGAAAGTTCAGCCCCTCACTTCCGCCTAAGAAAAAGTTTAGAAAAAGTGCAAAACAGCTGATGACCATACCATACATTGCCATACCATTTCCATATTTTTTTCTCATGTTGGCTAAAAGTCGTTGAGTTTATGGACAGTTCTGAAGGATAATTAATTAAATATTGCACTACAAACATTGTGTGGCTGGTCAAAAAACTGGACATCCAGCAGAGAAATGTTTATGCCACAGGTGAAGCAGGTCCTATCTAATACAGTATGTGACCCTCAGCCATAATAATAAGAAAATATACAACAAATATACAATAACTGTTCCTGTGTCAGTTGGTAGCCCAGCAAAACCTATATGCGACAAAATAAAATACAATACGCGTCTGTTGTTATGTACTAGAATGCTTCCATCACTTGTCTCGATTCTTCTGAAACACATCTAATTGTTACTGTAATATTTTATAATGGACTGATGCATATAATACGGTGGTCAGTGTATTGGACATGTCAGTTGCTTAAATACGCCAGTGCTCAGCCCTCAGTCAGGGGTGATCACTGATGCTCCATTTGTGCTGCTGAGTTTTCCAGGAAGTTGCTTGCTGTGCTAGGGGGCGTGCTCCAGGTGCAGGTTACTCGTTACCTTCTTGTTTTTCATTGGACGCCTCAGACAGTAGATGTATCCAATAGGCTGCAGATGCTACTGCAGTGCCAGTGTCCACATAGCCCTAGTATGAAAAGAAAATATTACACATTGCTCAACCATCAAAGATTGTAAGGAGTGCAGTGAGGGCATACTGGAAGATGCACCCTATGCAAATACCATGTGCCTTCTAACAAAACCAAGGCTAATGTCCGGCCATTTTGTACATTTCCTCCAAAGGCCCACACCAATGTTGTGGCAATTTGTTCATTTGCCTTCCATTTAAGATTGACTATGCCATTACCAGCAATGATCCCCCACATGTACATAACAATGCCAAACCTGTTTCTACATTTCCTGCCCTAGTTTTGACTTCCTCCTTCCAAGTGTCTAAAGTACCAATGTCTTACCAGTTTCAACTCCTTTGTCCTCCACTTTTCCTGACACCTCTTCCCCTGTACCAGTGCTACAACCTTCCACAGTGGTATTGTACAGGCATGCAGTAGCAGACTTGGGTCTGCAGGGGTCGCCCACCCCTGTGCACGTCCACTCTGTAGGAAGGTGACAATCTAGCAGGTTCTGAATTTCTATGGAGAAGGCCTCCATCCCTCTCTGTACCTGAGCCACTCTGGCTCCCATGTTGGTGCCAGATATCTAAGAAACGTCACGTGCACATGCATGCTTCAGTGGTGGCTAATATATGGAGGGATTCAAACGTCTGATGATAGTGGTCGACGATCCCACAATGGATGCCGGTTATACTCGCCGTCGCCACACAGAAGGCGTATGGGACCATTTTGGCTGAAGTCTACCCTTACTTCATCCACATTGTGGGATCGTCGACCACTATCATCAGACGTTTGAATCCCTCCATATATTACTCCTTGATTACTGTGGTCGGACTCCACTCACTGTTACTGTTTACCAGCACTTCCATACATTTGGATTCTTTTGTGTACCGCATTTTGACTATTCTGGCCGGATTCTACAGTTACTTTATCTTCATTGTGGGACCTTCTACTAATTTTTATACAGTTGGATCATTTAGCTGATATTATTTAGATCACTCTGGCCGGAATTTATCGTTACTCTGCCCGCATTGTGGGACTATCTATTCCCTAGGATTAAACAGTGGGACCTTTTCTCTTACATCATTTTGCCCTGATGAAGTTCCTTTAAAAGGAACGAAACGCGTTGGCTGTTGTCCTGTCATCCACTATATAAAAGAAGAATAAAAGAATTTTGAAAAGACTATATTGAACAAAGTGTGACTTCATCCCTGGTGCTAACTCCATTTTTGTTCAATTTATGTTTCTGGATTCCAGTGAGATCCAACTGCGGCAGGTCTCAGAGGTTGATTGCACAGGACTGTTTACTAAGTGGGCATTACGATTGAGGTGCTGAACATTTGGCCAGCCGCAGTCAGAAGTATTTTTGTATAAGTTACAAATGTCACTCTTCTTCCATATGTCGTAATAGTCTCATTCAAACGGAGTGAATTCTACCGATCTGGGAGGATACGGGCGTTACCAATTTGTTCCTGAAACCCTCAACCAAACTCAGCCAGGTCAGACGAGGAACACATAGGTGACATCACCGGGGGCACCTATACCAGCAAGTGGCTAAACTAGGAGCACCCCGCCTCACCTGTCCCTATGAGGCATAGAGAAGTAAAACATAAGACTCAAAGAAGCCAGGTATATTAGTCCGCCGCACGTTTTACAAACTGCAGACACATGAATAAATTACTTGCGAGTCAAGAGAAGAGACCAAGAATTATGGTCTCTATGTAAAATAATGGGACCCGCACAGCTAATATAAGGTCCTGACGAAGGCATAAACCCAGCAGGGCATTATAGCCGAAACATGTTGACCACCCTTGAACGATGTTATGGTTAATTAGCACTTCCTGAAAACAGCACCTTTTCTTTTTACCTTACCCCTGAATATTTCACCCATACTAAAGGCATTCTTGAAGATACAGGGGGTAATTTTAGACCCCATCAGATGGATCCCACCAGTACTTTCCCTCGAGTGGAGGCGGTACTCACCTTGGGAAGCGAGTACCTAGGTGCGAAACCCAGTGATGACACCGCCTAACGATAACACCATAGTGTTGATTGACATACACCACTGATGGCTAAGTTTGGTTGAGGGTTTCGGAACAAACTGGTAACGCCTGTATCCTCCCAGATCGGTAGAATTCACTCCGTTTGATTGAGACTCCCAGTGACATAAACAGGGGGCTGGAGTTGGCACTGTCTAGGGTCTCGATGGGGATCCATGAAGGCAGCTCCCTAGCCTGCAAACCCCAGAGGGATCCTTGCTTGGCCAGATAGGACACTGTCCCTGGCAATAAATAAGAACATCTAAATGAAAACTGCCAATTCTACTTCTAAAATTCTGGGCCCTTATAAAGAGATATAGATAGGCGGTGCACAGAGAGAGATGAAAGGCTTAAAGGCTAATCAAATCACCACTTCATTCACCAGCAGAGGGATTCTAACGCTATTTCCCTAAAGAATACCCTAGCACATTAATACATGTTAGCCTCATTTGGGGGGTAGGGGTTTCCCCAGTCCAGTCATTGAAAACTTTGCCCCTGCAATAATAATTAAAGCAAGAGTACATGCCGATGATGTTCGTGCCATACTACTACCATCATTATATGGCAGCACGGCTCCTCCGCAATGGCGGAGGAGTGTAGCCCCACTGCCTGGCTCAGAGTCAGCAAATTAAAAATAAAACAATGTTCTAGCATCGTTTTATTTTTCATTTGCTGGCTCTGAGCCAGCGCTGTATGGAGGGGCGGGCCGAGGCATGGGAGGGGGGAGGAGGAGTGCTATGTGCACTCCCTAAGTGCGTATATGTGTGTTAGCCGGCCGTCTCAGGCCGGCCAAACACACATGCGCACTTAGATTTCTCCAGCCCGCCTGCATTAAACAGCCGGGCTGGAGGAACCCCACATACTCCCTGGTCTGAGTGGAGCGTCTTTCCAGCCCGCTCAGGCCAATCCCGCGATGCTCTGCAGCACCGGGATTGGATGGGAGTCTGTTCCTGGGGCTGCTGGGACCAGGAATAGGACAAGAGGCGCGGCATGACACGCAAGGCGGCCGGCAGCTTCAGGTAAGTTTTAAAAAAATATATATATTATTACTAACACCCCCCCCCCCCGCCGCGTGACCTCTCCACACTCCCCTCCTCGCGTTCCGTTCACCCGCCCCACCACCATATGTTTGTGTCGGCCACCACTGTCATTTGGCACAATCACAGCACTGTCTTTGGGCATACAGACCCTCAATACTAGCCAAAAAATGTATAGTGCACAGTCATTGGGAGATAATAATTGACTATAAAAATGTATGACAGCATGCGGTGACTTGATCTGGGCACACCCCGTTAGTTTTATAGAGGGTATCGGGTGTTTACTTTTGTTTTTGGGTGGTGGTATTTTTCTCGGGTGTTTTTGCTAGCTTTATGTGCTTTTTGGCAACCTTAAAATCTGTAGCATTCACAGCATTGGGTATTAAAACACGAGAGGTCATTTTAAATATGCGAATGCTGTGATTTCTAGTGGATTTTTAAAATTCTCCCAAATTTAATAATTGCCATCTTACTCTAAATAAAAATGTGAGGAGACGGATTATTAATTGGTGTGGGTGACTACCCACCTCATTGAATAATCACAACCCTTGTCAAGGTGTACCCTTAAAGTCACTTAATCAGTAGCTACGGCACAGAGCATACAGGCTTAACTTGGAGCAATGTGGAAAGCATATATGCAGTACAAAACAAGTATAAAGTCAAAATGCAATGCAATAAAAATCCTTAACCAAATTAGAAACAGAGTACAATTTAATAAATAAAATGACACCAAAATGACAAAAATCCAAGAAGGTGAACCGGAGATTTGCATTTTTAAAGTATTAAGTTGGAATAGGGTCAAGAAGCACAGAGTGCCAATGATAGTCAATGGTTGCGGTAGACAGGGGCTTAGGCATGATAAGAGGCTGGTGGTGATGCAGAAAATGCCTCTTGTAGCTGATTGTGTCCCTGTAGCTTGAACAGGAGGTCAGCCTTATGACCCTTGGAATCCACTACTTTGTCCTGGGTACTAGAGGGAGCAGCTCCAGTCCTTCAGGGCTCCCCTCACGTCACAGACATGTCCAGACCTCTTATGTTCTTCCTCAGGTTTAGAAGTGTTCTGAAGTGGTTGCCTGGAGGTGCCACATTTATATATGGCACTAACTAGTGGGTGGGAATGGCTGCTGGGCACGCCCTAACCAATGAGGTAAAAGTTCCCGGGGCCAACCCTGCCCACTTTGGGCATTTTCAAGTTGGCAAAAGTCCTCGGCTACACTAAACTTGGGCTTTGAGTGTTGAGGGTGTTAGCGGGGAGTGTACTATAGTAATCCGAGTGTCCTCGCACATTTAACACTAAAAAGCAGTTAGAAGCAGTTCCTGCACCCCAATAGGCCCAGGACAAACGCAGGGTTTTCCAGCAACCAGGAAGTTGATTCACAAGAGTTGTCTTGGCATCCTGTTTCCTTCGTTTCAAGTATGCCACAAGTGTTATATGTAATCCCAGCAGACCTGTCAAGCAGGATTTGACACTCAAGCAGGATTTGCTACTGTAATGTCAAAAATAATGCTCACAACCTCCACCCTTCTGCTGAGCTCAAAGGAGTCATACCTGCCATCAGGTCAACCTGCCAATCACAGTGACCTATTGTGTAGCTCCTGTGAGGCATTTGACACTTTTTTCACACCTATTCAAATGCTACCATTGAATTTAATTTTTAATATCTATTACAAATAGTTGTTTCATTATTTTTCTAGCTAGTGCCTTTCCCGTGATACTGAATACATATTTTAATCTGTACTCTGATTTTCTACATAAGACAGCTAGGCCTGCCACAGTGAAAAATAGCTCTTGGGTGCTAGTTACTGTAAGGTCATGTTAACATTAAGTTTCTACATGTATTATTTTAAAATACCAGGCACCCTGCCTTGTGGGCTACAAGGCCTACATAGGGGTGACTTACTCATATTTAAAAGGGAGGTTCTGACCTGTGAAAGGGGTTATTTTGACAGGCTAAATAGCAATTTTTACACTGTTAGGCCTGATGCCATGTTTGCACTGCCATTGTAGTGGATGGCACAATAGCTGTTTCAGGCCACTTGCGATATTTAATTTACAGGCCCTGAGCTCATTTGGTTCCATATACTATGGGCTTATAGGCAAGTTAAATATATCAATTAAGAATATGCCAATTCTACCATGTTAAAGGGGGAGCACAGCACTTTACTACTGGTTAGCAAGGTAAAGTGCGCACAGTTCTAAAACCAGCAAAAATATAGGGGCCATGAAAAGGCAAAGATTTGAGGTGACCATGCAGAAAAGGCTGACTTCCCTCAGATATATTATGTATCTTCCCAAAAGAGCTTTGCAAAAAATGTGCCTTGCATATAAAAAGCTACCACTACATTAAATAGAAGAACTACAATCTGTCATATAGTCAATTATTTATGCTTGCTGAAGGCTGAATACATTTATGCAGTAAAATATTGCTGCATAAAATGGCTGAAATCAGGGAGACCAACCTAGTGAAGGGTTTTACTTATTTTACATAATCAGTTTAACGTAGAGTATATTTCTAAATGTCTTTGTATCCCTCTATTAGATGGGTGACATTAGGCAATCCTTTGAGATACAGCATATTTTTATAGTTAGGTTTTTTTGTTTGTTTTTTAGCAAAGTTTGCTTTACTTATACAGTTGATAATAATGGTAAATGTTTTGTTCAGCAGCTAGTCCATTCCACCAGCAGGCTCAAAAGAATGTTTGTCCTTAAAACCTAGAATACTAAGGAATATGGATTACATAAATGCACACCCTCTTGCTCCCTGGGCCTTAGTGTGGATGAAGTTGGTAGTAATGTCGGTCCAGGAGGATGTGCCAGCCCCTTTCCCTGCTCACTCCCATATCTGTGTTCCACCACTTTGCTCTCTGAGACCCTGCTATCTGCCCTTCTTGCACTGCTCATGTTGATCTCCTTCCACTTCCTGTGCTGCGACACCAAGAATGGTATTCTACTTCCTTCCCAAATCAACTCCCTCTAACAGTGTCACTCAAAATCCAACTTGCCATCAGATTGCCCCTAACCCTACCCACAACACTTCCTCTCACACAGTTCCTGGGTTCTCCCCCTCCCATTCCCATGTACCACCCCACTGCAAGGTCTCTGTTCCACCTCTTTGCTCTGCGCTAACCTTCTCCCATCTATCTCCCCTCCATACTGTGCCGGGACTCAGCCTACTCCCTGGATGATGACTTCTGCACCCTTACCAAAGCTGCTCATCATTCATCTTTATGAATAATTTTCCTCTCCATGCAACTCCTCGTCATACTGTTGTTAACCCTCCCCACCCATTACCCCATAAGGAAGTCCATGGTCCTTTCCCACTCCACTCACCCTCTCGGGTAACGATGTATCAAAATGACGGGATAGGCCATTGGTGGAAAATGCGGGGCTGGACGCACGGTCGCCCAAGAGGACTCTACTGCATTTTAATGCCCACTGTACAGTACAT
The DNA here is from genome assembly GCA_963921515.1 of Calotriton arnoldi. Lineage (NCBI taxonomy): Eukaryota > Metazoa > Chordata > Amphibia > Caudata > Salamandridae > Calotriton > Calotriton arnoldi. The sequence goes on along the minus strand of CAWUFW010007545.1, from coordinate 842,135 downwards.
ATTGCATACCTGACATTTCATGAAGATTTTAGGTTTTTAGCATTGCCACAATTGACCAAATGTACACTGCAGACAATTTTGTGTCATTTGCTTAATGTATAGGATTGCAGCATTGCATCAATAGAACAAATAGAAGGCAATTAACTGGCATTCCTGGGAAATATGCAATTGACTTATAGTTGAGAAAGAAAAAGAGTCTATTCAGTTGGCCATTGACATTGTTGGAAATTGACATTGTTTAGTGTAACTGATAGAAAGATTCCCCTGGCTCAATGATGCTCACATTAGCTGGTGATTTGGACCAACTAGGCTGAATTGGAGAAATTTCATGAGTGTGTATTGGTGGCGTTTCACATCTATATTAATACAGACTGACATTGTGCAACATTGGGTTGAATGTCAAAGGATTGAGTCTTTTGAGTCTGTAAGCTCATTGTTAATTTGTGGTGTTACTGGTTTCACTATTGTATTTGTATGAAATTGGATTAATGGGTGCAGAGGTTGAGGACCCACTTCAAATAATAAGCACAATCCTTGTCAGGGTGAATCACAAAAGTCACTAAATAAACCTGCGCTTAATCTCCTGGCAGCTGACACAAAACAATCGGGCTTTAACTTAGAGGCAATGTGTAAAGTATTTACGCAGTACTCAGATAGTAATAAAGTGAAAACACAACATAAGCAAAATCCCAAACCAAATAAGAAAACTAGAAAATAATATAATAAATAAAAATGACTTCAAAACAATGAAAATCAAATCAGCAGAACTGCGGGCATCTGGTCGCGCTGGATTAGGACAAAGTCACAAGTTCAAGCCTACTGTGATGGAGTGTGGGAGGGGTACGCAACCAGGTTCGCCCCGCTGGGAGTTGTACCTTCTGACCTTGGTGCGGGAGCTGTGCGAAGCTGCGATGAGAGGCTCTGCATCGCTCTGCGTCAGGTCTGTTGAGCCACCAATCAGGACCTGTGTGGTGCTACGATGCAAGGCTCTACACAGCTCTACGTTGAGTCTGTTGATGCTGCTGATTAGGAGCTGTGCAGCGCGGCTAAGCAAGAGTCTGAGTTGCTCTGTATTGGGTCAGTTGAAGCAGTCACTCAGGAGCTGCGCGGTGCTACGATGCAAGGCACTACGTCAGGCCCATTGAAGCACTCGATCAGGAGCTGTGCTGTACTGCAGTGCGAGGTACTGTGTCTCCCTGCGTTGAGCTACATCGGATCTGGTGATAGCTTCAGTTAGGCAAGGAGAAGTACACTGTGACCAGTGGTGGCTGGTGACATTTGTAAGTGGTGTGGCGTAAAGTTATCGTGGTATTGCTCTGAGGCGAGCGAGCGTAGCGAGCGAGCCCGAACAACCTACGGGGGATTCGGGGGGGTTCTCCCCCCGAGAAAAGTTTGAAAAAAGAGTGGATAAATGGAGCATTTTCAAGCAAATTTGAGGAAGCAGGAAGATGTCAACCACTCTGAGGTCTGATGACCCCGTCCAGTCCCCGGCCCGGCCCCTCCACACCCCGCACCCCGTGGGTCCTACTAAGGTCACCCCAGGCCTTAAGTGTATCGCTACTGAGACCACTTCCTGGGCACAAAAAGTGCTCTGAGACTGCCTTGCGGGCCCATACTCACAGCGCGTCATTAACACACTTTTAGAGGAGAAAATCAAACAAGGACATTCAGAGAGCCTGAACAAACACAAGATTGTCGGTTTCATTTCAGCCAGCTCATAAAACCTATAATCTTGGCTTTTTGAAAAAAGGGTACACAATTTGACAAAAAATGCAATATTCTCTTTCTTTGTGGCTCAATTACTAATTCTGTCAAGGAAATACTACAAAATCAGTAGTGAACTAAAATGTAAGTCAGTTAAGTGACTTTGGGCTGGGTTCCCATTATACACGAACAACAAGATATTAAACAGGAGAAAGTTTCACACTGCACATCCTGAAGTAATGTATTTCAACACCCTTTTATATGTGATCATGAAGATAAAGGAGGGAAAGTGAAAATAAACAATTGCGTACGATCACACAATTTGGTAAATTGGGGAAGCTGGGATTCAATCAACGTTTTCTGGTTTACTTTCACATTGTGCAAATCAGCAGATGTATATGCTTCGCTTCTAGCATACCCACCTTACTAGCACTGCCCCCCTCCCCCAAACACCCTCCTCCCGACCCCCACCCTACTGGCATCAATGCAGCCCTCGGTAACATCAGAAAGCATTTCGGCCCCGGGGACAATGTTTGAGTACCCATGATTTTTTTTAGGAAGTAGGAGCCCGTCACTTACCAGTGCTGACTGTGACACTGCAGCCTTTGTTAGGTGTTACAAAAGCCAAGCCTCGTCTCCCGAGCTGCTTCCTCACTGCCTGCAGCAGTGCACCTCCCGCTGTCTCAGCTCCGTGGACTCCATCGCGGGTAACTCTCCTGCAGCCGGTCCCGCCAGCATGGTCCTCCTGTCCTGGTCCCCAGGGCCCAATCCCTCATTGGCGGACTGCTGCGAGAGGCCGCTGGCGCCGGTAACCACAAGGAGATGATGGACGGAGCGCTGAAACTTTTCAGACACTCACCCCCAGTCACAGATCTGGGTTGAATCCATCATCGTTCTTTAGCTCACTTTGCCACCCCAGTTCAGACACAGCTATATGCAAATCGGTCTTGACCCTGTGCCTCATGGGAACAGTCCAGCCCGAACTGCCAAGCCATGTCTTCCCTGGACCAGAAACAAGCATCCTGGGACCGGTTTTGGGCTAACAGCCCTCATCAGCCAGGCTAGCTTGAATCCAGTGGCAAAGTGAGCAAGGGACCCACGTCTGGGCATATACTGCCAACTTAGGGCGAACAAAGCAAACACAAGGAGATGATGGACGGAGCGCTGAAACTTTTCAGACACTCACCCCCAGTCACAGATCTGGGTTGAATCCATCATCGTTCTTTAGCTCACTTTGCCACCCCAGTTCAGACACAGTTATATGCCGGTAATACAGCTCCCGGATCAATCAATAGAGGGAAAACAAGATGTCACCTCTTAATGCATAACTCTGCCCTGCCATATTCTCACGTGCTACTTGCATCCTTCGCCCAGCACAACTAGGACAATGTCCGTCACCTGTTGCCACGTCTCTTAAATACGGGTGCTCTCTGCTATTAACGAGAGCGTGAACCCTTACCCCGTGGCTGTGCGCACTGACATGCAGCATTCCTGAATGCACCCACGCCGTGCCAGACGCTGCCCTCGTGTCCTCCCAGGTCATGCGGCCACCACGTCATCTCCGACCCGCCTTGTGTTCTCAGGACGTCACCGCTCAAATGAATGCACGGCCTGGCAGCATAGCTTGACGTTAGGAGATTCTATATTTCGCCTCTCGGCATGGCTGCTTTATTTTCATTCGCAGATTGATTCTGCTTCAAAGTGCAAGGGCCATTCGCAAAACGAGCGTCTAGATTCTTATCATTCAGTAATGGCGGGTAAACTGTGGCAACCCCTCTCAGCCAATACTGACGCTGCTCCAGCAGCGCCAGGATTGGCTTAGCAGGGATATTCGCCGCCAATTAGGAGACCGAGGGCTGCGGTGTTGATCAACCCTGGCTCTCCTAATGAGCAGCCGCCAGCCAAAGCAAACACTAGTGCGCATGACTGGGCTGGTCGGAAAAGTCTCCGACCCAAACCCAACATGCGCATTAGTGCTGCTGCCTGCTGTGCGCTCCGCGCCACCCCCTGGCCTGTGCTGAGTCTGACAATGACATGATGTCAGTCAGCATGACGCGGAGTCAACCTGCTGGCTGCCCCGCCCACCCCCTTCAGACAGAGCCGCTGAGGGAGCTGCGGGCGCGGCTTGTGGGTCAACGCCCCAGCGCCCTAATGGACGCACCGCCACTGACTCTGACTCCAGCAAGGGTCCAGGACCTTGAGCGCAACACTTGGGGGTCAGGACTCACTCCCTCAGAGGCCAGCAGAGAGGACCAGGTTAAGTCCAGCTGGGTCTAGCTAGCTAGAAAGCTGGAGAGGCCTCTGGAAGCTTGTTGTGTCCCTGTAGCTCAAATAGGAAGTCAGCCAACTGACCATCAGAATCACCACTGGGGTCCTGGGGTCAAAGCAAGCAGTCCCAATCTTCCTTCTTCAGACAGTAGGGCAGTCCTACTTCTAGTGGCGGCTGGTGGAATTTGTAAGAAGTGGGGCGTAAGACCAAATAATGAACTTTGGGGTGCGAGCGAGTGTCACAAGCAAGCTGGAAGTTACGAAGGAGGGGTTGGGGCTGTTCTCCCCTAGAGAAAATTTGAAAACATTGGTGCAAATTGGTGAATTTTATAGCACAATTTCTGTAATAAATGGACCAAAAACATCCAGCAAAGAACAGCAAGAAATTCAAACATAGATTGACAACAAAGAACATACAAGTTAGACATATAAAAATATCCTGATTGTCAGTGTATATCAGCCCATCTTCATTTAACAATGTAGTGAGGCTGTCCTCAACATAGGATTCAGAACTCAAGATAAGTTAATTAACAATGACTAAAGAAAAAGGATGTCTAACTTATATGTTCTTTGTTGTCAATGTATGTTTGAATTTTTTGCTGTTGTTTCTGTACCCCTATTTTTGTTTTTTTGAAATATAAGTCTAATTTTCCTTTTTGATCCACCCGCTGTAATTAATTTACTGTCTCACTTTGTTGAAGTTGATTTGAGTTATTCCCATAAGTGTCATTAGATGTCGCTCTATATATAAGATAAAGCTACTCAAAGCTGTATCATCTAAATGAATCCCTTGTAGGCACTTTGACCTTTCTAACTTTATTACCCAAGCCCACAAGGGTCGATTGGGTTGCCCATTTTTTATTATATATTAGCCTTCTAAAAGTGGCATTTCCAACATAATATTTTAAAATCCAACTTTACCATTAAAGATGATTTTAAATTATTATTGGAAAAAGTATCGCTCTAGCTGTTCCCAAACTGAATTTAGCCCTCATTAAATATAATAAGCGAAACCAGTGTTAGTCTGGTAGCTAGCGTAGTTGCACTGAAAGCGACTCTGGACTCGGAGGCTGTTCACTGCCAGGACATGTAAAATACACGTGTCCTATTTTTAAATACCATGAATCCTGCCCTTTGAGCTATTATGACCTACCTTAAAGGTGCCATGTAAGTATTAAAAAGGAAGGTTTAGGCCTGGAAAAAGCTTTATTTTGCTGGATTGAAATAGCCGTTTAGAACATCTCACATACACTGGAAGGCATGTACACATGTTTTGAGGTGCTAATCTAGTGGGTGGCACAACGAGTAATGCAGCCTACTTGTAGCCTTCATTTTACAGACCCCAGGCACACACAGTACCCTATACTTGGGACTTATAAAAAAATTACATGTGCCAATTAGCTTTATTGCAGTTTCACCATGTTTGGAAGGGAGCGCACAAGTACTTTGCCACTGGTTAGCTGGAGTAAAGTGTGCGGAGCCCTAAAGTCAACAAAAACAGTTTCTGCTAAAAAAAATAGGGTAGTGAAGGCAAAACAACGCAAGAGTAGATCACTCAAAAGATGGTCATTTCTAACAGTATGCCCCTACAGTGTGTCCAAAAGGCAATATTTTGCTAAGGTGTTTGGTGCAACGGCCCCCCATGACAACTGTCCTTAAAAAAGATCAGGTATCCCTAGAAAACCACATCAGATTGCATACCTTTGCATTAGTACTGAGAAGCTTGGCATCAACAGTGGCACTCCAATACCAGTGAAAAATAAAAAAAAATATTTAGACTCATCAGCACACAATTAGTATTCGCTTAGACTCGATGGTGCAAAAATTGTGTATTGGTTCTTATGCTGGTCGGTCGGTTCAGTTGTTGGTGCAAAAGTGCAGTTGCCAGTTTTGTACTACCTAATCTGACCTTATTATAAAAAAGCATTTTTTACTTTCTGAACAAATTCGGTACTGTTGGGAAGGCATGCGCCTACGGAAAAAAAACTGTCGGAGGAAGGTTGATGGAAAAAAAAAAAAACAGGATAATTATACCTCAACAGTCATTTTTACATATTTTCATAGATGAACAGCATCAAGCCAACTAGTAAAAAAACTTCTTTGGTTAATGTGCTGCTATATGAATCATAGATTTTATATAGCGCTTCATACGGCACTTCTGCTCCCCAAGTTTAATGGTACTCATTTACTGTCCTCAGAAGGATGGAGGACAGAGTTGGCCTTGCCAGGATTTGAGATCATTAGCAACAGAGAGCGCCATCTCTGAGCATGGTCGGACTGGCCTATATGGCCAGTCAGGCTGTGCCCGATGGACTGGTCTGACCGATAGGTGTGCGGGCCGGTTTATGGCCAGGTGGGCCTTTTTTCTGTTGATGTCCCTGATAATACCACTTTCTTGGCTATCTGCCTTGTTAATGGGGGCCACTTTTATTTTGGTGCCCATGCCTATTTTTTGTCCCAGTCTGACCCTGTGAATAAGCCATCCTACTAGATAAGTGGAATTTGTACGCCAGCTCCAAGTGAGAGTCTAATCCCAGTGGGTGGAGCCAAGCAGGGCCGTACTGGGAACCCAAAGCAGCCCTGGCAATTTCGTAGGACCAGCCCCCCCCCACCTACCCAGGGGGGGGAATGAAGGGGGATGCAAGTGTAAAGTATTGCTGCTTTTGTTACTTGGGGCCGATATTGCAGCACCACTGCAAAACCGGCCCCCAGGAATAAAAAAAAGGCCCGACTGCTACAAAACTGGCCCACACCCTTCCAGCCTCCCGGGAAAAAGCCTAATACCCGCTACAGCCAGTCCGGCCCTGGAGCCAAGCCTTTCTTTCCTTCCACTTTGATAAAAGGAGATTATTTAAGTTTGGTATTAGAAAAACTGCTTTTTTTTCATTCACTTTCACTAAAGTCCTGAAGCTCCCTTAATTCAAGTAGCTCATCCGGGCCCGTTATTCCATCCGGGCCCGTTATTCCTTGCCCAACTGGTATTTAAATGTACCTTTTCCCATCGTAGTCCTAGGGGCATTTTGTCATACATAGCACGGCACAGTAAGCCACCTTGCTGTGCTGCGCTGCATGAAAGGGAAACTGCAGGAATGCGCCATATTTAAATTCATACAGAGCATTCCTGTCCTTTGTTTGCGCTGACGCACTTTTAGCTGACTAGCGCCAACGCAGGCATGGTGCAAGGGTGCCTGCATTGTAAGCAGGATTGTTTTTGTGCAGGAAGGGATACCTACCTGCACAAAAAGGAATCCTGAGAGGTATTTCCCTTCTGCAGCACACATAGAAAGAGAAAAAACAAGGAGAAATAAAGATATTTCTCCTCGTTATGCGTCCCCTGGGGAGGCGCAGCATTTTGACGCATTCCTAGGTCTACCACTAATGGTAAATCCTGCAATGCGCCAAAATCCATGGGTGGATGCGTGGAAACACCCGCACTCCACCTATGGAACGCCTCCCTGGGGCAGACTAACGCAAGGAAGCGATTTGCGCTGCCTTACGTCACTCCAGATTTATCAAGCCACGCAGGGCCGCGCAAGGTGGCCTTGCGTGGCTCAATAAAGCTGACTTAAGTGTTGTGTCGCCCTTGCGCCCCCTTGCGTGGTGCAAGGGTGATGCAACACTATGATAAAGATGGGCCTTAGTAGTAAAGCTGAGCAGGAAGTGCTACTTACTCCTGTCACGGGCAAGCTGTGATCTGTACATTGTCCTGGCATCTATACATAATATAGGTGGGTGAGCCGAGCAAGACTTGAGCCTGGCTTGGGCTGAATGCCTGGCTCTGGTCTGGCTCTTTTCCTATGGGGCTGGTGACTCATTTACGAGCCAAGCCCAGCATCCCATGAACTTAGTGCAGCGTTACTTAAAGCAGTTTTAATTGCAGCTCACAATTATGCTGAACACGGGCAGATGTGCACTGTGAGCCTTTCCACTGCAATTCAAGTTTAAATGCTGAACTTGTATTAAAAGTCCCTCGTTTCTACTTAATTGCCGCCATTGAGCTGCAGGCATCTGCTGAACTAGCTTAAGCCAGGGGAAGCAAGTGATATTTCCTTAAAAATATAGTGTAGACTCTGCCTTGCCTTCCTAATTTCTTAATGTTACATAGTTTGCTGGATTGCGTTATTGTTTTCCAAATATTAATTTTCTTCTATGATTTGGTACTATAAATCGTACGAGCATTCAATTAAACCCAGAGCATTGTTAACCTGGAGGGAAAATGGGATATCCATCCAGGGGCTGACTTGCACAATTATGATCTGTAAACCTTGGCTGAAATCTTGGCTCTGCCTTGACCAAATCCCGTGATCCTTGGCAAATCAGTTTACTTACTTTTGCCTCACTTCTATTAGCTGTTCACGTGAAGTGCTTCGGTTCAGGATGTGTGCTGTGTGTTTTAAAGGACTACACACTTGCTGTGAATGTAGTAACCATTCAAACAGTCATCCATCCATACATCAGGGCGCATCTCAAACTGCCCAGCCTCTTCGTTCACCCACGGTAATCTCGTCAGGGCCCTGGGAAGGCGAGGGATTCTTAACTATTTCTAAGTTTATGTTTAGAAACTGTTTCTTCTTATAAATGCCCCTTATTGCATTATTATAAACTAACGTAATAAATTGAAACAAAACGTTTTAAAATGTTTGTAATTGTAAAGAATCTTTAATATATTTTATATGGCAATGGCATTTGTTTGATAATTTACATGGCAGTCCTTTCAATGGCTTAACTTATGCTTACGCTCTTAGGGCCACCCCAGGCCCCTGGCTCGGCTCTCGCTTGGAATTGACTGGGTGTCTCACCTCTGATGCTTACCCATGTAAGGCTTATTTGGACCTTAGTTCAACATTAGACCCCTGGCTCGGCTCTCCCTTGGAACTGTCTGGCTTGCCCCCTCTGATGCATAACCTGACCTGCTGCTCTGGCTCTTAGGGCCACGCAAGACCCCTGGCTCAGCTCTCCCTTGGAATTTATTGGGTATCCCAATTCTGATGCTTATACTGACGTGCTGCTCCCTGGCTCGGCTCTTCCTTGGAATTGTCTGACTTGCCCTCCTCTGATGCATAACCTGACCTGCTGCTCTGGCTCTTAGGGCCACCCCAGACCCCTGGCTCGGCTTTCCCTTGGGATTTATTGCCCTCACCATGCCCTCCCCCCCACCCCACCCCACACCCTCCGATGCCTATCCTGACGTGCTCTCTGCTTCCCACAGCTGCTGCGGGACTTCCCAGACGAGCTTCGGGCTGACATCGCCATGCACCTGAACAAGGACATCCTGCAGTTGCCCCTCTTCGAGTCGGCCAGCAGGGGGTGCCTGCGGGCCCTCTCGCTGCATATCAAGACCTCCTTCTGTGCCCCTGGGGAATACCTGCTGCGCCAGGGAGACGCCCTGCAGGCCAACTACTTCGTCTGCTCGGGGTCACTGGAGGTGCTGAAGGACAACATGGTGCTCGCCATCCTCGGTAAGTGAACAGCGTGTGTCTTCCCTAGTTTTGAGCATCTTGTGGAGCAAAAATTCCATGTAATTCAAACTCACCAATGGTTCTAAGTACTTTAGTTCGGTTTGGTTAACTGAAGGGAACCAGTTCTACAACTCCCAGAATGCAACAGTTTATTGAGCAGGGCTGGAAGCACGGCTCCTTCAGTGGTCTGGACTCATGGGCAGTTGCACACCTGCCAGCTCACACAGTGCCGCCCTGTAACAGTAACACACGGTGGCGGCACTCCACCCATGGCTACCCGGTAAACAGTGACGATCACACAGTGAACTTCAGGTGAGATGGAAACCATTGCTCACGGCAGTTTTCCAACTCTGGCGTGCAGGTGGGAGATGTGATTGCTCTGCCAGAGTCAGGGTCCACAGCTCCGCCTCGCCCTCTGTTCCCCCTACAACAACCACACAGAGAAAAGTATTCCCAAGTTTGCAGTTCATCAATTGGGCGTCTGTCTAGTTATTGTCAAGGAAGGGTTTATTGATGATGGCCCGGGAGAATGACGTCTTCCGCTCCTACTGATGAAGATGGCCTCTAAGACAAATCAGGAACATATTAGAAGCTGCTGTATCAAGCACTGGCAGGGCGGGGTTGGGGTCATTTATAAAATAGGCCCAGGGCGGTCAAGTGGTCTTCATGTTGTGTGTGAGGCATACAGATACACCTCACTTTTGTAGTCTACAATATTTTGCAGTCTGGGAACTATAGTTATGCTTTCTACATTATAAATTGGCCACAGGTGCCAATCAGCAAAGTGCTGTTAGTTCTTATATTCCCACCATATTGTTGTTTTATACAGCATAGACCAGGTCATAGTGGGTGTCACACCAGGGAACAGATCTTTGAGCAAGGGTGCAAAAGGAGAGACAAAATGCCATGTGGCATCAGTGCTAATACTGGAGGAAGAGCACATGGCCTCGGTGTGCTTCATGCTGTGTCATGTGGTGGAAGAAACGCGAATCACAAATAGTTTCCACTAATGTGTGTTAAGTACAAAGTGATCAAGAGCGACAATCGAGTGAAGTTAACTGAACACACACACCTGAGGAAGCTATTCCACTCCAGCGCACATGTGCCACCACCACTACACAACACACCACAACACACATCTCACCATGCTGTCGTTCAACAAATGTCCACGGCCCATTATGAGCGCACATCAATATATATGCAAGCCAATGAGGTTCCATCCAAGATGTTTCGCCCCCTTGAGATGAGGTCTTGAGGAGACAAAAGATCTTTTGGAACAAAAGGATCCCAGAAAATGTTATGTATGGCGGATGAAAAGCCAGCACATGCTATCCTGATGCACTAGTCGCCCAGTTGGTACGACCAGGCACACATAGCTGAGGCTGGCGGCAAGGAAGTTATGGAATGAAGAACATTCCAACATGGAGAACAGGATATCTGGGGCAACCTTCCGAAGCCATTGGACATTGAAGAAAGAACAAGTCTATAACTGGGCAGAGATTTATACAGAATGGAGAATCCAAAGAGAGTAATGAGGTCATCCAACATCACAAACAAGTACTTCTGAAGCAAAGGAAACATCTCAACAACAAATATTGGAAAAAAAACCTTCATATTTGTGTAGTTCAGTGATTGAAACTAAAGAAAACACAGGACGGCAGGTTTCTTAGGTGCCAGCTCCAGGACAAAAGAAAGAGAAAGAAAAAATCCTACGGAGGAAAACAGTGATAAAAGACAGCTTTTTAAATAAAAAACATACATATAAATATATATAGATACGAACTATTTGCTATGGAGAAAACAATTTTACAAAGAGGAGCAATCTCTGTTTCCAGATTCTGCTCTCTTTGAGACAGAAGACTGATAGTGCTTCTTTTGACCAACAGAAGAACTGTTTACAAATCTCTGCAGAATCCGAATACAAAGTTAAAAAAAACAAGCATTTGCAATGCAATAGGTCTCCTATTTGCGAGAGTTTAAGCTATTGGCATTGCAAATGACAATGCCTTTTATTTATCTGTTTTGATGATTAACACATAAAAAAGGCATTGTCATTTACAATTCCAATAGCTCAAACTCTTGTGAATGCGAGACCTATTTCATTTTAAAGAAGTGGCCGCCGTTGTCCCAGGCTGCTTGGAAAGTGAAAGCGCGGATGGCGCGCTGAATGTTGCAGGAAAGCATGTCGTCCCTGCAGTAGGAGAAACTCATTAAAGAAAATAGTGCTTACAGACTAAATAAGACATACCGTGTAACAGAAGTAAAAGGGCCAGTCCTCATGGGAGGTTACAAATGAAGACAAGGCGGTACTAAGGAGGGACTAACAAGCCTATTAACGAATCAGAAGCCAGCATTTATGAAGGACAATGACACAAGGCAATGTTATGTTATGTTATGTTATAACCACTTTTATAGCGCACAACTCACCCGGGGGCATCTCGGCGCTTGTGTTGAGACATACCAGAGGGACTGCCTGAAGTCCTAAAACAAAAAGGCTTTAAGTTTTTTTCTGAAGGAGCCATAAAAAGGGGACTCACGAAGAGCCTGGGGCAACTTGTTCCAGTATTTAGGAGCAAGGTAGGAGAAAGCTTTCCCCCCCGTACGCTTGAACGAGGGGGGCACCTGTAAGAGGCCGAGTGAACTGGATCTAAGAGTTCGGCTGGGAACATATTTTAATAGTTTCCTCTGCAAGTACCTGGGCCCT
>CAWUFW010007545.1:162500-222500 GCA_963921515.1 Calotriton arnoldi | reverse complement strand
CTGGATAGATATTTTGTTTCTTGTTGCTCATAGAATCCCTTGCTTCCCCTTGCTTTAATATAGATCAGTTGATTGTAATTGCATTGCAGGTATGCCTATTTCTTCATTTATTGTTCTCTTCTCTGCATTAATCCTCAGTATCCGACAATGGATTAATTTCTGTGAATTTTGTTTATGGAGTTATAGATCTCTAAATGTATTAATATTTAACTACAGTGTTTTGTTTCTAAATGATGCCCTTGGCCATTTTCTTTCGTTTATGCTGGTACCCAAGCTCACAAGGGGTTATTGGGTTGCCGTCCTCATGCAGTTGGCGCGTGGCACTTTTTTTATCTGGAACTTTGATCATTCATATTTCCAGTTCGCCTTATTAGATTTTTGCTGTTCTGGTGTCATTTTGTTCATTAAAATATTCTCTATTTATAAACTGAATTGAGATCTATTGTTGTGTTCGACTTTTTAACTGATTAAATACTGCTAAATGCTTTTTTTTTTTTTTTTTTTTTTTTATAGTTAAGCCTGTGCCATAGCTACCAGAGGCTGAGCTTTGGTTTAAAATACGGAAACCTTTACTGGACCTAAAAAGAATGACATTACTTGTGGTGGCTTACTATTCACCCCAACTAACCAATTTTTTTCACACATCGGTTAATCTATTTGTTTTTAATTCACTCTCATTAGCAGTCCAAGTAATTATTATAATGTTTACGTGGTCATTGGCTTTGCTACGCCTTAAATTTTAAGTTATGCCCCATTTATTGATTTAGAATAAAGGATGCATTCCTTTATTAGGTCTCGGCTAGACAGTGCATGTGCAATCTCTTCAAGATATGTTTACAGTTAGTGGGGTACAGCCTACCTTCGGCTTACCATTTGTTTGCTTCCACGTCACTCTCGTATCCTTTGTTCCCGTTTGTCCATGGCATGCATGCATCATGCCTCCTCTTGTGTTTGGCCCCTCCCTAGAGCATGGACAGAGTACTTGTTTTCATCCACTGCTCCCGTTTTTGGAGCTACTTTTTTAATTGTGTTTACTCCAAATGTGTGCTTTTATTTTCACTTGCTCCTTCCTCCTCCCCCCTCCCTTTTGCTTCTTTTCTGTCTCACCCCCATCTGTTTCTTCTTTACCTCCCCCACCCCTTCCGCCTTTTAATTGTGTTTAAGCACTCCATACTAGTGCTTGTGTTTTCACTCGCTCCTTCCCCTCCCTGCTTCTTTTCTGTCTCACCCCTTTTCCCCCGTCTGTTTCTTTACCTCCCCCGCCGCCCTTTAACTGTGTGTTTAAGCGCTCCATACGAGTGTTGGCTACTTGGGTTCTGTTCCTATTTCTTTTATAATAACAAGCAAATGCCACTGACGCTGTATTCCATGTTGCTGCCCCACACACCCTCCTTTTCAATCGCTGTTGTTTCTCTTCCCACTTGGGAGATCCGCAACAGGGAGAAGCTGCAATGTTTCCCTGGCAGAATGTGAACTACAGCAAAAATCAAACCGAACAGTATATAAAGCACTAATCTGAAAATATTTTCAAGTGAGTTATTTTGAAAACTAGGGCCCACCACCCATGCAGTCTATGCTGTCTACTGGCAACTTTCAAACATATTGCTGGTATGGCTAAAAGACAACAAGCATTGGCATAGCCAATCTGTCTCGCCTTTGGGACCTTATAAGTGTTTAGCTAGAGATATTGACTTTGTTTTTAAGCTGTGCTGTACATTAGTTTGTAGAATGCTGAAAATTTATAATAAAGAAGTGTTGATAGCATTTTTGTTACCTTATATATGACCAAGAAAGCATTACGTCCAAGTGAAAGACCATATTAAAAAGTATTACTTTTAAATAATGTTTTCATCTAATTTTGTCTTATAAATGTTGGCAACTTGTTTTTGCTTGTGCCAATGCTTGCTTGTTATCGTTTTTTTTGTTATGGGGGCATAAATAACAGGAGGCTGAAGCTTGGGAAATAGTACCTGTGTAACAGTTAGTGTGATAGTTGGTGAGTTAGTTAATGAGAGTTAGTGAGAGAGTTAGTAAGTTAGTGAGTGAGAGAGTGAGTTAGTGAGAGAGTTAGTTATTGAGAGAGAAATTAGAGAGTTAGTTTTGAGAAAGCGAGTCCGTGAGAGAGAGAGAGAGTTTGAATTAGTGTTTTTAAAGAGTTAGTTAGTGAGAGAGTTGGTGAGAGGCATTGTTAGTGAGAGGCATTGTTAGTGAGCTAGTGAGCGAGTGAGCTAGTGAGCGAGTGAGCGTACTTATTTTAAGCGTTATTTTTGTACAATCAAAGCGCTGTGTACATATGAAGAATACTAATGAGTGTAGCAAATGAAAGTGGCAGAATGTTGAATTGCAACTAAAAAACCGTAAATGAATTTTGCGAATGCTGTAGTGTATAAATATACGATTTATCCTTTGATTAATTTGCAGTTAGATTTGTTTTGCACATATAAAATACCCAATTAGAGTACTTAGAAAGAACTATAGCGAGTCTTTTTGAAGTTACCTGAAAGGCAATGAAGGCTGCTATTCCTGCAGAGCAAAAATAGAGAGCGAGATAAGGACCCGTCCCCGCACCTGCTTTTTAAAACTGTTGGTGCTGAGCACCGGCACTAGTGCTCTGCGTATAGTCATTCATGGTTAGTTAATGCATCGTGAAGCTGGTAGGATAGCTCAGCGAGCGTAGTGCTAATTGCTGTGATTTGTTTGACATGCAACAGCTGAAACTGCACGTCATGGTGGGGGGGGGGGAAGTGTCGCATTACATAGCGCCATAAGGCAGCAGCCTACAATGGCCCTAACTTAGCACCGGCCACGGACAGCAATCACTAACTGAAAAATAGTGTTTAGCATAGTGTGTTGCGCGACTGGTATTTTGCTGCTTCAGTAATTGCGTTTAGATATATATCACAACAAGTAACATTATACCTACAACAAGCCGGGACTCTTTGCTTTGTTTATGGTTGTTGGTTGCATAAAATAAATAAGTAACAATTTTGGCTTCGTTCCATAGCATATTGAAAATGCTTTAGTTCTGATATGATGGGACTTAGAAAGAACTATAGCGAGTCTTTTTGAAGTTACCTGAAAGGCAATGAAGACTGGTATTCCTGCAGATTAAAAAAAAAAAAAAAAAACTTTTTTTTTCATATTAACTGGTATTGCGCACAAGGTTCACAAACCCAAAAAATGAAATAAAGAAGCATAACGGCGACTGTGAAATCACCCGCTGGCTGTTTCGGGACATTAGAGGGCTTGAACTGGAGGGCGAATGAGCAAAACACTGATGCAGAGGCCTACAGACAGAGTACTGAATAAACAGTGCGCGCGGCAGCTTGAAACTACTCATGGAAAGCGAAACTACCACAGCTGCGTGTAGATGTACGACGAGTGGAACTTGTTGTCGGTGACCCTACAAAGCAGACGAGTCTTGCCCACGCCGGAGTCCACTATGAAGATCAGCCGGAACAGGGCATCGTACTGCTTGGAAGAGACCTTTGAGGGATCTCATTTAAGTATTCTTTCAGCTCCTCCGGTCTCTAGCTTCTTGTGAAACAATACGTGCATTGAATCAATCAATTAATATAATAATATTCCAATAATACAATATAATGGGGTAGTAATAAATGTGATAGCAATAACAGTACTATTCATCACAACCTGCACTGGAGTCACAAATAATATCTACTCAAACGAAATCCCCTTTACTTTCGAGACATCCTTGGCAGACTTTAACGTAAATATTACCTCAGCTCCACTTGTATCAGGATTCTTACAAGCCACGGGTGCTGCGATTTTCCCTCTTCGCTGCATTTCATTGGATTATGCATTTTATGTGCTTTGTCTTTTTTCTCTGAAGCCCTCTGCTGTAAGTATCATTAAAATTCAGAGACGTGGCGTCGGTCCAGTCTAATATGAGTTTTGAAACCACTGGTGTTTAAGTGACAACAAAAAACAAACAATTGTAAAAACAAAAATAATAACATTAATTTAATAATAGTGTGAGTAGAAGAGCCAGAAGGGTAAATGTGTGAGCACAAGGGGCAGGGAGCAGAGAAGACAAGTGTCATCAGGGAGCAGTGTATGTGCGTGTGTGTGTCTGTATGTGGGATCTGTGTGTGTGAGCATTCATGCAAAAAGTGTCTGTCTGTGGACAGAAGAAACCGGAGCAGTGAAGGGCCAGTAGCAGAAGTGCCCGGAGTGATTGTGCAGAGGGCACAGGAAGTATGTGTGTGTGTGGGGGGGGCAGGCGCAGAATGCAGTCTATGGGCGGATGGGGGGGGGGGAAAGCATAATCTGATATGCTCTCCACATTTTTGTCCCTGTTATTCTTTCAAAATAGTGTTCTTTGACCTGGACCCCATCAGTAACTGTGTAAACATCTGCCATGCCGGGTCCACTGATGAATTTTCCATAGTTCTACACATGTAGTTTTAGGGTGAACGTATTAAAGTCTCTGGATCAGGAGTTAGCATAACCTACACATCTTTAAAAAATAAACTCTGCTGGAGTTTCATGTTTCATAAAGGAGTGCACATTTTGTAATAAGGCTTGCTGTGCTTCTCTGGTAAAGGGACTGCTGTCTCTTTAAAGCGATCACTATCAGATGTTAATAGTCATGGTGGCGTGGGTTGGGGATGGCATGGGAGATCAAGTGAAATACAAGCAGTGCCGATATATCTGTCTCTGCAGCTGAAAGCAGCAGCTGAAGTGTATAATGCTCACTTAAAGCTGCTTGGAACTCCTGGCTCTTTGAATGGGCCTGGAGTGGTGCCTCGCTGCTGGCTTTACCAGTACGTGGTAGCTGGCCATGCCATGCTCCGTTGCGAATGGAAACACACCCTACTGCAGTGTTCCAGTGCCTCTGGAGGGAGAAAGCACATAGTTAAACAAGCATCAATGGGTTTGGAGGTGGCGTGAGGACGGTAGGACACGGGAGTTAAAGTGAAATATAAGCCGCGCCGAAGCTGAATGTACACCATATGAAATAAAGTGTTTAAAAATATTGCGCAGCCATTTTGAAGCTGTGCGGTCTTTACCTTACCGTAAGCGAGAGCTTAGGCAGAAATGGCGCGGGACCAATTAAATTAAAACAATGGGGCGTGTGAGGGATCCAGATTATGCCGGGGGTTTAAAAGCGGCGATATGGAAACACCCTGTATGAAAAAGTGTTTCAAAATATAGTGCGGCGATGTTGAACCTGTGCAGTCTCTACATTGCCTTACCAAAAGCGAGAGCTTAGGGAGAAACGGTGCAGGACCAATTCAATAACAAGGGACTGCCCGCAGGGAGTGGAGGCTCTGGTGTGCAGCAAGTGGTGTATGCAATGGGGGGGGGTGGGGGAAGAGCTAAACACTCGAGAGTGGGGGGAAAAAAACAAGAAGCACTCGTGCTAAACACTCGTGCTTGTGCTGGCATGCCCCTTGCGAGAGCGAGCAGCGGCGCGCGGACCATATGTTTTCAATTAGCGCGCGCCGCTGCTCGCTCCCGCAAGGTGGATGCCAGCACAAGCACGAGTGCTGAAAAAGAGCTGACCGATTTCTAAAGGTCATCTCCTAGAGCAGCGCATGCGCGCTGCCTAGGCGAGACCTAAAAAAGGAGGAAGCAGCTTAAACCGGCAGTTGGCGCCCATGGTACAAATGAACCCTGTAACGGGTTTCTCCACATTGCAGTTAACTAGTAAGCAATGAAGCTGATGCGCAGTAAAACAGAATTGGTCAATGTTGCAGCTTTTCGTCAGGAGCAATACGGATTTTATGCAAAGACAAATAGTGCGAAATGTTTTATCAACAAAATACCTGCATTTGAAACTGGATAGATGGGTTTTTCTTTGTGTACCTGTAATGGGACAAATGTGTCCTGTACCGGAAAAGTCTTATTTTTAAACTTTTCAAAACAAATTGGCTAGGCACCTATTGATAATAAAGAGGAACATGCACTTCATCATAATAATGCTCCCACTTCCTCATGGCACCGCTGCCTCTCCTTTATTGCGCTGCTGCTCCTCGATCTTCCTGGCACTGCTTCTCCCCTTTCCTCCATGTGCTACTGCTCGCCGCCATCATCGCTCCCTACTCCACCCCACTTCAATCTCCCACTATCTACCCCACCATACTTACCGCAATAAGCCCACTCCAATCTACTCCTGTCTACACCATCTGTTCCACTCCAATCTACCCCACTACAGTCTACCCGACTCCACCTCACTCCATTCTACCTCAATCTACCCTACCCGACTCTACCCAAATCTACACCCACTCCAGTCTGCCCCTCTCAACTCACTCCAGTCTGCCCCTCTCAACTCACTCCAGTCTACCCCTCTCAACTCACTCCACCCCAATCTACCCTACCCCACCCAAATCTACCCCCACTCCAGTCTGCCCCTCTCAACTCACTCCAGTCTGCCCCTCTCAACTCACTCCAGTCTGCCCCTCTCAACTCACTCCAGTCTGCCCCTCTCAACACACTCCAGTCTGCCCCTCTCAACTCACTCCAGTCTGCCCCTCTCAACTCACTCCAGTCTGCCCCTCTCAACTCACTCCAGTCTGCCCCTCTCAACTCACTCCAGTCTGCCCCTCTCAACTCACTCCAGTCTGCCCCTCTCAACTCACTCCAGTCTGCCCCTCTCAACTCACTCCAGTCTGCCCCTCTCAACTCACTCCAGTCTGCCCCTCTCAACTCACTCCAGTCTGCCCCTCTCAACTCACTCCAGTCTGCCCCTCTCAACTCACTCCAGTCTGCCCCTCTCAACTCACTCCAGTCTGCCCCTCTCAACTCACTCCAGTCTGCCCCTCTCAACTCACTCCAGTCTGCCCCTCTCAACTCACTCCAGTCTGCCCCTCTCAACTCACTCCAGTCTGCCCCTCTCAACTCACTCCAGTCTGCCCCTCTCAACTCACTCCAGTCTGCCCCTCTCAACTCACTCCAGTCTGCCCCTCTCAACTCCAGTCTGCCCCTCTCAACTCCAGTCTGCCCCTCTCAACTCCAGTCTGCCCCTCTCAACTCCAGTCTGCCCCTCTCAACTCCAGTCTGCCCCTCTCAACTCCAGTCTGCCCCTCTCAACTCCAGTCTGCCCCTCTCAACTCCAGTCTGCCCCTCTCAACTCCAGTCTGCCCCTCTCAACTCCAGTCTACCCTTCTCAACTCCAGTCTACCCCTCTCAACTCCAGTCTACCCCTCTCAACTCACTCCAGTCTACCCTTCTCAACTCACTCCAGTCGTCCCCCACCCACTCAATCTACCTCAACCTACCCTACTCCAATTTACCCCATCTATCCTACCCCAATCCAGTGTACCTCAACCTACCCCACTCCAATCTACGCCACTTCAATCTAGCCACTCCAATGTACCCCACTGCAACTACTCCTGTCTACCCAATCTATCCAACTCCTATCCACTACAATCTACCCCCTCACTGACCCACTCCAGTCTACCATACTCCAATCTACCTCAACGTACCCCATGCCAGTGTACCCCAATCCACCCCACTCCAATCTACCGCAGTCTGCTACACTCGTCTAACCCAATCTACCCCACTCCAAACTGCCTCCAAACTGCCTCCATCTAACCCAATTTACCCCATTCCAAACTACCTCAGCCTATCCCACTCCAATGTACCCCACTCCAGTGTACCCCACCCCCAATATTCCCCAACCCTCTCCAGTCCAATATACCCCAATCTATCCCAAACAATCTTCCCCAATCTACCACACTCTATACTACCCCTACCCAATGTAACCCACTCCAATCTACCCCACTCCAACTAATCCAGTCTATACAATCAACCCCACTACAATCTACACCACTCCAATTTATCTCCGCCTACCCCATTCCAATTGAGCCCATTCCAGCTGAGCTAATTCCAATTTACCCAACCTTTCCAAATCTACCTCACTCCAATGTACCCACCCGCTATCTACCCCAACGCGCCCCAGTCTCTCACCCCAATCTGCCCAGCCCATTCTCCCACCCCAATCTACCCTACTGCAATCTACCCTAATCTACCCTGCCCCAGTCTACCCCAACCTACCCCACGACAATCTACTCTACCCCAACCAACCCCATCCACTTTTAACCATGCAAAACAGTAGCCAAGCTGGTGTACAGCATGGCTAAAACACATTGCCAAAGACAATAGCTCTCGCATAGTCAAGACCTATTGGCTTTGCAAAAGCTTGTTATTTTGTTGATGATGCATATGACTTTCAGTCAAACACAACAAACAATTTTCTGAGGAGCTCGCATGTACGTCTAGGATTCTGGTGGTTAACAGCACAGCCACTCTGTTACTGAGATCTGAAATAGGAAAAAACAAATAGGAGGAAAGGCTGCTCTTTTTTTTTTTTGCTTGCTTAAAATTCGATCTTACCCCATCCAGGATAGCGAAAGTTTGAAGATCTGGATGTGCGTACCACTGATTTATTGTGACAGGAAAAGGCTCAACGTAAAGATCCTCATTATTCCATTCTTGGAAACTTGATAAAACTCAGAATTTTTTTTTTCTACATTTAAATAAGTCATGTGCATATTCCCACAGCACAGACAACTTTTGAAATTAGTTCAGTTTTGACAGCTACTTGGATAGGTGGAATGGCTTAAATGCTGCTGGGGATTCTAAAGGCTCTTCTGGCGCAACCGGTTTGGGGGGATAATGGCGTCTTAAATGGTCATTGCAGCTCTCTTAAATGTTCCAACTACACTTAATATTATGTGCAATCTGCATGAAACACCTTTTTCAAAGAGACACCAGCAGCAATTGTTTTTACATGTATCCTTTTTTTATGGAACTTGTATGAAAATATATGCCAATTATACCACTACAATTCTATTGTAGTACATACACATTTTACCAGCCATGCACTGCTGTGGAACTGCTTAACAAGTAGAAAAGCACACTTGCTGACCAATTAACTACTTTTAGAAAAGATGACATGAGGTCTGGCCGTTGTTTAAAGCGGTCTCTGGACAGGCCTATAAAGTAATTCAACTCTCGAACAACTAAATGTTAGTAATAAAATTATATATGTACACAATGAAAAACGGATCTCTTGTTTCCTTAACTAGAAATCTGTGTAAGAACGTCTTGTGTAACAGTCTAAACCTCATTCCTATGGTATTCACAATGTAAAACCCCTTCCTTTTTAGGTCTCGCCTAGCGATGCAGCGCAAAGCGTTGCTCGCTATGCGAGATCTATTGTTGCGGACTTTTGGTCGGAAGCGGGACAGGAGATGTGCACGCACATGGTGCGAGCAGGAGTTGTAATAACGCGGCAAGCCGTACGCGTGCACATCGACTGTCTGTGCCGAAGCTTAACAGACAGGAGATGTGCACGCGTACGGCTCGCGGCGTTATCACAACTCCTGCTCGCACCATACGCGTGCACATCTCCTGTCCAGGCGCGGCAGGGCCGCGCCTTCCCGTTGTGTCAGGCGTCTTGGCACACACCGGCCGGCTTTGGAGTGCTCGAGTCGGGCGCTGTTCCGGTCTGAGGAGCCCACAGAAAGGTAACAGGGCGTCTCCATGACCACAGCGAGCTCCGTGTGCGGCGCAGCCCCCCAGGCCTTCAGCGTAGCGTCTGCGGCCCTGGGCTCCGAGGCGCGCGCTCTTTTCTTGTTAGACCTTGTGCATAATATGTCACACCCATTATAAAAGTCGCTATCACTTATAAAGGCCTCAGCCCTCTGGCTGGTGCTCTTCCCTTCAGTCTCGAGCAATATTTGGAAGTATCACGTGGCAGTGCGAGTCGAAGAATTTTAATTTAAGCTCTCATGTCTTTAGAAAAGAAGAACCATCTGTGTGGGCTTGCATCTGAAGGCTTGATCCCCTTTATAGAATAATTAATCGTAAGCACTTACCAAGCCCGCACTCCAGTGGGGCCTAAGTTTAGGTTTATTTGACATGTATAATTTGTATATAATATGTATATAATGGACTAAGGATTTTTGTCAATTATTGTTTTTGGTTCTTAAAGTAATGCAAGAATTTCTATTCATTTTTTTGGTAATTTTCTTTTTGTAATTTTGTATAATCTGTGTATTTACAAGCATAATATATTAAATTACCTCCGGATAGGGAATATGGCTGTCTGAATTTTAGTTTTGAAGGGTCTGCTTTTGAAGGAGATTAGTGGAATATGCCATTTTATGGAAGTAAGATAGGGTGAGAAGAAGGTTATTGTGGGTGGCTCTCCTGGCTGTATCTCCCAATGTTTAAAGACTTTGTGCTACATAAACCTTCTGGTACATTGACTGACATGCTACCCTGTCAGCTGACATGTTTTTTTCCTCTTCTTACTTGTTTATTTTATTAATAGTTTAATATTGGTTACAAATTTACTATATATATATATATATATATATATATATATATATATATATATATATATATATATATATATGCGCATTAAAACAAGAAAGTCTCCAAATGCATAATTAATTTACACAAATTTCTTTGATCTTATCTTCTTGCTTTACTAACTGCTTTCACCTCTTCATCATATATCTAGTTCCTTCAACCCTTTGCAAAACTCACAAACCGCCTTAATTACAGACTTGTCATTTGAATGCAACAGTAATTTAATAGCTCTGTTCTGATTAGTAAGAGTTAAAACAAGCATTTGCAATGGAATAGGTCTCGCATTTACGCTGAGTTTGAGCTATTGGCATTGTAAATGACAATGCCTTTTATTTATGTTTTGGTTTTTTAAATATAAATAAAATGCATTGTCATTTACAATGCCAATAGCTTAATCTCGCGTAAATGCGAGACCTATTGCATTGCAAATGCTTGTTATTGCATTTGTTGGAATTCATAGTGTAACCCATTTAGTGAGGCTTTTCTCAGAGGGTTCACAATGTAAAACCGCTTCATAGGGTATACCCTATCAGATTGTATATCGTTACTCCTGTATTTGTATGGGGTTTACACCATGAAAACACCCTTCTGTGTATTTGACAAGAGGTAACTGAAGATGGAAATGTGGAATTTTCACAATTGCTAGTGGAGCATGCAAAATCAGCCTTTGGCAATGTGTGCACGAATGTGATTCCTTGCGGTCTGGCCGATTTCCATTTCTTGTTTTGTTCGGTCCTGCTTATGTTTCGGTTTTATTCTTTGCCCATTGTTAGAATGAGGAAAGATTCCTCTGTTTGTCAGCAGGTAGCTACCACACACTGCCCTTCTTAGCTGGGAAACCACCAGTCATGAATAAGCAGCCTTGTTCGTGTTAAAGTTGCTGCTGTGGGTTAGCTGTTTACCCTCTGGAAGTTGTAGGCAGGGGTGTGGAATCCCTTTAGCTTGAAGCTTAGGACACATTGTTCGAGGCCAAGGGCGAGAAGCCTCTGTTTATTTTGCCCACATGACAAGTAGGCTCAACTCTCTTCTGTTCCAAACCAACAGGCTGCCTGCCTGTAGGGCCCCACAGTATGGTTGCAGGAGAGAGTATTTTCTGCAGCTAAGGCAGGTTATACATTCATGTGTGAAAGATGTGCGATGCAGTATACATGGTACATTAATGCACATCATTTACTATTGGAGTGAGTGCTCTAAGAAGTACAGTGAGCTGTAAGCTTAGCTGGCATTTACAGTGATTCTAATATCAAAATGGATGCACATTTTCACGTTTTTCAATGAATAGCTATTTATACTGATTACAGAATGCTTTTTTAATTTTATGCTAATACTTCCAGAAGAATGAAGCTAATTTAGTGATTTTAATTTTAGAGCAAACGATGTACCCAAACAAACCAACATGAGTGACTTGAGGGGTGGGGGGGGGACTGGACGAAGGCTACAGACAGCTTTGCTACGCTGTCAAATTTGTTTTCAAAATAAAACGCACTCAAATATTTGCAACTTGAAAAACAGGTCAGAGGCTGTTTACTAAACTATAGTGCATTTTTTGAGACGATTAAAAATACTATTTCGCTAAAGCATCATTTAATAAAGGTTTTATGTCCATATTTCCAAAACAATAACAATGGGGCATCAGTGTGAAAACTCACATGGGACCAATTTGTTGCCCCTATTTTCTTCATTACAGAAATTTGATCATTAATTGTTGTGGGTTTCTACCCTCCTCGAGGAATAATCACAGCCCTTGTCAGGGTAAATGGACTTTCAAAGTCATTGAATTAACCTGAGCTCAACCCCCTGGTACAGAGCAGACGGGCTTAACTTGGACAATGTGTAAAGTATTTATGTAGTACCAAATCAGTAATAGTCACAATGCCAAATAACCCCAGACCAGATTAGAAAAAGAATGTAACATTGAATAAACAAAATAACAATCCTAAAAGTGGAACTGGAGATGTGCTTTTTAAAATGTAAGTAGAAATGGTGCCAAAAAGCGTAAATCGCCAATGATAGTCAATGGTTGTGGTTAACCGATACCTAGGAGCAAATTGATGCTGACCGCAATGACCAAGAGACCAACCAGTTTAGTCTTGGTTGAAAATTTTACTCTGTGACTTAGTCATTTAAAGTCCCATGGATTAGACTTCTTAAGCCTCCAAGCACCTCGGGAGGCACTTAGGAGACTTGCAGGGTGTCGAGCAGAGGCCAACAGCATGACCTAGTCATGGTCCAGTTGCTACTGGTTAGATGGATACCTCCAAGAACAAGCATTAAAAATGCAATAGGTCTCGCAATTGTTTCAGTTAGAGCTATTGGCATTGTAAATGACAATGTCATTTGTTAACCTCTCCTATACAGATTCATGTCTGGGCTTTGAGCTGTATGCAGGATAGATAGACTTGCATCGCCAAATTACTAATTTAAGACGTTGCGGTGGACGTCTGGTGCACCTTACTTCACTTCCTTGTTCCATTGTTCCAGCCACGATTGTAACGAGAAAGAATAGACTCGGAGGAATGTAATTATTGCCCACTCTACATACTGTATCCACCCTAGAAGGATGAGTGGCGGAGATGGTTTATTCTCCACGTTCTCTCTCGGAAGCGCACGTTACAGAACACATCAACCAGGAAACATGCAGACTCACGTCATACAGCACTCTACTTCCTGGCGCTAATGTGCACTGGTCCCTGACTGCCACCGGCTCGGAGAGCTCGGCGGGGGGAGCGGTGACCTTAATACGGGCTCGCAGAGCGGCGCTCTAGGCGCGCACAATAAGCGGGCGGCCCCGCTTTGAAGCCAGTGTGTGCTTGAGCACAGGGAGCGGGCAGGGCTCTCGGGCTGGCACCGAGGAATGGGCGAAGCATGCACATCTTAAAAGGACGCGAGGGAGTGCTGAAAAGCCCTGGGACGCGCTACATTACACCTGCAGACTTGTGTGGCTGAGGCACCTTTTTAGCCAGCGATCTTGACGTTTCTCACAATAGTTTTACTTTCTTTCACTTACAACACACACCCCTTGCTAGATTGCAAGACGTCCCAGGACAAACTCGATTCGGTTTGTACGACTGCACACGTGTGCGCAATACCAATGCATAACAACAATAACATGTATGAACATAGATTAGATTGTGAAGGTGTGTAGGACATGCGAGGTGATGCACTTTATATCAAACACAGCATTACATGGACAAGGGCCCGAAAGAAAAATGCCCAATGAACCTATTCCACACAAGTGCCAACCACGCCTTACAGCGCCAAGAGGCCATATTTTTAGCAGATGCAGAGCTATTACAACACAACTACATGCAATCGATATTCATCTAATGTCTTTTGCATAATTCCCAACAAGCCCCGGCGAGGCCACTAGGACTGCACACCAAGGCGGAAGAGACGCCGTGTGCGAGCAAAAGAGACGCAGTGCGTGAGTAAAATATCCAAGGACCGCACACCAAGGCGGAAGAGACGCCGTGCGCGAGCAAAATATCCAGTCCGGGTGGGCGAGCCGAAAAGGAGGGAAGGAACAAACCAGCCTCACTCCAAATTAAAAGCGAGCGTTTAACATAAAGTGTGACACGCGCCAATGAAAAGCATAGGCGGAGCTTCCACCCCACTTCCAACTTCAACTTGACAACAATAGATCTCGCAGAGCGAGCAGCGCATGCGCTGCGACGCTAGGCGAGACCTAAAAAGCTTCTTATACCTTGTATCACTGTAGCTTGAATAGGAGGTCAGCCCTGGAGTCCACTTCTTTTCTGTCTGAGATGCACTTTACACAACTGAAGATCTGCGGTCAAACATGCCACTGAAGGAGCTAAAACGATTGTAACTCAAATCGGCATTCCTAACGGAAACATGACTTGCAGACACCAGTATTAGATCTACTTGTCCCCCCAGATTTCTCCATGAAATGTGTAGACTAAGAGGGATGCAGAGGAGGGATAGCAATCTTTCAGACCAACACCATAGAAATCAACACATTCAAGACGGAAACTACTCCACCTTTAAATATCTATGGGTAGACTTCACCACAAGGGACTCAAAATCAACTAATGTCCATGTCATCTTCCATTCGCTGGGGACCAACAACTTTTCTCTGAACTACTAGAACTCATAACACAGCAATCCCTCCTTGACACCAATAATATCCATTGGAGACTTCAGCTTACATTGGGTAATACAAAAACTAAAAATTCCTTGAGCACTCTATTAAAGCAGTATTGCAACAACCAGACATGCATAAAGAAATCCGCTCTAGATATACTCATGGCCAAAGCCAGTGCAGTGTCACTGAACTCTATCATGCCAGTTGAATGATCAGACCACTATATCGCCGCCCTCCAGCTAACTGCTGGAACCCAAAACATAAAAATCAGTCCTATAGAATGAAATGCTAGGTAAGACACAAAAAATGGCTTGAATAAACTGGAGGACAAAATCAACGCTCACAAACAGCCACCGGAAAGGCAACACTAAGTTGGTGACCTATCAACCGACTACAACACCATGATGTTGAGCATACTCGATCAAGTCACTCCACATCAGCTGAAATGGCTCAGAAGCAACCCATCAGAATATTGGGTCAATTAAAGAGCTCAACAAAGGGACGAGAGAGCTCAAAATGGCAGAGCAGAGATGGAAAATAAACTCGTCAGTCTCACATCTCACCCTCCTACATGTTGAATGTAACATACAATAAGCATATTTGGAGAAAGCCTCCTTCAGATCGCAGCTGGAAAACGCCAGAAACCATCCTAAAGAACTCTATAGCATCCTAAAACAACAAACATCCCCACCATATAAACGAACACAACCGCCTCTATAGAATGCTGAGAAGATGTTGCAAAATTATTCACAGACAAAATTGCAAAGTTCGAACTCTTGCGGAACACCTGAAATTCTCAGGTGACTTTTTTTTTTTATGAGTGAAAAATCAATTTTTGCATGTGGAAGTCGAACCTACATGTGCAGATTGCCACTGACATTTTGTCTGTGACAATATTTAATAAAACTTATCTAGTTGTAACATATCAATCAATCAATCACGGCATTTATAGAGCGCGCTACTCACCCGGGAGGGTCTCAAGGCGCTGGGGGAGGGGGTAAGTTACTGCTCGAACAGCCAGGTCTTGAGCTGCTTCCTGAAGGAGAGATGGTCCTGGGTTCGCCGAAGGTGAGTGGGGAGGGAGTTCCAGGTCTTGGCTGCCAGGTAGGAGAAGGATCTTCCTCCGGCGGTGGTTCTGCGGATGCGTGGTACGGTGGCGAGGGCGTGGCTGGTTGATCGTAGCTGGCGTGTGGGCGTGTAGAAGGTCATGCGGTCGTTGAGGTACTTTGGGCCCAGGTCGTGGAGGGCCTTGTGTGCGTGGGTGAGGAGTCTGAACGTTATTCTCTTGCTGACGGGGAGCCAGTGCAGGTCTTTCAGGTGTCCGGTGATGTGGCTGTGTCGGGGGATGTCCAGGATGAGTCGTGCGGAGGCGTTCTGGATGCGCTGGAGTCTTTTTGAAGTTTGGCTGTGGTTCCGGCGTAGAGGGTGTTCCCATAGTCCAGTCGGCTGGTGACGAGTGCCTGGGTGACGGTCTTCCTGGTTTCAGTGGGGATCCATCTGAAGATCTTGCGGAGCATGCGCAGGGTGTTGAAGCATGAAGATGAGACGGCGTTGACTTGTCTGGTCATCGACAGGGAGGAGTCCAGGATGAAGCCCAGGTTGCGTGCGTGGTCCGTTGGCTTGGGCGCGGTGCCCAGGGCCGGGGGCCACCAGGAGTCGTCCCAGGCGGAGGGTGATGAGCCCAGGATGAGGACTTCCGTCTTGTCTGAGTTCAGTTTAAGGCGGCTGTTCCTCATCCAGTCGGCGACGTCTCTCATCCCGTCGTGTAGGTTGGCTCTGGCGGTGGTGGGGTCGTTGGTGAGGGAGAGGATCAGCTGGGTGTCGTCGGCGTAGGAGATGATGTTGAGGTTGTGTCGGCGTGCGATGGCTGCGAGGGGCTCATGTAGACGTTGAAGAGGGTTGGGCTGAGTGAGGATCCCTGTGGAACGCCGCAGATGACTTCGGTGGCTTCGGATCTGAACGGGGGAGGCGGACTCTCTGGGTTCTTCCGGCGAGGAACGAGATGATCCATTCCAGTGCTTTCGCTCGGATTCCGATGTTGCTGAGGCGCTTCACTAGGGTGCGGTGGCAGACGGTGTCGAACGCCGCGGAGAGGTCCAAGAGGATGAGGGCAGCTGTTTCCCCGTTGTCGGTTAGGGTTCTGATGTCGTCGGTGGCTGCGATAAGGGCGGTCTCGGTGCTGTGGTTGGCCCGAAACCCGGACTGCGAGGGGTCGAGGGATCCATTCGTCTCGAGGAAGGCGGCAAGCTGTCTGTTGACGGTCTTCTCGATGACTTTGGCCGGAAACGGAAGGAGCGAGATGGGACGGTAGTTCTTAAGGTCGGTGGGGTCCGCCGTTGGTTTCTTCAGGAGGGCGGTAAGCTCGGCGTGCTTCCAGCTCTCCGGGAAGGTGGCGGTGTGGAAGGAGGAGTTGATGATGTCCCGGAGATGGGGTGCGATGGTGGCGTCGGCTTTGTTGAAGACGTGGTGTGGGCAGGGGTCGGTTGGTGATCCGGACTCATTGATATAGTACTTTTATATGTGCTAACAATCCTAGCGAAAAATGGAAAGTAACCCAGTGAGCTGAAGGCCTCTTCCCAGCAATTACACAATGAGCAGGTCAAATTGGGGGTCCAGTGCGGTGCTCAAGTAGAATGTGGGAGTATTTGCAGTAACATTTGTGAAACTGAATAGATGCTTGAAGATGGATTTGTCAGAGCAATTCACAAGACATGTGAAACTAAAGTAAGAAAACCAGTAGTGGGATATTGTGAACTCTGCTATAATCAGAACAGCAGCATAATAAATGTGGTGGCCTATTCAGAGGCCTTGTATGCTCAGAAAGCTAGCCTAATCCGAGCACACTCCTAAGCAGAGCCTTTGCATATTCAGAGTCTGAATATTCAAAGATTTAAGATGCGTAGAGTTTAGTATGTTCACAGGCTGGTATAATCAGAAAGGTGTATGATCAGAGCTAGAATCCAAAGCTTTACCTCATATAACCCCTACACATAACCAGAGAGGCTGTTATCATAACTCTAATATCATGAAGGACAAGTACATTTCTGAAGCATGTGATTCCTTGAGCAGTTTTTTTTTAATTCCACACCTCTGTATTTGAAATGTTTCTTCTTTGACATCTTGGCCTAATCTTGTGTGTTACCTCTTTTTAGATGTTGCTCCTACATTTGCCATGGGATGAACTGATTATCTCTTGAGGGAAGAAAGACATTGCCTCCATGTGATTTTTTAAATTAGAACTTTAACAAAATGAATCATTAGAAGAGATGGGGTGGGCGGAACTCGCGGAGTTTCACTCTGCGGAATTCCGTGGAGTTACATGAAAACACTGCAAGATTCAGCGAACAGGCGGAAATCGGCATGTCGTGCTGCTCACGCTGATTTTTAGCGCTGCGAGCTTGTTCCGCCCTGCAAAATCGACACGAACAGCACCACTTGGGAGGCCAAAGGGCATTGCTTCTTTGCTGCTGCCCAACTGGATTTTCTACTCTAGCAGCAGCTTTCTC
Organism: Calotriton arnoldi; assembly: GCA_963921515.1. Lineage (NCBI taxonomy): Eukaryota > Metazoa > Chordata > Amphibia > Caudata > Salamandridae > Calotriton > Calotriton arnoldi. Next base: position 204,545 of record CAWUFW010007545.1, on the reverse strand, counting down.
ACCGCGATCTATCGCGACCGCCCATGTTGAGAAAAATCTCGCCTGCAGCCCTCCTAGCCCGCAAAAATCAGCCTAGGGGACACCAATTCTCGCTCACCAACTTACCGTTGATAAGCTGCACGTAAGAAAAAAACTCCATCACGCGGCGGGTGGTGGAATTTGGCCGAAACTCCGCGTTACATGCGTAAAGCGGAGTGGCCAAAACTCTGCCAGCGGAGCGGAATTTATCACCCAGCCCTCTAGAGGGCTATTTATGTCAAAGACTTCAGTATCAACTGCTTTTTTATGAAGAAAGTAAAACATTCCTGCAAACCGTGCCAGTAGGTTAATCTGTTTTTATTATATGAAGTACGTGTTTTATTGAGACGTCTGATTTTTTTGCTCAAAGTTTATTTAATTACTACTTTGTACATGATTCTTTTCCTATTGGCAGACTGTTGGGAAGCTGTGAAAGTTAGGCTGAATACATTATTTTATTGGTAGGGGCATATTTGCTCTGAAACATAAGCGAAGCATCTCTTTGCACACATCATTCACTGCAAAAGTTCAGCGTTGGGCAGATAAAATGCAAGTTGGTCAGATAAAAACGGAGCTGGAGACTGTTGCTTAAAGTTTTGTTTTATCTTCTCTTGCTTTCACAGCTAAAGGTTCCACTGATGAACAATTGCACAAGGGCTCTAATGCGCCACCTTCCATTATCGGCACAATCGCCCATCGACCCGAAGGTTGAAAAGCGGCCTGTGCCGTTCGGGGTGTGAGACCCCAAGCCATGGGCCACAGCTGGCCGACTCTGATTAAGTGGCAGGTCAGAAAACCCGCCACCGCAAGGCGTAATAATTGTTTCCCCCCAAATCCCACCTGCAGAGTAAATCCTAATCAGCCGGTATCACCCTTCTCCCACACCACACTTACTCATGGGTCGAGGCCATTCCCACGGACATCCCTCCCACGAAACCCTTGCCTCCTGGGCAAACACGCAAGAACAGATAATGTCCGCTCCAAAGCGCTGAGAGACAAAGTAAATAATGAACAAGCGCTATGCGAAAACTGAATAACATAACATGTAGCAACTTCGTATAAATCCCGTGCAAAGGACTCAAACGGAGCTCCCGCACATGAAACTTCTGGAACTCTCAAACTCCTCGTTGCGAATTATTTCAAAGGAACGCGATAGCTTTCTTGTTAATTGCTTTCGCTGTGTGATTAGAGGTCGTGTTCCTGACGCGTGACCAGAATTGGCATGCATTGTGCTCGGAGGCAGTAACAGCATGTCTGTCACCTGTGCGCTGTAGATAGAGCCAAGTGTCCCGTCAACAAAGATAGGGGCCAGCGCGGGCGGTCGCCGGTCGACAGGAGCGCACTGTCCGGAAAATGAGCTTCTGAACGACGTTTACAGTTCTTTGACTGGCGTAAATCTGGCACCCGAGTAAAGAATGGACAGTGCAAATCTGGCCCCGTGTCTACAACGCTTTACAGTGGCCGGGAGGTGTGTTTTTTTTTTTTTTTTTATCATTACCTCGTGTTTAATTCTGATAAAGGCAGTGACGTAGGGGCCAATAGCTTTCGCCGCTCCGCGGCGGCCGTATTTTTTGGGGGGGGGGCTCCCGGGCTCCCCCTCCTTCCCTCTCCCCCTTGCTACGCCAGTGGATAACGGCCAGTTTCTGTGAAAACGAGAGTATACATTTCAGATTTGGAGACTGTCGTGTCTGTCAGCGTTATTTCCTACTTTAAGTAACTTGTTCGCAGTCAATATAGCATTTACTTAACACCTTGGTTCTTCTCATTGTAAAGTCGTTTCGAATTGTATTAGTCGTATACTGTGTGGATGATTGTGCTTGTATGTTTTAGGTCTGGCGTTAGCCAAGACCTTTTGATTTTACCAAAAGAATATGTATTGTTATAGGGGGCTCTCAGCAGCCCTCTTTCTTCGTTGGTCTGGTTTTGTACTATTCTCATTTTTCTAACACCCAAGAACGGCATGGGCCAGTGGGTGAACCTACTATAAGCCGCTGGCTAACTTCCCTGTGAATGGTGCCATCCTGCTTTTTCACGAGGCGCACATCCACACACCAGTAGTCCACTTCGTGATTACTTGCCTTTGCTTGTTTTTAGTGGAGGCAATGTTCTGTGCCTGAAATGAGATGTGTAAATTAAATTAAATAGACTCCTATTGAGACAATCGGAGGCCTCCTTTTGTGACCAGTCGTAAGCGTCGAAATCTATGGAAACACAGGCAGCCAAGGGAAGTCTCCATTAAGTAAGTCAACATGTTTTTATTTATGTGCAGTCACGGGTGAAACTACGGTTTCCCCAATTTGTGACACACTAGCGTGGAAAGGTTCGTGTAATTGTGCAACACTGCCTATACGCTGCCCTTCGCGTGTGGGTGGACCCCTGGCAGCCATTAATGCCACATTCAACTGAAGGTTATTTTCTCTGGCAGTCGGGACTGGACCTTTAATAACATGGCTGATTAGAAGATGGCGCCCCTCTCTGGTGGTGACATACATTTTATGTTTTCTCCTTTCTTCCTTAACCTAAACCTGAAACGATCCTTGTTTTTGCTCTTCCTTACCAATAAGCGAGCTCAGTGGACTAATGCATCTATTGAAGGGCTGTGTGTGTAGCTTTAAGGCCACTGGTTCGAATCCTGATAAGTGAACTCTGGCTTTCAACTTCCCGAGTTCGATAAAACATCTTAAGCGACTGAGAGAACTCTACTGGCAGGAACTATTTTTGAATGTTTTTTTCCAGCTGACCTCTCGCAACTCTTCTTACGTCATCAACCAGATTCCTGTATTTTATCTTGAGATTTGCAGTAGTTTTATGTTGTCCTTTTTTTGCACAGAGCTGTATGTACCAAGCTTGTTAAATTGAAAATGGCAGTGTCTCCATAAATTCACAGATGAGTTACCTACTGCCCGGTAATTTGTTTTCGCTCTTTCATTACGTTTGGTTAGATGGCCGCATGCATTAAATAATCGTTTAATCTGCAATGCAGTCTGTTTTTCCCATGATTGATTTGAAGATGGCATAAAGAACTTTGCTTCTGGTCCTACACAGGTTGATTTTAGGGATATAACTCGTTCCTTCACTGGGAGTTGTCCATTCATTTAAAAGACTATACCACCACCAGTTGTCCTCATTACTTCTGATGAGCAATGTATTTCCCTGTGAAGACCGAATGCTCCTAAGACCTTTTTGTTTTTAATAAAACTACATACCGAGGGGGGCATTCAGTCCTCCCTCCGTCCACTGATATTTTATAGTGTCATTCCCGTTTTGCTTCCACCCAAAACAGTGTACAGGTTCGGTCTACTTCAGCCATTGACTTACCAGACTGTGAGGGACAGAATTCTGCTCATACACATCTGCACAAAAAGTAGACCCCTTTAGTGCCAGAGGCTTTAAGTGCAAAGTGTGCTTTCACATAAAAATATGCAGCTTGGCTTTTAGACAATGCTTATTTTCATACAATGCATGTCTTCATTCAAAAGCTGTTCTCCCACCAAAAAGGCATTGGCAAACCAAAAGGTCCGCTGCCAACACTTTGCCAATGCTTGTTTTTCTGCATGAGAATGCTAGTAAATCGGCTCTAATGACTGTTAATAGTCTGATCATTAAGATAAGTAATGTGTATTTTTGTTCCTCCTCTGACAGATTTAAGCAAGATCTCCACCTGCCGCAGTGGGGTTTGGCCCGAAGTGTGGTGGTGGTCTTGTTCCTGGTGTGTTTTTCTCCTGGAAACTTCTGCAAGCTAACAAAGCATGGCGGCTCGGAGCAATCCCGCTCGACCAAACGGACCTGCTGCTGCAAGCAAGATTTGCCAATTTAAACTTGTGCTCTTGGGGGAGTCGGCCGTGGGGAAGTCCAGTCTGGTCCTGCGCTTCGTAAAAGGCCAGTTTCACGAGTACCAGGAGAGTACGATAGGAGGTGAGCTTCCTGCACTTTTTATTCAAGTAGTCTTATTTATTCATTTATGGGTAAATGTGAGGTGTAAAACACACCACTAATGGGCATTTCACAGTGCTAGAGAAGTGGAGGGGCAAAAGAGACTAGGGCGGATCAGGAACATATCACCTCTGAGATACCATTCCAGTTACTTCAATGAAGAGAGTCCTTTTACCGAAGATGATTAAACAGATAGCCTAGCCGCAGAGCCATCTGGAATGTGGGTCCATCCAGTGCGAAACACTTGCAGAGATGACTGAAGTCACATCAATGTCGGATCGAAGTGGCGAAGTAATTAAAGGGTGAGGTCTGGGACTGTGACCGAAAAGGTCAGCTTCCGCATATGAGGTGGTCCTGTTTCCACCTTGTAGTGGACAGACTGTTTAAGGATGTTGGCCCACAGGAAGATGGAATTTTACCACTGGGCCTTACTTCTTGTTTGTGGGTACTGTAGTGCCCTCTGTACTTCTTAGGTGGCAGGGCGGTTTAAAGATATTGAAAAGTTTAGATAGTGTTTCGTTCCTCAAGGCTCGTAGGCTCTGTGTATAATCGGTTACCTTTTTGAAGATTTCTCCCCAATCACTCTGTAAGAGCTTGTTGGTGTGCTGTGTTTTAAATCAGCAGTATAGCTGGCCCAGGGCTATTTTGCATAGTCTTCGTAAGAGATGGAACTGGTTGCATTCTGGTCTGGTTGAGAGTTGACCAGAACCTTTCCAAAATGTTTTTTTTTTTTTTTTTTTAACTAATTGTCAAAATAACTATGGCGAGGGTGTTTTGAGTTTTCTACAGTGAAACTAGGAGACTTTCTCTAATTTGAGCTTCCTCTTTCGATCATATATGGTGGCATTTTGAGCAAGGCATGCTATTCCTTTTATACTTCATCTGGTATAGGGATGCATTAGATAAAATAAACCCCCAAAATGAATATGTATTTAGTTGTTTATGACGAATAGTTGTGGGTTGTGTTAATCCAGTTACTTTCAACCAAATGCTTTTCTGGTTATTTATTTGTGGTTTTATATAGCACAAACTAGACCCAACGACTGGCACAGACTTTAAATAGATAACTTTATCATGTGGATGCTTACAATCTGAAAACTAGTTTTCCTTCAGCTGGCTTACTTTGTCGCATCAAACCTAACGGGTGATATATGATAGAGTTCTATGAATTTACTTAATAGCAGCATGTTGAATTGCTTAAAAAGGGGTTTACTATTCACCAATTGTTAATGTTTACATTTTGTAATTAATTGAGGTCACATATCAGCTTCATGCCAGGAGTTGACCGCATTAGAGCTCATTGGATAATTAGCTGACCCTGATTTTACTCTTGTTCACGTCAATTCATTTTGGTTGTGACCCTCCAGACTGCGTAATCTAGTTAGCAGACTGTGTCATGCTAAACTCATAGGAGACTGGCCTTTTTAAGCACCCTTGCTGCACCCCTGCCTCATTAAATCTGGTCTAGGCCTGAATAACTCCAAGGCAGGTGGCATTCTGATCTTTTCTTGCAACATCTATTCGGCAGTTCTATGTGTAGCAGAGGCTGGCTGCTTTGTTGGAGGCTTGTTTTGACATTTTTCATCTCTAGTTCTTGTGTATTTGGTGGGGTGCCTTCTCAATCTCTGAAATGTGCGTTCTCACCAGAACTGGGTGAGCTGACTGTGGTGAGCGTTGAAGTACCACACTCGAGTCGTTCTTCAGGTAAGAAGTGTATTTATTAAGATAGGACTTCACCCATGGCATGGAGTGTGTCCCTGGCATGAAGGTCGATCCGCAACTGTCATTGCCCATCGAACCTACTGCCAGCGCACACTTCATGCACGGGCCACCATTGTTTAAGCAATAACATTCTGACTAACTATTTGACATTGACATTCCAATACAATCCACTACACTGACGAGCATCCGAGTCCTAGCGGATCTGCATTCCTTTGAGAGCTCCCAAGCAGGTGGCTGCTGCATTTTTGTGTACTGCTCACCTGCAGCCAGAACCTACCACGAGGCCATCTTGATCAATCAAGGTGATATTGTTAGTATTTTGGGACAGGGAATTGCACACGTCAATCTTGGGCATAATGACCCGTGGGGGCAACTCTCTGCTTCTTCCCTCCTTTTTGTGTGAATGCTTCAGTCCAGAAACAAATGTTTCAAGCAGCAGCGCTATGATTTAATGGCAATTTTTTCAAGCACGTTATGCTTGCCTAGTGAACAGTGCTTGAAAATGACAGGAAGAACTGAAGACTCCTAAATAACAATATAGTTAGCCAGTTAACGCCTAGCACCCCTGAATTATGATTTCTGCGTTTCTTGTTCAAGTTCATATAGTGTGTATGTATGTCTCATTGCATTGAAATGTCAGATTTGTTTGGGCGAACTGATTAAACTGTCCTCCACTACTGTCGCATCAGTAGCAAAGCCTTCTCTTTCAAGCTCTTCAAACCTCCCTTACTCGTTAGCTTCTGCTGGGCTTCTGAGACAGCCTAAAAAACCTGCACCCTAGCAGGTTCTCCACAATATGCCACTCTTGTGGCCAGACTCCTTTTTCAATCTGGAAGAAAAGAGTGAATGTGTGAGTTTCAGCAATTGTGATGCTCAGGTCCTGTACAAACTGGAAAAGAATGCAGGCCATTCCTTCTGGGCCGTGTTACCTTATAGCTCTGGTTTCAGAGTTTCAAATAACTTGAGAATGTTGTTCTTGTGAATATATCCTAAAAAGCATTAGCTTTGAAGATTGGTTGGCCTTACTGAATGAGATCTTGTCTTTAGAAAATGAAGACTGTCTCTGGATTAGTTTTGAAAAGTGACTTGAAATCAGATCATCGATGGGCTGTATCCAGCGACTTATTAGCATTTGCTATGGAGGCCTCAACTTGCCAGAATTCTTTAGGCAAAGCCCAGAACTGAAAGAGTTCGTCCGATATTAAACTAGTATTATGAAGCCCTGACCTTTTCCTCTCTATTCAACCCCTAACAAAGTAAAAGAAGCATACCAATATTTTATTTTCTTGTTTGTGGTCACATCTGGCACCGATTTCTTTGCTACTTTCCACAGATGCGCTCAGCTAATTTTGCTGTCAAGTGTCACTCGCCCTTTTATAATCTTTTACGAATACACCTTTCTGAGAGAATAAAAGTAAGGTAATGCTCTTCAGCAACTTTTCCATCAAAATTGCTTCCACGTGTTTGTTATTCTCTTCATTTGAAGAAGGCGTTTAACTTCTGATCTCTCATGTTATATTAAAATCCAGTTTTGTTTTAACTTTATTTAGCTTCTATATTGCTGCCGTCATTGCAATGTGATCTGCTTTCATATCTTTTGAGCAAAGGTGGAAATGTGTTAAACTTGTGCATATCTGGTGTGTGAGCCAAAGTTACACTGCCCTCTTAAAAGGGGCAGCAGGGAGAATGTCTTATCTCTCAACTCATGGCAGTATAAACCAGTCTTCTAGGGCAGAAAACATCAAGTCCGGTCCAAGACTTGGTCCGAACCTTCCAGACAAGCATTTGCAATGCAGTAGGTCTCGCATTTACGAGTCTTTGAGCTATTGGCATTGTAAATGACAATGCCTTTTATTTGTGTTGTTTTTAAAACTGATAAATAAAAGGCATTGTCACTTACAATGCCAATAGATTAAACTCTCGCAAATGCTATACCTATTGCATTGCAAGTGTTTTTTTTGTAAAAGCGCCCAATGCCGCCCTTTCACTCTAATGGCGGTTACGCCCCTTTCTTTAGACGAACCACGTCTAAAGAAAGGGGAGTGGCCGTCGTTAAAGTGAAAGCGAGGTATGGGGCGCTTTTACAAAAAAAAGCATCTTTGTCAAGTTGATAAACAAATGCTTTTTTTTGTTAAAGCGCCCCATACTGCGCTTTCACTCAGTGGCCGCGCACTTTGCTTTAAATGCGGCTCGCATAAAGAAATGTGCGCTGCTGCCATTTACATGAAAGTGCGACGTGGTGCGCTTAAAAACAAAAAAAAGTGAAGAAATAGAAAAAAACATGCGGCCGCGTTCGGCACCACAAATAAACCAAAGGTGCGGCTGCCACTGTATCAGCGTGGCGTGCCGGGTTATGAAAAAAATTAAAATAAAGCGTTGCAGGAGAGCATGTCCTGCCTGCAACAGCTAGCATGTGAAAAACATTTAACAAAATAGTGCTCCAAGGCTTAATTAAAGCCTACTGAGTAGTATCACATGTAACGGGGTGTCCTCATGGGAGTTTACAAAATGAGACAAGGTGGTACTAAGGAGGGACTACTAAGCCTATTGACCAATGAAAAGCCACAGTTTACAAAGGACAATGAAACAAGCCAATGAAAAATATGGGCGTAGAGTGGGCGTAGCTTCAAGTCAATACCTGAATACAGCATGCCTCGCAGAGCAGCGCATGCTAGGCTCGACCTAATAAAGCACTACATTGTGTTCTAATCAGAACAAACAAAAGCAAATTCAAGGCGTTGGTTGTGGAGGCAGTTTTCCATTAGAGACTGGCAGAAACTCTTGGTCTAAGAAAAAGGTCTGGCCCTTTTAAAAACCTTACCTTCCTCCAATCTGTAGAGTGCGGGGCACATTTCATAGCACTTTTAGTTTTCGCCTGCACAGCGCTTGCGAAATCTCTTATAAACAAAAAAATTGGAATGGGCTTAGAGCCCACCCTTTACTTACCTTTGATTGGCTTCCATGTCACTCCTATTCCGTTGCTTGTCATTGGGCAGCCCCCCTGCATCCACTTACACTTCGGTTCTTCCTATGAACTTGGGCCAAGTACATTTTCCTTTCTCCAGCCAATGTCCTTCCACTGGCCATGGGTTTGCAGAGGTTCTTTTTTTTAATACTAGCACTCCATAAGAGTGCATGTGTTTGCAGGCCCTCTCTTCCCCTCCCCTGTCCTTGTTGTTTGGCCCAGTCCTCCCCACCCCCTTCCACTTCATTGCTGATTTCCCTATTCCTCCCACCCCCTCCCTCCTCCTTTCTTATTCTCCCCTTCTGATGTCCTTAATTCTTGCTCCCCTTAGAGAACAAGCATTGGGAAAGCCAATAGGTGTCGCCTATGTTGGATCTATTGGTTTTGTCAATGTTTTTTAAATACATGTTCCACACCAGAAAGCTGGTGGGCAACAAGGCTTAAAGCAAATTTTTAAAAAAAAGAAAGCGCTATGACGTGGTAAACGGTGGCCACATCATAGCGCCTTTTTTTAATTTTTTTTTTTACTTTAAACCTTGTTGCAAACTAGCTCGTGCTGCTTTGCACACATACACATAGTAAACGTTCCGAGGTGTCCTAAACAGAGCAACGGAGGTGCCTTCTCTTAAAGAGTAATTATATATTTTTTTTAAAACAAAACTTTGTGCGATTGGTTGTGGGGCTGGTGCAAGCGAGAAACTACGGGGTAGGGGTGGTGCTAGCAACTACTCGAAGGGTGTGACAGTGGAGGGGAGACTGTCGGAAAACACATGCACTCTTATGGAGTGCTAGCACTTAAGTAAAAAAAAAAAAAATACCTCACAAAGCACACAGCCAGTTGAAGGATACTTCCTGGCGTTCGTCTGTGCCCTGAAGCATGAGCCAAGTACATTTTCCTGTAGGCAGCCAGAGGAAGTGAAAGATGATGATGCTGCTGACCAATGAGAAGCAAGAACATTAGAGTGAAGCCACCCAATGGTAAGTAATGGGTGGGCTGTAAGCCCCTTTTAAGATTTTGTTTTATTTTTTATTTTACAAGAAATTTCGCAAGCGCTGTGCAGGTGAAAAAAAGCGCTATGACGCTATTTGTGAGAGGCGCCTTCTACCGTTGATAGGGAAGCAGTCGAAAGTCTGTGCCACTGTGCTTCTGCTGTTAAGGATGAAAGGCAGAGTCTGGGATAAAACAGCCATGCTCACCCTCCCCAGCCCCCTCTTGAGAGTGTCAAAGTATTCTAGGCAGGCAGCAGGTATTGAACATCAGAGCTGTCTCTCAGGTAAACGAGACACAGTCAGATTAGATTCCCGGCCCGTCAGAGACCCAATAACAAGTTTTAGTAAAATAGCTCAAGGGCGGTGGCGACTGTAGTTATTTGTAAACTGCATGCTACAAACTAGGCTCTGCCTTTCATCCTTCTCAAGTGTATGAAATGAGAACAATTGAGTTTTGGAATAGTTACTTCTATTATGACAGCGCTGAGGTTCCCCGGATATTATTGCTGTTAGTAAGCAAGTTATTTTTGTAAACGAGCAGCTCAGGGGAGTCTTGGATGCTGATCTGTTGGTGAAGGAGAAGGTGGGAAGCTCCCCGAGGGAGACTTCGGTTCTGACGTTGCCCTTGAGTACAAAGAGAGCTCTGTAATATCATGCAGTGCCTGCTACTCTCCCCACCTCCCCTCGTCTGGCACCTCTGCTGATAGTTATTCCTGTTGTTCCGCATTCAAAACAGGAGGGAGCAGGACTGCAACTTCTGTCTTACTAGGTAGCTTAGCAGGTTCACGCACCTCCTGGGGAGATCTTTGTACAATGCGCTACTTCCTATCTAGCAAGACTGTTTTAGCCTTTCGTCCTTCTTCAGTCGATATGATATCCTTTGAGACGGCTGTTTCACGTGGTGTATTAATCAGCAAGACTTATGAACCAGCGAGGCAAAAGACCGTGACATATTGTCCTTCAACCGTCGTCCCCCTACTTTTCGAAAAGCCGAGTTTTTAGAAGTGAAAGGCTTCCCTTCTCGGGGGATGTGAAAAACATGGCTGCAGGACCCAACGCTGGGTGAACGAGGAGAGTGCACAGCTTGCAAAGGGTCTTGTATCATAGGCAGTTCTCGATTTGCACCCAACAAACCATGTCGGACCGGGCCAGAAAATAGGCCTAAGCACCAAATTTAAAATGCCCCCATTAACGAATCGGGTATTTATTTTTAAAAACCAGCATTGGCAAAGCCAACAGGTCTCTCCAACGGGTGAGCTTTTGGCTTTGTCAGTCAGGTGGGGGTGGTGAACAGAAGGGGAAGGTGGTGTGGGGATGGGGGGCGCAGAGCATGACAAAAAAAGTGCTATGATGCAGCCAGCATACTGCGTCATAGCGCTTTATTTTAAGCAAAACAAGGTAGGTGGGGGGGAGGAGGGAGAGAGCACCAGATAGGGCAGGATGAGGTATGATGAAGAAGTGGATGATATTCTACCCCGATCGAGGCAGTTAAATCTATAAAGAAACGATGTATAGATGTTTTGCTAAGTATCCGAGACTGCATGCATTTGTGCTTGCTGTAGACTGGTAATTTCAGAGAATGAACATTAAAAACTGCCCACCAGATCCTAACAATGGACCACAAACGAGCAATAAGTGGCAAAGCCAATAGGTTTCACCTATGCGAGATGTATTGGCTTTGTTAATTTTTTTTAGACATATTGCACTGCAGCGAGGGCTACTGTGTAGGGCGGCTTAAATAATAAAAAAAAGTGCTAGGACGGTGCCAGCGCTGCCCACGACATAGCTTTATTACTTTCTGCCATGTTGCACAGCAGCCCGCGCTGTTGTGCAAAATGTCTAAAAACACTGACAAAGCCAATACATCTCACATAGGCGAAACCTATTCACTTTGCCAATGCTTGTTTAAATCGGGGACTCTATCGAACACTAACAGCTGAGTGATTTCGAGAATTAAGGGCGCAACACAAACTAGAATTCACAAAATAGTGCAGTTGGCCTTCCGTGAGGGGGCGTTTGTTCCCACAGCGCCAGTCCATACCGGTCTTTTCTGTAGTCTGCGGCCGATAACTGGAAACTCCACATTTTGCTACAGGAAGCCGCCAGTCAGCATTTTGACTGCTGTCTTTCTTCCAAACAGTGGTGTGGTCAGAAGTTCAGCTCTGAGAAGAGTTGGAAACTTATCTCTAGATACAAGCACCTTTTGCCCAGTCCAGCTGTTCCACGTATACTTGCTTCTTTACCCAACGTCTTTGCCGTTTAAAACTGTCCTTTCAGCTAGGACAAGGAGGAGTACACGGATTCGGCGAAAAGTTTTTTTTAGGCACTTTTACGTATTTTTTAGCTTCCATTGATGCAGCCCATCTGTCTTGCCCATAGCTGGCGGCAAGGGCCTGAGTAAGCCTGCACTGTGACTCATGCTTTGTCATAAAAGATCCAGGAACTCCTCCATTTGTTATCAGCTGGGAGTGGATACAGTCCCAGGGCCTTTCTTCCCATGCTTGATAACGGCTTGTTTTCCGCTCCTCGGGTGTTGTCTTTGAATGACATTTTTTTCCTTCATTTACAAGGAATAGTCTTGACATTTCTGCGGAGAAAGCATTTCTTGGTTCCTATGCCATTGCTAAATTCTATTTTTGGTGTCTGACAGTCCTTTCCAGCAGCATGAAGTCTTTTTTTCAGTATGATTGTTTCACCCATCAAACTTTTTTTTTTGTTTGTTTTTTAACTTAAAGCTTCAGCCAATATCCTGTGTATCTTTACTGCCCATCATTTTGATAATTGTGTTTAACAGAACAAAGGTCCCACACAAAAAGAATGTAAACTGAAAATTTCACAATTTCGTGATAAAAATTGGAATAAACAAATGTTTAAATTACAAGATAGGTATTTAATGCTAGTGTAGATGAAACAAGACAATATTTAACACGTGGGCAACCGTGACAAGGCAGAGGGAAATCGGCCGATTTCCTTGCCCCAGGCAAGTGACTTAAAATTGTGACTTTCCAATATACGTGAATATAAATAAACACAAGTCACAGTAGAGTTTACATCTCATACTCCACAACCAGTACAAATAGTAGTATAGAGTTAGGGATGTCTGTGTCGACGACGTTTCAATCCCGCAGAGAGTATCGGGATCTCATCAGGACTAATAGATAGAGCAGGTGCCTGAGAAGTTGCCTGGAGAAGTAAGAGGGAGGGAGGGGGAAAGGGGGAGGAGCAACCAATTAAAATCATGAAGGAGGAGATGTGAAAAGAACTAAGGGGAATAGGGAGGAGAAGGAGATACTAGGGAAATAAAAACAAGCGATAAATAGGAAAATAGCAGTGGAGTAAATACAAGGAAGTGTGAGAGTGAACGAAGGAGATGTGTGAGGTGAGGTAAGGTAATGTACATATTACCAGAATAAGAAAATGAGTGAAGAAGAAGGAAGGGCCACAAGATCAGGGGCTGTGAAACAGGGATAAAGAGTGTAAAGGAGAGAAAGTGAAGGAGGGTGAAAGTAAGGGAGGGATAAGAGCAAGAATGGACTGACCAAGAGTGCGGCAAGTCAAGGAGCCGCGATGAGCAAGGCCAGAGCGAGTTGCTGGCTGAGAAGTCCGCCGGAAAAAATTACGGGACGTGAGGAAGGATGCGAGATCTGAAGAAAAATAAGGGAAGAGTAAGGCAAGACACGTGCGAGCCGAATGTGTAACCCCGAGAAAAACCCAAGGGTGAGTGAAGGAGAGGGCTTACCGTCGGATGCACGGGTCTCCAACCTGGGAATGTGCCTCCCGGCTGGGAGGCTAAGGTAGAGGATCGGCGTGCAGGTAGGCAGGTCAGGGAAGGGAAATTATGCAATGCGACCCTGGAACCAGGGGTCGGAGCCGTGCGCCTGCTCGATGGCTGTAAAAAAGGGCACGGGATAGTCAGGCGGGGAGGAAGCGAGGGAATGTGTGGGAGAGGGTAGAGCAATAAGGCACGAAACAGAGGGCTAAGAAGCCTGGGCTTACCAGCAATAGGAGGGAGCCAGGACGCGCTGGACGATCCGGAGTACAGCAAGCAGCTGCGGTCAATGCCGGCATGGATGTGAGGCAGAGCGGGATCATGGGGAACTACATCAAGGGAAACGGAAGTGACGTGATGAGTGGGCAGGGGTGGAGGGACTCAACGTGAAGGAAGCGGCCATATTGGAAGGGGGTGGAAGAGTAAGAGAAGCAATGTGAAAGGGCCAAGAGTGTCGAAGATACCAGATAAGGCAGCCAAGTAGGTGAAGGAAAGGGAGATGAAAACAAGTAATAGGAGGACAGGAAGGGGGAGGTATGAGAGAACGGTTATGGTAGAGGGTATACTAAGGGGGGGACCCGGAGGGCCATAGGGGCGGATGAAAGTGGGAAAATGGAGGAAATGACAGCTAGCACCAAGGAACTGAGATGGAATCCAAGGATGGAAGCAGAGAAGGAGTGGACATTAATGAATACATGGAATTAAAGTTAGAGTAGAGTAAAAGGAGCTGAATGCAGAGCAAAAGATAAAGGAAAAAGGAAGGTGAGGGGAAGAAGTGTAGGAACCGGCAATACATTTGGGCGAGGGGAGTTGAAGATGACATTACAGATAAATTTTAAAAGCGCAGGCACAGTTAACTGCGGACGATTACAGCAGGTTAGACCAGTCTTCGAGGCGATTAAGTCCTGTATGGAGGCTGTCCGTACGTATAATCCATTTTAACTCCTCCTTGTTCAAGATGCCTGTAATGTTTGTAATTCTCGGAGGTTGGAGGATCACTGCGATGACTTGCCACCTTATTTGGTCCTCCGTGTGATTAAATGCGGCAAAATGTTCGACAAGAGGTGCGTTAGGTGTTGCACAACGTATCCGACTTCTATGTTGGCAGATCCGGATCCTAACTTTTTGTGTCGTTTGTCCTACATATATTAAGTTGCATGGGCAAAAGATGGCATATATAACATTGGCGGTGTTACAATTGGAAAAGTGCGATAAAGTGACATCAATATTGGCATGCACAAACTTCTTAGTGTCATTCGTGAGATGGCAAACACTACAGACTCTGCATTTGAAATGCCCAAGCACCGGTGGCAGACCCCAAATTTGCCTAAGTGTGGTCTTATTGTTACCGCTGGGAAGGGCTGCTCTAACAAGGTGGTCATGTATACTTTTGTTTTTCTTAAATGCAAATAATGGACGTTCCAAATTCAGACTACCTGCATTGAGTATGGGCCAATGTTTGAGAATACTCTTTCTAACTGAATTGGAGATAGATGAAAATGTAGTCACACAGACAAGTTTGTCGCTATTGTTTCTGTCTTTGGGACTCAAAAGGATTTCTCTGGGGCAGTACCATGCGCGTTTCATGGCAGTTTTGACTAGTTTACGCGGGTAACCTCTGCTAATTAACTTGTTTGTAAGGACTTTAGCTTCCCTAAAGTAGTCTTCCTTGAGGTAGCAATTGCGACGCAAGCGTAGGAATTGAGAATATGGAAGGGAGTCACGTAGTGCCCTTGGGTGATGGCTATTGTAGGCCAAAACACGAATTAATCTCCTTGGGGCGAATCATTTCCCATATTTCTTAAACCATAGCATGTGCAGTCCCTCTTTTGTGGAACCATACACATGCTTTGGTTTTGGGTTCCAGGTGAGATTTGCCATTGAGTAACTCTGTAAATTCGCAGGTTTGATGCTAGCCAACTGTAAGTAGTGCTCTCATTTCCTTCGTCCTCGTTTGTCACGGCATGCCGACGTCATGTCCTTCTTGTGTTTTGGCCCTCCCCTCGAGCATGGACAAAGTACTTGTATCCATCCACTGCTACCTTTTTTGGAGCTACTTTTCCTTTGTGTTCAAGCCCTCCATATGAATGTCCATGTAGCTTCTATTCCCTCCCATGCTACTTCTATTCCCCGCTGCGACGCTACGCCCCGCTGCGCTCTGCGACGCTATGCCCCGCTGCGCTCTGCGGCGCTACGCCCGCTGCGCTCTGCTACGCTACGCCCCGCTGCGCTCTGCGACGCTACGCCCCGCTGCGCTCTGCGACGCTACGCCCCGCTGCGACGCTGCGCCCTGCTCTGCGACGCTGCGCCCTGCTCTGCGACGCTGCGCCCTGCTCTGCGACGCCCCGCTGCGCTCTGCGACGCCCCGCTGCGCTCTGCTCTGCGACGCCCCGCTGCGCTCTGCTCTGCGACGCCCCGCTGCGCTCTGCTCTGCGACGCCCCGCTGCGCTCTGCTCTGCGACGCCCCGCTGCGCTCTGCTCTGCGACGCCCCGCTGCGCTCTGCTCCGACGCCCCGCTGCGCTCTGCTCTGCGACGCCCCGCTGCGCTCTGTGCCGCTGCTCTGTGCTCTGCGACGCTCTACCCTGCGCTCTGCCCCTCTCCACCATGCCACTGCTCTACACCGCACCGCTCTACACCGCACCGCTCTACACCACACCGCTCTACACCGCATGCCACTGCACTCTAATAATGCACCACTCAACGCCATTGCACGCTGCTGTACAACATGGCTAAAAGACATTGGCAAAGCCACTAGAATCCGCATAGGCGGAACCTGTTGGCTTTGACAATGCATGTTTTTCCCCCACCCTCACTATGTAGACTACTGCTAAGTTTTGATAAAGCGTTGCTTAAGGGTCATTAAGTCAGAGTTTGTAATCAACGTTGTCCTTTGTTTTCTCCCCCTACCACTTTGTCACATGTTGTCTTTTGGTCCATTTCTTGGCTCTGATGACCTAATCCGCATTGAAAAGTACTCAAATAGCTTTTGCGCACCATTGCCTTAATTATATTATAAATTCTTCCTGGTGCTGAGGAGTAGTTAACTATGATGACAGATTCGTGCTACTGCTGCACGTTTGCAGCCTACATTCACATGTTTCATGGTGGGCACAGGTTGATCATTTTTAGGTCTCGCCTACGCAGCGCGCATGCGCTGCATAGGAGGGCCTTTAGCCGTTGCTCTTCACTTTTTCGAGCACTGCACTCGTGCTTGTGGCGGCATCCACCTTGCGGGAGCGAGCAGCGGCGCGGCACAAGCACGAGTTCAGTGCTTGAAAAGTGAAGACTGCTCTCCTAAGCGCGCGCGCCTCTCTCCTCGCCCACACGTCCCGGCCACTCACTCGCTCCACCCTCTCCGTCTCCGTTTTTTAGCCACTGTCTCGCTTTTCACCTGCCTTCCGTGTCCCTCCTCTCCCACCGTACCCCTTCACGCTCCGTTTATTCCTCATTCTTCCTGTTTCCACCCATCCTTCCTTTTCTTTATTCTCCCTTTCTCTGTATCTCGCTACTTCCACCGATTGCCTCCATTTTCCACATGTAACTATCCGCTACCACCTCACTCTCTCCTTTTTCCATTGGCGTAACCATTCTGCAGTGTAACTAGCCCTTCAATTCTCTTATGTCCACCTCCTCTGTAGTCTCTCCACCCTTCTCTCCATCATGTATTTAATAAATGAATCGATGTACTAGATATAGCAGAACTCTCCCATGTTGAATCTGCTTAGGCCTCCTTCCACAACTTGAAACGAGTCTCAGTTTAAGTGCAAAACAATGTAGCAGTGTATGTTTAGTGTACAGGTGAAGATAGCCGGACTGCCACTTTACATTCAAAAAGCGTGTTCTACACTCAAGAAAGATTTGCAGAAATATTTTCGTGTGTAATTCTCCTATAGAGAGATGGGTGTTGCACTAGTGGGAATGCCATGAAACTGTGAGCGCAACCACCAATGCACATTGGTATTTAAACGCTTTTTCCCTGGACTATTTCTAATCTGGAGAAGGCATA
The DNA here is from genome assembly GCA_963921515.1 of Calotriton arnoldi. Classification (NCBI taxonomy): domain Eukaryota; kingdom Metazoa; phylum Chordata; class Amphibia; order Caudata; family Salamandridae; genus Calotriton; species Calotriton arnoldi. The sequence goes on along the minus strand of CAWUFW010007545.1, from coordinate 187,141 downwards.
TAATTACTAGAGGCAACACTAAAAATGCTAATAAAAAAAATCTAAAATTACCTCAAGTATAAATAGCAGTAGCAAAAGATTAACCTCTGCTTCAGCCTTTTTTGTTGCTTTTCCTGCTCTGTTCTGCACCACCCGCCACGTCCCAATTTTTTCCCCAGCGCTGCACTACCACCTGCTTTTCCTGCTGCCCACTCCAGTCCTGCCCCTTGCTCCTGCCCAAGTCCTTCCTAGTCACGTTGCTACTTAATTTCAGCTGCAGCTAACCAGCCATTAAGCAGACACTACCTGGCCCTGCCTGTCCCACTTACCTGTGCCAAGTACTTCGACTATACCTTGCAGACCTAGCTCCAATACTGTTCCAGGCCCCAGCTTCATGCACTTGCTTACTTCCTCCATCTTGAATCTCTTTTACTCTTTCTTTCACTTCCTATAACTCTTGCTCTCTCACTCTACTCTACTTTTTGTCGTGCTCGAAGACTCCTTTCGTAACATTTTTTATTATAACTTTTCAACATGGTGTACAGAAGCCACAATGCTCTACAACATAGCTTAAAGACATTGGCAAAACCAAGAGCTCTGGCTAAACACTTACAAGGTCCCAAAGGCGAGACCCATTGGCTATGCCAATGCTTGTTCACTGTAGTTCTCATACCTTAGCTTTTGCATAGCGCGGGCCTACCCTTTTTTGAGGCCCCAAAGTATTTTTGGTTTGGAGTAAGTAGCCTCCCGGTTTATTATGCGTGGATAGAGGTGGGTTGGGTGAGATTAGACCAATGTGTAGTATGTTTTGGAATCTTGCGTGTAGTTCAGGATTGCTCCAGACTTGCAGCAGCATGTAGCAGTGTTTCCCACATGATGGGATAGTCAAAAGAGCGGGTGATATGTTCACAAGTGCATATGTAAACCAATGTGACTCGTCCCTGTAGAGTCAGATGAGTCAGGGTTTCAACTACAGTCAGGTCTTCACTGCTTTTCTGAATTCTATAGGACTTCTGGTGCCCCTTATCTTCAGTAGTGTGTTCCAGAGCTTGTCTATCTTTACAGATAAAGAACTATCACCAGTGTTGGTTTTCAAAATGAAGGGATGAGTAGTGGAACCATTCTGGATCTTAGTTCTCCATTGACACTGGAGTTCGACACTGCCCCGTGGATTACCTGTTGTCCATGCCTTGAATATCTGCTGCATTGATAATATCCTCTGTGTGCCCAGGCATAGAAAAATACTTTGTTTAGCTGCAATTGAACGATTTTCTCCGTTAATATTTGAGACTTCTAGTTTAAGGTTTTATTTTTATTTCATATCAGTTTAACCTTCCTACCTTCTTATGATGTAATGGATATTGGGCTGTTTTAAGAGAATACCAAGTCGAAGGCCTAATTTAGACATTCATTGAATTGCTTTGTCGGCATTGCTGGGTGGAGAGGCAGGGTAGCAGGGAGTTTTGCTTGGAAGAAGTTTAGGTAGAAATTCTCCTAGGGTCTACCTGTTGGTGAGGAAGTTGAAATGGAGTGATTCAGATTAGTATTGATCATGTGGCGATCACTTGAGATGATTGGGTTGTTTCATCTGAACTTGTTTTATGACAAAGCTGGCATTTGTACTGTAGGCCCTTTGTCTAGTTGATGGAAGTAAAGTGCTTTAGAAATTAAATGAATGCTGCCATAGTTAGTTTCCTAAACTAGGTGTTGGAATCTCCAAATATCTAGAGATTTGGGTGATCATTTTTAGGTCTCGACTAGCGAACGCAGCGCATGCGCTGCTTCGCCTTAGCGAGACTATTGTTGTCGGTTTTGCTAGCGAAGGGAGACAAACCATGTGCGCGCCTGGACAGCCTATGTGCACGCTCACGGCGTGTCTTCTCTGGCGATGTCCGCTTGAGCCCCGACAGCCGATGTGCACGCTCACGGCATGGCGCGCTTTCGCGTTCCCTCTTGCTCGCTCCCTCCCTGTCTCCATCAGGCCCATTTTGCTTTCACTTTCCCTCCCCTGCGGCCTTTCAGCACAAGATGCGCACGCGTTTGCTGTGCGGGCACGGCACTTCGGCGCGCTTTCACTTTCGCTTACGGCTTAAATGTGCGCGGGCAGGTGAGCGAGGGCGGCCAGCTGCGGAGCATTGGAGGAGAGCTGTACGTGCCGCTCCAGCAGCGGCGGTCAGCGCTGGGGTCGGACTATTACACATCTAAGACTCGCTGGATTCAGGATCTGCTTCCGGTTTGCCGGCCAGCCTCAAGGCACTAACCCCACGGTATGCAGGATCTCAGGGCAGAGATACTCTAGCAGCCCTAAGTACCTAGCAGGCCCGGGGGGTGTGGGGCTACAAGGAATCTATTGCCCCCTTTGTCTGGCAGATCGGGGTCTGCTTTCTTCTTACCTGCCAGCCTGAAGGGCACCGAGGCCGCTGATCTCATCTGATTAGCATAACAATCCCCTGGATCCTCTGCTAAGACCCGGCTTATTCAATCCAATTTCCAGCCCCCTCCTTTAGCTGATTCATCAGGGGGGAGGAGGGGAAGTGACCTTCTTAAAGGGAGGCCGCAACTAACTTCCCGGCCAACCACAGGGAGCGCGAAAATAGGTCACGGTAAAAGGCCCGAGCCAGAGACACTTACAACAAGTGGGAAGCGGGGACGAGGGAGGGGAGAGCAGCGCTCTGCATGGCGGCTCCTTCCCTACCCACGCACACAAGGCTGCAGGCACCGGCCAGGGCTGCTCTGAAAACACGCGAGCACACACGGCCACGGCAGGGTGGCGCACATGCACACAGCCAACACACGCAAGCATACACAGCCACGGCAGGGTGGCGCACATGCACACAGCCGCCACACGCCGAGGCTTCTCTGAAAACACACACAGCAACACACACACAGCAATGCACACACACACAGACCCCACATCAATGCACACATACTGCTGTCAGAACACATTCACACCTCCAGGAACATCTGCAGCAGCAAACACGCATGAAAACACGGCAGGATGGCACACGTGCACACCTCTCACACACTCACATAACACCCTCGCACCTCAAGGAACATCTGCAGCAACAAACATACGCAGCCATGGTATGGCAGGGTCAAAGGCAAGCGCACAGATGCACACACAAGCTGACACTTTTCGAGGCACATATAGAGAACCACACGCAGACTGAGGTGAGCTGCACGTAGTCACGCAAAGGAACACAGGCGGATACTCCTCCAGAAACATATGCAACAACACACATGTACACCTACTGAGGCCAAGGCAGAGTGGCACAGGTGCACATGGGTGCACAGTGTCAAATATTACAGTTGGCGCTCATCCATGAACATATGGAGCATCACGCGCAAGTGGGCACACACATACACACGTGTGCACTGCGCAGTCAGGATGCAGCACCACACAGATACACAGGCTTGACTGATACGGATGGAGCTGTTCATAACTTGCTATTACAAGCATTTGCAATGCAATAGGTCTCGCATTTACGCAAGTTTAAGCTATTGGCATTGTAAATGACTGCCTTTTATTTGTTTTAAAAACAAAAATAAAAGGCATTGTTATTTGCAATGTCAATAGCTCAAACTCCTGTAAATGCGAGACCTATTGCATTGCAAATGCTTGTTGATATTGAGTGTAGAATGAGACTTCATGCTGGACTGTGTGGGCGTACTTTATAGGGGAGTAAGGAGGAAATGGAGAAATGTGCAGAGAAGTCTTTACAGCTTGATGTCTGTGATATGCTTTTGGATCTCTTTGCTCTTGAGGCAGCACAGGATGATGGGCAGGTGCTAAGGTCGCCCCTGTATCTAAGGTCTCTGGTGATTCCACTGGTTTTTGTGGCTGCATTGATGGAATTGTTGATTTATTATTGGCAGAGGTTAAAAAGAGAGCCTTAAAGATGTTCATGGATTTGATGTTGTCCACAAGTCAGGAGGTTGCGCTTGTGATGGTTCTAGTGATTCCTCTCATTGGTTTGGAAGCTTACTTAGGTTTGTTTGTTCCTCTAGTCTGACTGGGAAACAAATCAGAAGATGGTTATTGGGTATGTGCCATGGCCTTGGACCTTAGTCGAGTGGAGTTCGGCTCACTGTTCATAGTTACTGTTGATTGCTCTGGGCAGCATGGTACTAGAGCTGATATTTGTAAATGCTCTTCCTGGAGAGGCAGTAAGACAAGTATTGTAATCCCATCCAGAACAGTCACACATATGTGGAGGAAAGGTTACTGTTCTTGCCTGAAAGGCCACACAGGGCGAGTGGATGGTTGCTTTGCTGTTTAGATATCTGTCCTGACTCACTCCCACGTGTGCAGCTCACCACCTTCACTCCCTCCAGTCCGGTTCTTTTGCATCTTTCTACCCTCGAGTGTTGCTGATTATCCATTTCCCAAGTCCTGACTTTCATCGCACCCTGTCTGTCTTGTGCAACCCCTCTCCTGGGTACCCAATTTCTTTATCCGCCTCCCCCTGTCCTCTCCTCCTGACTTTCTCTCACCATTCTCCAGTATCTTACTGTTGCCTTCTTTTCAGTAGTTTTACTTTTCTCAAAAATTTGGGATTTTGCAGCATGAATCCTTTTCGGGATTCACATGCTGTGCATTATTCCACCATCTAGTGCTTGGGTCCTGAATAGTCTTTGGTTTTTTTCTCCTTGCTTGGTGTGTCATCGACCACCATTTTGTGCTCTGTCCATCCCTTGTGTGACGTCAGACGGCACCCTGGAAGTTCCTGTGCGTGGTAGCCATCTTCAGATTCTTTTTTCTGCTGCTGGGTTTGGAAGCAAAGAGAGACACTCCGAAGATTTGGATGAAATCCCCGGAAGAATCATAGAATTCGAGGGGGAAAAACCATTGACCATAGACTATGAAGACACCGAAGAAAGAAGGACCTCCGGACACCCTTTTCCGTCGAGGGACCCCGATGGAGCAACTACGCAGATGGATCAACAGAGGGCGAGGTAGGGGTCATGGAAAATACCCCTTTCAAGTTCTGCCCAAAGTGCCACCACAAGTTTGAACAGTGCGATCCAAACGACGTTTATAACGTCTACCTGCCGAGGGATCACAACTATAAGGACTGCGAGGCCTGCGCGGTGTTCGTGTCAAAGACACTCAAGGTACGCCGAAAGCAGAGGGAAGACAATTACGCAGCCATGCTCCAAAGTCAGAAACAACCTTCGATGAAGGACTTAAGCCTCATAAGCGACTAGGACGACCAGGGAGTACCTGCAGAATCTACTCACGGGGGGGCGGTCGTCAAAGGGGATGCCGAGAAGAGGCGTACCGCTAAGAAAGCGAATGAGAAGAAGACGGACATGGTAAGAAACCCTCAACCGTCGGAAAACAAGGGGCACGAAAAGAAGGCGCAAAAGGCAGCCGAGGCGTCGAAGAAAACGACGACCGAGGGTCAGCTGCGACCAAACGAACCCCACGGATCCCACCCCAGGGATACAGACTAGGAAAGATCGTCGAAATAGACGAAGGCGAGCGCCGAACGAGAGGCCACGAAGGGAAAGACCACACCCTCGGAGCCGGAAACCACCACACCCAAGAAGAGTATCTCCCCGGCCTCAGACACCGAAAGGGCCGTCTAGGTGGAGAAAAAGAAAAGACGCCTCGAAGCAGAAATGGCGGCACTCCTTCAACGAAAGGAGTTTGACGAAGTGCTGAAGGAATTCCGAATTCCCGCAATACATGTCGCTGGCACCGCCAAAAACGCTGAAGAAGAGGAAGATATCCTCGAAGCTCCTGCAACCCCGAACCACAAAAGGAAAACATCGAAGAGGAACTCGACGCTCCAGGAGAAGAGGAAGCCTCGGACACTTTCAAAGAAGAATGGAACAACCTCGACACAGCCCAGAAGAAGAGGTCTGTAGCTATCCCTCGAAGGCTTTGCCACCAGAAGACATAGCCGTCTACAACAGCCTCATCAAGAGAGCAGCTGATACCTACGGGTCCCCTTATAGGAGGAGAAAGACTCCTGTTTCCTCCTAGAGACTTTGGCACCATCCCCCAAGGGGACACAAGATCTCCCAATGCTACCAAGCATCCTGGACCAGGGAAAGGAGGCTTTCAAGGAGCCTGCCTCAGTAAAGGGGGTAACCCCAAGGGTGGAGAAAAAATAATAGCCTTCCACTAAGGACCCTAAATACATTTAGGGAAACCGTGTCAGACTCAATCATTGTCACCACGGCAAGAAGGGGCAACTCCCACTCCTCCACTGGTCCACCTCCAGAGAGAGAAAGCAAAAGAATGGACATGGTAGGGAGAAAGATGGAGAAAGAAGCAGCAACGCGATGGTGCATTGCAAATGCCAGTGCTCTCCTCAACCGGTATGGCCACCAACAATGGGATGACATTGAGGAACTGATGAACAAGCTCCCGGAAGATGATAAAGAGAGCAAAATTCATCATACAGGAGGGAAAGAACATAACTAACATCTGCCTTAAATCAGCCCTAGACGCAGCCGATACAGCCAGCAGACAAATGTGCACAGTCACAACGTTGAGAAAGCACGCCTGGCTCCGAATATCAGGCTTCAAACAAGAGGTACAAACCTCAATAATCAACAGGCCCTTCACAGGAGACTCCTGTTTGGAAGTGAAGTTGATGAATCACTTCAAGAAATAACAAGCATTGGCATAGCCAATAGGTCTCGCCTTTGGGACCTTATAAGTGTTTAGTTATCCAGCACAATATCCTTGGTGCAACAACATCAACTGTTGCATGGCTAAACACTTATAAGGTCCCAAAGCGAGACCTATTGGCTATGCCAATGCTTGTTTAGCTTTGTAATTCATTAATGGGGACCACTTTTATGTTGGTGCCTGGGTTTATTTTCTGTTCCAATCCGACCCTGCCGATCTCCTTTTATCAAAGAGCGACCCTTCGCGAAAACTACCTTTATTAACGGTGATCTACTGTGAAAACCTTCTTCAGAGACTTCAAAGAGGCACTCCTGCCACGGGCATCTTGTAATCAGTAAGAGGAGAATGGCTCTGTGATTTTAAAAAGAAAGCTGGTTTAAGTCACTGTCCAAGATGACAGCCAGCCAAAAGTGAAACTCTCTCCATCTGGACACAGTGGCCGGTAATCAAACTGTTACTGTGATTAGGAAGGGTCTTGTTACCTTCCTAATAATCTAGCGCAGCGTCTGGTGAAAAATACTCTTCCCTCTTCCGCTTGCCACAATCATCCACTGTTAGCAGGGGAACTATTCACGCTATAAAAACAAGCAGGGATGGTAGCTCTACTGAAATAAGCGTGGGCTTATTGAGTGCCGGGAATCTAGCTGGCAGTGGTTTACCCTCCCAAAGTTCATGAATTTCCTTTTCGATACCCCCTGCATGGAATTCCCCTTCACTTGAGGTGTGGGTAGGTGAGTGATTGCACACCCGAGGAAGGTAATCCTAAGCATACCATAGTGCCTTGGGCCCTCAGGATATCCCAGAGCGCTGAGGGATAGGGCGGAGGAAAGGGCTCAGTCTCAACAAGGTATTGTTTTCACGTAGTGCAACAGAAACATTAGAAGGGCTAGGATTGCCACGACTTGCTGATGTACACCATCACCTCGCTGGTCTGCTCATACACCCTGCGCTGGTCTGGGTGAGTGGCAGGCCGAACGACTACTTTGGGCCTGCTCGGCCTGTTCCTGATTGATGGGGTGCTGTAGGTGACCGCCCTGGCCGCTAGGAAGATCTGCAGGGCAGCTGCCGTCTTTCCTTACTATACAAGCCACTGCATGAAGGAGACCATTTCTTCCTGCTTCATTCATATACTCTACCAGTTGATCTGCGCATACGCCGCAAGTTATGGTATGCTATACACTGAGACTCTGTAGGGACATGGAGAAGGGTGACCTCAAACAATCTAAGCTATCATTTGATGGCAAACGCAGGCCATGGAAGTGCCACTTGGGGATCCACAGGGGGCGCAGCTGCATGAAGAGAGCCCAGCTCCAGACCTTGATATATGCATCATGTTTCTAGAACTGAAGCAGAGCCTGACGGCAATTGACACCAAGATTGACTTGATTGCAGACAAATTTGATCGACTGGAAGAAAAGGTCGATAAACACGATGACCGGCATGATCAACTAGAACGCCACACGTCGGATGCCTAGTATGAATGTGTTGCCAATAAAGAGAAGCTCCTGCATATGGAAAAAGTTCTCAGGGTAATAAGAAATAACAAGCATTGGCAAAGCCAATAGGTCTTGGCAAGCCAATAGCTATAGGCGTTGGCAATGTAATGCATTTGTGTACAGCTCTGTGGCTTTTTTTATTGATAAACACAAATGCATTAACATTCCCAACGCCTATAGCTCTCAGATTGCCGAGACCTATTAGCTGTGCCAATGCTTGTTTTATTACTGATTGCAACCTTGCCTGATGCATTAAGGTCATCACTGCTGGTAAGCTTGTATATGCTGGCCTGTATTGAACTTGTAGCGGCCAACGCTTTGCATAATTATCGCATGCTTATTTGTATGTTTTCAGATAGCCCTCTTCCTTTTCTCAAGGAAATACTGTGCCCGGCTGAAGTGTGTTTATGAAATAATTAACTGTATAGCAAGGAGAATATATTGGCTGTCAGGGGTATTGCACACACATTAGGGCATTCCCACAAACGCGTGTACTCTTGCTCTGACAAACAAAAACGAACTGCCAAACATTTCTGAGAGAAACATACAGGGGATACAGCCGATTTTGAGAGATTTTGGAATACAGCACATTGAGAAGTCACAGAGAGGAGGCAGTGAATAGTTAAAACTGAGTAAAGCTGAATTAAGAATGATCATTGTAATGGGCACAGAGGAACATTGGGTCCACAATAAGGATGCAGGGTTATTTGTACACCTACAGAACATTCCAAATGACTCGGAGGCCCTTTTATCCGAAAAATCTAAAAAGGCACCCGGTTTTAGTATAATATCACAAAAGTAAAGGTATTACTTCCAGTGACACATACATAAACAAACACTTATAACATACTCAGTGATGCAATCTATCATTGGCACACACGCTCTTATTCACTGAAACACAAACTAAGTAGCAAAAACACTGACTGACCAAATACTGAATGACGTTCACACAACACTCCCAGGTGCATATAAGAATATACTCATTCTCTGACATACCAGTACAAACACTCTCTGACACACACATAATGACAAACACTGCCTGACGCTCGCACTCTCTTTGAAAACCACTTCCCGACATGCACTTCTTACACATTCTCAAGGACACAAACACACGCTGACACAAACTTACTGAAACGATAACACTAGAACTGACAAATACACACAAATACCGACCGCCACAGACTGCCCATGCCATGATTTGCTGGAGTATCGGTGTTTTAGCAATGTGTGTGAGAAGTGGGCCGGCTCAACATCTCCTTGATATGAAAAGCCCACAAACCTTCACTATGTGCATACGGCAGGGATTCTGCTCTGAGGTACACAAGGCGTTTTTGAGAGGGGGCGAGTGAGCGTGCAAGATATTTTTAAAGACTGCATCAAACAGTAGGACTCATCATACAAGCCGAGTTGTCAGAGGTCACACAGTGAGCGCTGAGGCTGGCCCTAGAGTGGCTCCGTAATGTGCTAAATTTGATTAACACACATTTCGCTGATATAAGCGTTCATTTAGACACCGCCATCACTGTGACTATTTAATTAGTTTTTGATGATAGTTTAAGGCGGCTTCAATGCCATTTCTAGCATACTCGCCACAGCTTTTATTCTCTGTAAGTTCCTGATCTGATCCCATTGATCACGGCTCTGGAATTTGACATTAAATACATAATTTGCGGCAGTGGCGTTAAATATCTTACGGGGCGGTTTTCTTCTATGGGATCTAAATGAGCCATTAAATCGGGGGTACTACCGCTCTTGCGGACTGAGGTTTTGTAATGGGCTGCGGGGATCGATGGCGCTGAGCAGAGGTCAACCAGGCTAGAGTGGAAACTCAAGCCTCCAAGACTTGGCCGGAGATTATGAAATGAGCGCATTGCTGGGAAAGACGTACCCTATATCATGCCCTGGAAAGGAGGCTAGTGCTCACTGTGTGACAAACTGACAATGCTGCGTGGCCACAGCATTGGCATTGTAGCGCTTTATAAATCTCTGTTAAAACAAGCAATTGCCGCGCGGCCGTGAAACTGACACGGCCGCGAAAGTGAAAGTAATCGCGAGGGAAGCCATATGGCGCATGATCGCGCGTGAACGCAGGCTGGTCGCCAGCAAACTGCTGTTTGCACTTCCAAAACCTGTTTACTAAAACTCGCGCCAGAGCAGCGCATGCGCTGGCTCAGGCGAGACCTAAAAAAGGACAAGGAAATGGCCAGGGCTATGGGAGCCCTACAACAGAGTGGCACCTTCAAAAGAGGAGGTTTTAACACCAGAAGACCCACAGGAAGGGGAGTCTTCTCAACAGGACAACCACAAACTCAAGGCGGCGGACAGCAATCAAACCAGCAGTCCGGATACCAAGCCTGGCAACAGCAACTAAGCCCTTTCGGGGCAGAGGAGAAGGCAGGGGACAACCCTTGAAGAGGGGGAGCAAACTTCAAGTGACTTGCCCACAACAAAAGATCCCCACGCAACACCAGTGGGAGGCAGAATAGCACACCACCTACTGCAATGGAAAGACATCACCACAGACAGTTTGATTTTAAACATGGTACGCCACGGCTATTGTATGGAACAAACAAAGACCCGCCAAAAAAGAAGAGGTTCCAAGGAACAGAACTCTTACAATTAAGACAAGAAATAAAGGAACACCTGCAAAAACAAGCAATAGAGAAAGTACCAAGGAGGGAACACTTCATCTTAGTTCTTGGTACCAAAGAAAGATCTCACACTAGGACCCATCTTAGACCTCAGGTTCATAAACAATTTCATTCGCGCACAGCACTTCAGATGGCAACACTGCAGCTGCAAAAGGGAGATTTCATGGCAACAATAGATCTAAAGGACGCCTTTCTGTACATCCCCATGGACCAAGCTCATAAATACCTCGGGTTCTTCCACGAGAACACTCCCTACCAATTCAAGGTCCTACCGTTCGGCATAAAATCGGCACCAATAGTCTTCACAAAGTGGCTGCATCCCTAAGAAGGAGAGGGATACGTGTCTATCCCTACCTAGATGACTAGCTGGTGAAGGCAAATTCAAAACAAAGATGTTACACACACGCACGCACGCTCGCTCGCACGCACGCTCGCTCGCTCTCTCTCGCTCTTTCGCTCTCGCTCTTTCGCTCTCTCTTGCTCTTTCGCTCTCTTGCTCTTTCGCTCTCTTGCTCTTTCGCTCTCTCTTGCTCTTTCGCTCTCTCTTGCTCTTTCGCTCTCTCTTGCTCTTTCGCTCTCTCTTGCTCTTTCGCTCTCTCTTGCTCTTTCGCTCTCTCTTGCTCTTTCGCTCTCTCTTGCTCTTTCGCTCTCTCTCGCTCTTTTGCTCTCTCGCTCTTTCGCTCTCTCGCTCTTTCGCTCTTTCGCTCTCTTTCGCTCTCTCGCGCTCGCTCTTTCGCTCTCTCGCGCTCGCTTTTTCGCTCGCGCTCTCTCGCGCTCTCTCTCTCGCGCTCTCTCTCTCGCGCTCTCTCTCGCGCTCTCTCTCGCGCTCTCTCTCGCGCTCTCTCTCGCGCTCTCTCTCGCGCTCTCTCTCGCGCTCTCTCTCGCGCTCTCTCTCGCGCTCTCTCTCGCTCTCTCTCTCGCGCTCTTTCGCTTTCGCTCTCGCGCTCTCTCGCGCTCTTTCTCTCTCGCGCTCTTTCGCTCTCGCGCTCTTTCGCTCTCGCGCTCTTTCGCTCGCTGGCTCACAGGCTCGCGGCTCTTTACGGCTCGTCGCGCTCTTTCGCTCGCGCTCTTTCGCTCGCGCGCTCTTTCGCTCGCGCTCTTTCGCTCGCGCTCTTTCGCTCGCGCGCTCTTTCGCTCGCGCGCTCTTTCGCTCGCGCGCTCTTTCGCTCGCTCTCGCGCTCTTTCGCTCGCTCTCGCTCTCGCGCTCTTTCGCTCGCTCTTTCGCTCGCTCTCGCTCTTTCGCTCGCTCTCGCTCTTTCGCTCGCTCTCGCTCTTTCGCTCGCTCTCGCTCTTTCGCTCGCGCTCTTTCGCTCGCGCTCTTTCGCTCGCGCTCTTTCGCTCGCGCGCTCTTTCGCTCGCGCGCTCTTTCGCTCGCGCGCTCTTTCGCTCGCTCTCGCGCTCTTTCGCGCTCTTTCGCTCTCTCGCACTCTCTCGCGCTCTCTCGCTCTTTCGCTCTTGCGCTCTCGCGCTCTTTCGCTCTTTCGCTCTCGCGCTCTTTCGCTCTTTCGCTCTCGCGCTCTTTCGCTCTTTCGCTCTCGCGCGCTCTTTCGCTCGCTCTCGCGCTCTTTCGCGCTCTTTCGCGCTCTTTCGCTCTCTCTCGCACTCTCTCGCGCTCTCTCGCGCTCTCTCGCGCTCTCTCGCGCTCTTTCGCTCTTGCGCTCTCGCGCGCTCTCGCGCTCTTTCGCTCTTTCGCTCTCGCGCGCTCTTTCGCTCTCTCGCTCTCTTTCGCTCTCTCTCGCTCTCTTTCGCTCTCTTTCGCTCTCTTTCGCTCTCTCGCGCTCTCTCGCGCTCTCTCGCGCTCTCTCGCGCTCTCTCGCGCTCTCTCGCGCTCTCTCGCTCGCTCTCTCGCGCTCTCTCGCGCTCTCTCGCGCTCTCTCGCGCTCTCTCGCGCTCTCTCGCTCTTGCGCTCTCTCGCGCTCTCTCGTGCTCTCTCGCGCTCTCTCGTGCTCTCTCGCGCTCTCTCGTGCTCTCTCGCGCTCTCTCGTGCTCTCTCGCGCTCTCTCGCGCTCTCTCGCGCTCTCTCGCGCTCTCGCTCGCGCTCTCTCTCGCGCTCTCTCTCGCGCTCTCTCTCGCGCTCTCTCTCGCGCTCGCTCGCGCTCTCTCGCTCGCGCTCTCTCTCGCGCTCTCTCGCGCTCTCTCTCGCGCTCTCTCGCGCTCTCTCTCGCGCTCTCTCTCGCGCTCTCTCTCGCGCTCTCTCTCGCGCTCTCTCTCTCGCGCGCTCTCTCTCGCGCGCTCTTTCGCTCTCTTTCGCTCTTTCGCTCTCTTTCGCTCTTTCGCTCTTTCGCTCTTTCGCTCGCTCGCTCGCTCTCTCTCGCTCGCGCTCTCTCGCTCGCTCTCTCGCGCGCTCTTTCGCTCTCTCGCGCGCTCTCTCGCTCTCTCGCGCGCTCTTTCGCTCTCTCGCGCGCTCTTTCGCTCTCTCGCGCGCTCTTTCGCTCTCTCGCGCGCTCTTTCGCTCTCTCGCGCGCTCTTTCGCTCTCTCGCGCGCTCTTTCGCTCTCTCGCGCGCTCTTTCGCGCTCTCGCGCTCTCTCGCGCTCTCTCGCGCTCTCTCGCGCTCTCTTTCGCGCTCTCTTTCGCGCTCTCTCGCGCTCTCTTTCGCGCTCTCTCGCGCTCTTTCGCGCTCTCTCTCGCTCTTTCGCGCTCTCTCTCGCTCTTTCGCGCTCTTTCTCGCTCTTTCGCGCTCTTTCTCTCGCTCTCTCTCTCGCTCTCTCTCTCGCGCTCTCTCTCGCGCTCTCTCTCGCGCTCTCTCTCGCGCTCTCTCTCGCGCTCTCTCTCGCGCTCTCTCTCGCGCTCTCTCTCGCGCTCTCTCTCGCGCTCTTTCGCTCTCTCACAAACCACAAGAAATGATCATCAAAGCTGGACGCAAATAAACCTTCTTAGGAGCAAGATTAAACTCAAAAGTTGCATGGGCATACCCGACCCAAAGAAGAATACAAGCCATCAAACAAGAAACTCGCCTTTACCAGAAGGGTCAGTTTCTGACTGTGAGGACGGTCATGAAGCTCATGTGCATGATCGCATCATGCATCCCCCTCATCACTCATGCACGCTTCCACATGCGCCCTCTGCAAGAGTGGCTATGCAGCAGTTGGTCACAAACCACAGGGAGTTGGGAGGATCTAGTGGTTGTAACAGAAAAGGTTCAGACGGAGATACAATGGTGGGCATCCAAGAACATAACACTAGGCAGACCTTTCAAAACACCGACTCCCTCAGTGATCATCACAACTGATGCATCCCACAAGGGGTGGGGAGCACATTCAGGAAACCTGAAGGTACGGGGTCAATGGAACATTGCAGACTCTGTAAAGCATATCGACTTCCTAGAGAAGAAGACTATGTTCCTGGCACTAAAGGCATTCCAAGCCCACATAGGAAGGAAGACCGTATTAATCCAAACGGACAACGCCACGATTATGTTTTACCTCAACAAACGGGAAGGAACGAAATCATTCACCCTAAGCAAACTAGCTCAAGACATATGGAAATGGGCCAGTTCAAGGAAAATCACCTACAGACAATTCACCTGCCAGGAAAGGACAACACCAAAGCAGATCAACTCAGCAGACAGAACAGCAGTTCACACCAGTGGGCGATAAAACAAACGACCCTGCAACAGGTCTTCAACCTCTGAGGAACGCCAGACGTAGGTCTATTTGCAACAATGGAGACCAAGAAATGCCAATCCTTCGCCTCCAGGTTTCAACACCACATATCAAAAGGGAATGCCCCGTCACTAAACTGGTCGGGGACATTTGCATAAGCTTTTCCTCCAATTCCCCTACTACAAAGTGTTCTGGGGAAAGCCAGACAACCAGGAACAAACCTAATACTCGTAGCACCTCAATGGCCAAGCCTACTCTAACTGTCCAGGACAAATGATCAAGCTGAAGGCAGACAAGGACCTCATCACAATGCAAAAGTGTCAAATCTTTCCCCCAGAACCAGCTACGCTCAGCCTAGCAGCCTGGTGCCTGAATACATAGAGTTCGGACATTTAAACCTGCTGCAAAGAACAATGGAAATACTAAAGGAGGCAAGAAAACAGATCATAAGACAATGCTAAGCAGCTTAGTGGAAACGGTACACCATATGGTGCACAAAAAACAATACCCTAAGCTCAATTTCCACACAGTGCTCATATATCTAACACACTTGCTTGACAGTAACATCAACTACTCAAGCCTCAAGGTGCACCTGGCAGCAATTGTAGCCTACACCAGGGGAAATTCATGTAAAAGTTTCTTCACAGCACCAGTCATCAAAGGATTCCTTGAGGGGTCCAAAAGGATTGCATTACCAAGAAAGGCTCCAGCCCCTATGTGGAGCTTAAACAATGTCCTAGCACAACTAATGACAGGACCATTCGTGCCCATGCACAAAGCAGAACTCAAATACCTCACCATAAAGACTACCGTCTTACTAGCCATAATAGCTCTACGACAAGTAAGTAAACTACAAGCGTTCACTATTGAGGAACCATACATGCAAATCCACAAGGACAAAGTTATCCTAAGGACAAACCCTTAATTCCTACCTAAGGTAGTAAGCAAGTGCCACATGAACCAAAGCATACAGCTAGCAGTTTTCTTCCAAAACCCGCAAACACGACTAGAAAGCAGCCTTCATACCCTGAGCGTAAGAAGGGCTGTAGTATACTATCTGCAAGAGACGAAACAACTCCATAATGGCAGTCAATTGCTAGTCTCTCACTCAAAGTCCAACAAGGGAGCACCCGTGACACGGGGGACAATTGCACGTCAGATTGTAGAGGCAATTCAAGTATGCTATGTCTCAGCAGGAAAAGCTCTACACACATGTCAAAGCCCACTCAACAAGGAACAAGCATTTGCAATGCAATCGGTCTCGCCTTTGGGACCTTATAAGTGTTTAGCGATGCAGCACATTATCCTGGGTGTTGGCCGCCAGGGATTGAATACCTATACAATTACTACACACTGGGTGATGCAGTGTGATTTACAACTGCAATTAATATTTAAGAAAAAGTCTTCTTATTCTGCATATTCTTTATTAACAGGGTTCTGTGTCCACAGAAGGGGGGGGGGGGGTGTTTAGCAACAGCTCCCAGTGAAACAGTGGGGGTCGATTTTAATTTTAGCTTTATTACCATTTGGTGTGGCTGCTTTTTGGTTTGGGCATCAGACTGTATCATTTGTGCATTCCTGTTTTTGTCTTAATTTATAGTATTTTTCTCAAAATTGAGCACGTTTCTATCACAAATAATTTTAGACCGTGTTAGTATGCTTCTTTGTGTGACGCTCTTAGGGGGTCTGGGGGGGGGTCCCAAGTGCTTCTGCCTAACGACTCGCGTCAGCGTTGCCATGCCCCTCTACAGTATGGCCACTGACCTGCCAATTCGTGCTGCTAGTCCGCTTCTTTGCCTCAGCCCTGAGATAGCAGAGAAATTGTTAAAGCGGTGACTGGATATGAAATGACAAATGCGGAACCAGCTGAAGCACTTTGATACCGCTGCCTGTTTTGCTGGGCTCAAGACTCTGATCCATGCACAACCCTACACCGCAGTGCTACTGAGGCAAGAGGGCCCCACTCTGCGACCCACCCGGACCTGGCGACCACTTCTCAACCCCAAGGTGGGGAGAGTGGACAAGAAAAAAAATGAAGTCTGCTTTTATTTTCCTGAACCTTTTTTGTGGTTCACAAGATTAGCAGGCCGATATAATCACGAAGCAGTTCATGTTTCGCTGCTCTATCGCCTGCCTTCTGCCTTTATTTTTTATCTTTGGCGGAATATCATGAGAACCGCTTCGTCTTACTGAGGAACGAAACAATAATCCTCCAGTTCGTTATGTGTTCAAACTTGTGACTTATTGCAAAAAGAAACCGAGATGAAAACACAGGTGAAACCCTGACCAGCTTGAATGGCCTATGAAGCTCACTGCTGGGCGCTTCTCTACAGGATGCACAAAGTAAACCCCGAAGCAGAAACCTGCCAGCGAGAAGGCAGATCCCACCAGCCATGTGCAAAGGGCATGGACTTTTGGTGACAGTCGACTATTAGCAGTGGCCTGGCAAAGGTGTCATGGGTCCTGGTGCGAGCAAGGGAAACAGATGCCGCTTTCCCAGGATTGGTAGTTTAATAAGCAGCTGAGCAGGCTCCAGGCCGCCATTCGCACATGAAACTTAAACATTAGGAGAAGCGTTACCTACGTGCTTCAGGCGCTCTCGCTCCTACAAAAAAAAATTTGCAATGCCATAGGTCTCGCATTTAAATGCGAGACCTATGGCATTGCAAACAAGCGGCCGGCACTGAATGTAAGCAAAGCACGTCGTCGTGCCTGAAGTAGGAGAACCTCAATAAAAAAAATAGTGCTTACAAGACTAATAAGCACGTACCGTGTAACAACAGAAGTAAAGGGGCCAGTAGCCATGAAAGGTTACAAATGAGGACAAGGCGGTACTAAGGAGGGACTAACAAGCCTATTAAGGAATCAGAAGCCTGCATTCAGGAAGGACAAAGACGCAAGCCAATGAAAAATGTGAGCAGGGCTTCTCTTCCATACTCTACTACAGCAAATCGCCTGGTTCAGGCTCGACCTAAAAAGGGGGCAACCCTGGCGTTTATGGCCAAATGTGCCTATAGACACCATATGTGCTGCGGCAACATGGGCATCCCCACACACATTCACCAAACATTACTGCGTGGATATACAAATGACTAAGGAAGCTCAAGTGGGCAAAACGTACTTCAACACCTGTTCGCAATGTCTTCCTCACCTTACCACAGCCACCCTAAGGAGGGGGAAACTGCTACATAATCTAATGCACAGCATTTGAATCCAGAAAAGGATTCATGCTGCAAAACGAAATGGTTACTTACCAGTAGGTGTAGTTTTGCAGCTTGCGACCAACCCATCTCCCCTCAAAGGAGGAAAGCTAACAGGTGGGACAAAATATAACTGAAACCAAGGAACTAACCTCTAGAGACAACAGGATTTAAGACATACCCTATTGAAAGATGGGGAAAAAAGAATCTGAAGATGGCTACCACGCTCGGGAACTTCCGGGGCGGCGCCTGACGTCACACAAGGGATGGACCAAGCGCCAAATGGTGGTCGACGCCCCAAGCAAGAGGGAAAAAAAAAACCAGACTATTCCGGACCCAACCACTAGATGGCGGAATAATGCACATCTTGTGAATCCAGAAAACTCTAACAGCTGCAAAACTACTCCTACTGGTAAGTAACCATTTCATTTTATAGCATGTGTTTATCTTCTATTTCAATTCACTTGAGTTTCAACTTTTACCTTGTTCCAGTTCACTGTTTCCAAGAACTAACAGAGGTGGGCATTGGGTATTTCTCTTTCCAAACATATATGCAAAATTATATAAATTGACTAATCTGTTGCCAAACTCTATAAATGTGAAAACTGGGATACCTCTGAATGACCGGGAAGGCTGTGCAATCTGTCATATGTATAGGTATGTCAACAGTTCTTTATAAAGTCTTTCTTTAGCCTTTATCTAGGCTTATACGGTGATATGATTTCAAGTTTTACACCCATGCTCAATGCTTTCCGTTCCTTTGCCCATATCTATCAGCATAGACATTCATTAGCATCTCATTCCTGAAAGTAGTTGCTGGTAGTTAATACACTGATGGACAGGTGCTTCAGCTGAATACAGACAGGACAGAGCTCTTAGTAGTCAATAGCAGTGTAATACTATGAAATATCAGTCTGTCCTATTGCCTTTAGGAAATCCACCTTGCCCGATTACCTTTGTGAAGAATATTTGCTTCAAATTGAACGAACTATTGATGCTAGAATCCTAAGTAAGTTTTACCATCTCACTTGAGACATTCCTCTAGATTTCAATGCCCTGGTCCAAAGTGCTTATATTTTAATCCAACGTGATTAAGTGAATGGCATTGTTGGACTTTCTTCACTTCGGTTTATAGGTTGCCAGTGTGTCAAAAATGCAGGGGTAAGATTAGTTTGTCGACTCAAGGAAATGTAATCTTTTATCTCAGACCAGCACAAACTTCTCAGTGCAGCATCAAATGATCTCCCATCGTCTGTGTGGTGTTGCTTGTCCCCACCCGCCGCCCTCCTTGTCTGTGTGGTGTTGCTTGTCCCCACCCGCCGCCCCCCCCTTGTCTGTGTGGTGTTGCTTGTCCCCACCCGCCGACCCCCCCCTTGTCTGTGTGGTGTTGCTTGTCCCCACCCGCCCCCTCCTTGTCTGTGTGGTGTTGCTTGTCCCCACCTGTCCCCCCTTGTCTGTGTGGTGTTGCTTGTCCCCCCCACCCCTTGTCTGCTACTTGGGCCCAGCCGCTGTTGCTTGGGCCCACCCACCCCCTCCCGCTGCTGTTGCTTGGGCCCCCCGCCGCTGATGCTTGGGCCGCACCGCCCCCCCGCTGTTGCTCGGGCCCACCCAACCCCCCGCCGCTGTTGCTTGGGCCCCCCGCCACCCCCTCCTTCCCGCCCCCCCCCCCCCCACCGCAGATCCAACAAAATTTTAGCATGAGTGCAGAGAATAACAAATTAACAAGCAAGTGCAACTAATTGTTGTATTCCTCTTAGGGTGTCCATAAACGGGCTTTCCAGTATCATGTCCTTATATAGGCACAATTCGCCCTGCCCTTATATAGGCATAAAATCCCAGCCCTTATTTAGGCATTAAACCGTGCACTCCAAATACAGGCATGGTCTCTGACATCCGTCCACCCTAACGTCACAACGAGTTCTTGAAGAACAGACCCTTAGGCTGCGGGAGTTTCCCTAGTACAGGACTATTGATTTCTTCAAGGACTCATATTATGCATGAACCATTATTCCTTAGGGGTTCATTCATGACGTCTTCCGCTGTCCGACTCACGTCAATGCTAACATTCTGAGGTAATTCTCAGGTATAAATATACCTTCCCTAGCCCCTGTAAATCAGAGGATACCTCTACTTCAGAGGAGCCCGTTTCCCGGCCTGACGCACTGAGAAGACGCTGTCATCCCTGCACGCAGAGAGTCCCGCTTCCAGTGATCTAACTTCCCTTGCGGGGTGTTGGAGTTCGAGTCTGGCAAAGAGATTCCTACCTCTCTCATTCTTCAGGTATGGAGCAGACTAGAACCTAGAGGGACTCTTGGCATACTAGGCTTAATATACTCTTAGTATACCATAGTAAGGAATACTTCACCTACTTCATACCTCTTCCTATACCTAGGTTAGGTACGGTACATTGGGGTAGAACTAGATTAGAAACGCATCGTATGAGTACTCGCATTTTTAGTCTGTTATTTATGTAAATGCATATGTACTAAAAGATAATGCTCTCGCAGTATTATTTATTTTTACTGCTCACACTGTACATTATTTATCTCGCATACTGTCTTGTGATCGTAACAGCACATTTTACTTACACCAGAAACAAGACTGTTCAATAAATCTTTTATTGAAACGCCCGTCTATTTCTTTCTGTGTAACTTGGAGAAAACTAAGCATGCACGACTGAGCTGAGTGAAATAGTTATCTATTGTTACTCCAGTATTGGAGCTTTCATAGATTCCCATGCTTAGAATCATTCCCCGTCGTCGAGATGGGAGTCTCGGTAAAATAAAATAGTAGTAAATAACTATTACAAAAGAGAAACCGGCCTAGGCCTGAACTCATTTTGCAACCAGACCATGTCTTTTTGTAAAAGAGACCAAAAAGAACAGGCAACCAATCAGAGTAGCCTCACCCTCTAGAACCTTGGTGAAAGAACCTCAGCCCCTCAGATTTTCTACCGCACGTTGTGCTACAGGGAGTCTCCTTGAGCTTTGCTCTATTTCAACTCTTTCAACTGTTTTTTCTAGCGTTTTTTCTTCAGGTTTTCTTTCTAAAGCCTGTGGAAATGTCTGATAAAGGGAAGAAAGCTTTATTTCAGGCTTGTGCCACTTGTGGCAAGAAGAGGCTATATGTTGAAGATAGACATAAGGACTGCAAATATTGCCTCTACCCGGATCACAAGGCTGCGGAGTGCAAGATTTGCCGCACCTTTTCCACCAAGACTCTCCGGGACCGTGAGGGTCGTCTGTTAACCTGGCTCCACAGACTCAAGACCAGGAAAGATCCACTGTCAAGCGATAGTGAGGAGTCGTCTTCTGTCGCCTGATCAAGAAGGTCAGTCAAAAGGGGTAGGAGTTCCCCTTCACCATCTGTGGATCCCCCTCTAAGGCCTCAAAAAGACCCTGAAGGAGTCTGAGGTTCAGGGTCCTATCAAATCTCCTCACTGCGGTGTAAAGGAGAGGGAAGGACTAAGTACACCACCTGCGACAGTTCCTGGCCAGGACAAATCTTTTAAAAAACCCTCTTCACAGTCTTCTGGAAAGAGTGGTCATTCGTCATCGACGCTGCGCAAGCCCTCGACGACGAAGCCTCCAAAATCGCAGGCTAAAAGTGCTCCGGCGTCGACGGGAGTGTCGTCGTCTTCTATTCCGGTGTCGACGGGCTCGTCGACGAGCACTCCTTCAAGAGCGACGAAAATTTCATCGACGATGGCGTCGACGACGGCGTCGGCGACGACGTCGATGGCGTCGACGTCGATGGCGACGACGATGTCTACGACACCCATCATGTCGACGACGGTCTGCACACCTCTTCCGTCGACGGTGGCTCCATCTGCATCCTCGTCTACGGTGATTCCGTCGACGGAAAAAATTTCCATCTTGGTGAGGAGAAGACAAATATCACCAGAAATGACGTCCCCTAGAATGGTGGATTCTTTACCTCCTGCATTACTTCTCGATGAGGATGAGGACTCTGATGGAGGCTATAGTCATTTTGGGGATGCCAATAGCCCTTCTCAGCTTATTGTCAAATGTCAGGAGACGGATTCGGAGGGTTATTATCAAGATCAGTCATACCAACAACCCTTTGCACGTCAAGAGAACACTCCACAAGAGATTATGTCTGTACCAACTTCTCTTTGGCGGATTTACAGGGGATGCTTTTGGACTATCAACGGAGATGTTCAACTTATACTCCACCTCCACAACCCGCTCTCTTGTCCTCAACTCTGCCTCCTCCTCCTGATACGGTGAGGAGTTCACCACCTCCATCTGCTCGACTGCATACCCAATTTCATGCATCTTCTGATGTCCTTCCTCCAGATCACCACCAGGATGTCTCCTCTGAGGAAGAAGAGGGAGAGCTGGTTAATCAAGATCAAGGTGATGAATGGGATGATTATGTAATCCCTGATCCCGCTTCTCCGGCTCCGGCCCCGATTGATTCTCCCCCTGCTGACATTGGGGGTTTTCACAAATTGATGGAGAGAGCGTCTCTACGTTTCGAGCTTGCTATGCCCTCACTCCAAACAGAGTGCTTTCTTTATGATTTTAAAGAACCAAGTAAGAGAGTGGTGCGCTCTATTCCTATCGTGGGGCATGTCTGGGAAGAAGGCATTAAGGTCATGAAGAACCCGGCCACTGTAGTTCCAGTCTTGCCGCGTCTGGATAAGAAGTATAAGGCTCCAAATGACAGCCCAGCTTCCTTGACGGGTCAGCCACGACCCGACTCGGTCATTTCGCAAGCAGCGCAGAGGAAGTCAAGGAATCCTTCAGCGCCGTTATCTACACCACCGGACAAAGAGGGCAGACGCCTGAGACAACGCGGGGAAAAGGTTCTCCTCCATGGCCAGCCTTGTCATCAGAGCTGCGAACGCTTTAGCAATTCTTGGAAGATACGACCGCCAGATGTGGTGTGACCTTGCGCCTTACCTGGACCAGTTATCTGATCCTTCCAAGTCTGAGGCAAAGAAGATCTTGCAAGAAGGGGAGGTTACGTCCACTGAGGTAATCGATTGCGCAATGGACATTGCCACAACAGCTTTCCGGTCCCTGGCTGGTGCAGCTGTGCTTCGTCGCCAGGGTTGGCTAAAGGCCACGTGGTTTCGTCCTGAGATCCAGAATAAGATCCTGGATCTTCCCTTTGACGGAGAGGAATTGTTCGGCAAGCACATAGACGATACCCTTCAAAACATCAAGAAGGATACGGAGACTGCTCTGTCCTTGGGGACCCTTCAATACAAAAAAGCGCCATTCCGTGGAGCGAGAGGCAGAGGAGCTCCATCCTATAGGGGATCTTACCAACAACAGAGATACTCCTCTTATGGCTCCACACAACAATCTTACCGTCCTTATCAGAGGCAAGGCCAGGCGTCGTCTTTCTCTAGAGCAAACACTAGAGGGAAGCAGAATCGTCCCGGACGGGACGCCCCTAAGAGACAATAGCGGCAATCTTGCTCTTTGCGCTGTGCCCTCCTCTTCCTCCAAGACATCTGTAGGAGGCAGGGTATCTCAATACCTCCAAAACTGGGAACGTATAACAACAGATCGTTGGGTCCTGAACATCATTCAGTGTGGTCACACTCTGGAGTTCACTCATCTTCCACCATCCAAGGCCCCTGCCGCCAACTCCGTAAAACACCTACATCTCCTCCGGCTGGAAGTCCATCAGCTTCTGATCAAGGGAGCAGTGGAGCCGGTCCCTCTCTCACAGAGAGGAAAGGGGTTTTATTCCAGATTTTTTCTGGTGAAGAAAACATTGGAGAAATGGCGCCCCATTCTAGACCTCAGGGAGCTCAACACTTATCTCACGAAGCTATCTTTTCGGATGGTATCTCTCCAGGACATTCTACGTCTTCTCAACAAGGGAGATTTTATGGCCACTCTAGACCTAGAGGATGCGTATTTCCACATCCCCATTCATTCGGCCCACAGGAGGTTTCTACGTTTTACAGTCGCCAAGAGCCATTACCAGTTCAAAGTGCTGCCGTTTGGTCTTCGCTCGGCTCCGAGAGTTTTCTCCAAGGTGCTGGCACCAGTAGCAGCTTTCCTCAGGAAGCAGCATTTCCAGGTCTTTCCTTACCTGGACGATTGGTTGCTAAAAGCTTCGTCCAGGGAGGCAGCAGAGGAAGCGGTCAATGCTTGCACTGGTCTCTTCTCCAATCTGGGCCTGACTCTCAACAACGCCAAGTCTTCTCTCCTTCCGTCCAGGAAGGTTCAATTTCTGGGAGCAGTCTTGAACACATCTCTCAACAAGGTTTTTCCATCTCTGGACAGACAAAGAAATCTAATTTCCATGGCTCATTTAGTTCGAGGAAGAAAGTCTTTCTGTTCGCCGATTCAAATCCCTTCTAGGGATGATGTCCTCATGCATTCCTTTAATACCTCATTGCAGACTGAGAATGCGTCCCTTGCAGTGGAAGCAGGTGACAGGTTCTTTCGACGACCAGCTAGTGATCACTCACGCAATGAAGCGAGCCATCCTCTGGTGGACAAGAATAAGGAATTTGTCCCAAGGTCTATCCTTCGTAAACACTCCAGCGCCTCAAGTGGTGACGACGGATGCCTCTCTGGAGGGTTGGGGCGCAGTATTGCAGGATCTGCAGGTCAGTGGTCATTGGCTGCCGGAACATCGCCTCCTACACATCAACATCTTAGAGCTTCGAGCGATTCGCCTAGCCCTTCAGGCTTTTCTTCCAAGATTGCAGGGGTTGTCGGTTCTTGTCCGGACGGACAACACCACAGCCATGCATTACATCAACAAGGAAGGCGGCACCAGGTCCTTCCCCTTGTCACAAGAAGCCCAGGCGATTTGGGAGTGGGCTATCCTGCACAGAATTTCTCTGAAAGCAGAACACTTGCCAGGAGTGCTTAACGACAAAGCGGACAGGCTCAGCAGGCTGAAATCTGTCACCCACGAGTGGGAACTGGATCAAGCTACGCTGGACAATCTTTCACCGGTGGGGCAGACCCTCCATAGACCTGTTTGCCACACCAGAGAACAGGAAATGCCGGTCTTACGCCAGCAGGCTACACCATCGAGGGTCTCTGGGGAATGCGCTTTCGATCGC
>CAWUFW010007545.1:17500-157500 GCA_963921515.1 Calotriton arnoldi | reverse complement strand
TAGTTTTGGATTACAGACACTTAAACACTTGTTCAAAAACTTTTGCAGTGCAAAATGCACATAGCACAGCATTAATGAATAACATTGTGCGTAAAAAATATAAAACATTAGACATCTCGAATGGTTTCTTTTGTCAAAACATAGCACTGAAAGCAGGTACTTAACAGCATTCTCCATAATGGGGACCCAGCATCTTTTTTGTCGACTCCGACAAGGGTTCAAGAACAGCCCAGGTTTATTCTCAGCGAGGGTAACGAAGTTACTACAAATTTATGACAATGAGGCATTGTCCTATGTCGATGATATATATCTGACAGACGATGACCTGGAAAAACACTTGAACAGGGTGAGCACCATTATACTGGGTTTCGCCTCTGAGGGCTACAAGTTCAACTTTAAAAAGTCCAGAATTGCCCATCTCAATGTCCTATTCCTAGGATATGAACTTTCAAGTGAAGGCAAGAGCTTGGCAGCTAACTTTTTAGAAAAGTGTGCGCTGCTCCAACCTCCAAAAACGCTAAAAAACTTACAATCCATCCTGGGTTTCCTAAATTTTAGAAGAACATGCATTCTAAATTACACAGAAAGGGTTAAACCTCTCTACGCATTAATCAAACCTGATTTTTCAATCAAAAACTGGACACAGGAACACACAAATCTTGCGTTCACTCCAGGCTAACATGTTAGCAACAAATCACTTACAAACACGTGTAAGTCAACGAAATTTGGTGATCCGAATAATTTCGGGTCAATGTGGATTCACCTACTTAACCTTCAATGAGGGTGAGAAAATATCAATTGCATACAAATCACATTTGTACACACAAGCGGAAATGCGCTTCACTTCAACTGAAAAAATTCTGACAGCAGTTCAAACGGCTGTAGCAAAAGAAAGAGCCTTAGCCCAAGGGAAACGCATTATTGTCGTAACCCCAGTACCGGCTTTAGAAGCGGTCACAAAAGCAAGCATTCCAAATGCTAAAGCATTACATCCAAGATGGATACAATGGGTTAATTCTCTTGCTGCAACAGATGTTGAATATGTTTTGATCCAGATTTGAAAACACAAGCATTCCTGCAATATGAACAAGAATGTCCTCTGCCTACTGAAATTCTGCCTCTCGATCAGTACGAATTCATAATTTACACTGACGGATCCGCACAACCCGCAACGGAGTAAGCAAGCTTACAGTGCAGCCTGTGCAATCGTTAAAGGTCGCATGCGAAATGGCATCTTCAGACCTATGGTCACAAAAACTCAGTCTCTAGGAGATTGTACAGCTCAGCGAGCTGAACTACAAGCATTCAAACTGGCACTTGAAAGTACAGATCGAGAATTCCCCACACTAATAGTGTGCGATTCCTTTTACTGTGTTCAGTCGTATAATGACTATATACAAAACTGGCTTGAAAATGGTTTCAAAGATGCGAAAGGTGGCACAATAAAGCACAAAATGCTTTGGGAACAAGTAGTTCAGTTGAAAAACGAACTACCAAAGGCTCACGTGATCCACACACTGAGTCATCAAGCGTGATGGCGTTCACGTTGCAGGAATTCATTGGCTGACGAAGCCGCAAAGGGGGCTGTTCAGACGGCTTCCGTAGCTGCGATCACTCGTTCAAAAACAAAAATGAGCGGTGAGATAATGTTGGCTGTCAATGCTTCAAGCAAAGGCAGCAGTGCAGCGTTACCAAAAAAGTTTCCACTCAAGTACTCTTAAGTAATTGATGCGAACAACGTTCCTTTTGCTCGAATCCCTGGAGTGGGGGATAGGGTAATTCCAAACAAGATACGCAGATTAGGACTAATCCTAGCAGCACATGAAGGGATAGCTTCTGCCCATGCAGGTGTTTCAGCGACAGTATCTTTACTCAAGCAAAGATATTGGTGGCCTGGCATTCGGAAACAAACTAAAAACTATGTTTTAGAATGTGATATTTGCCAACAGATGAAGTCTCAACAGTGAAACGTCCTGCGCAGACACCCCTGTTAATTTCAGACAAACCATTAGCTTGTGTTTACCTGGACCACTGCGGTCCCTTGCACAGGGACGGTAACTATAAATATATCATGGTTGCAGTGGATTCCTGCTCTAGGTTCCTATGGTTATGCCCTCAGCGCTCGGCTGACGCTCGAACTGTTATAAAAGATTTGCGAGTCTTTATCGGCACATAAGCAATAGGCACGCTACATTCTGACCATGGTCCTGCGATTAGCTCTCTGGCTTACAAAGAAGCCATGGCCAGTCTGGGCGTTGCATTGCGGTACTCCTCTCCATTCCATCCTGAGGGAAATTCGGTTGTGGAAAGGAAAAACCGGGACATAAAGCAGTCTATAACAGCTAAGGTATTAGGTTCGGGTGATGGGTGGGTCAAACATCTTTATGGGGTCCAACGCTCATTAAATAACTTGCCAAGAAGTTCTCTAGGGGGGGGTCACTCCATATGAGGTCCTATTTGGGACAAGAATGTGGGTACCAGACCTTGAACACGTAGGCACAGTGGTGGAAAATAAACCGTTTGATATCAAAGATCGTTTGGCTGTTTTACAGGAACTCAATAAATTAAGAACGAAGCAACGTATTCCTACAGCCAACCACCACTGGGGAAAAATCAGCGGTCCCAGCAAGGCCTGTCTGGATTCCAAAAGTTGGGGATCTAGTCAGAGAAAAAATCGCGGACAAGAAGGAATTTGGACCTTCTTACAGACAACCAGTTCCTGTCCTAGCAGTTCATGGAACAAGAACAGTACTTCTGCCGCCCCTTGCTGGAAGAAAGGAGACAAGATTTGTGTCTATCGACCTCCTCAAACCACAGTATGTGGCCAATAGTAAATAGTAGGCCTCGTGGACTCCGACCTAGTAGCAGACGCACTCCTCTCGCTACTATCCAAGAGGTTCAGACTGAAAGACTGATAACAATCGAGAATTCAACTGTAACAGATGGAGGACTAAGCAACAACGCTATGGAACTCATCCCTCTTGAACACCAAGTAACAGTTCGTCCAAATACACCTGTCTACACCAACGTGGCAAGTGATGAACTGGTTCCAGTGATTTCTACAAATCCTGATGCAATTCCAACAATTGATAGAACTGCTTCTGGCTATTTCATTAACTTTGATACGTTCTCAGAAGATCCGAGTGAACCTGAAGCTTGACGCCAGCATCATTAAATTTCAAGCAGCAAGTACAAGACTTTCTTCACTTTCTGAAAAAAACTTATTTGGTTTCTCCATGAATTGAACTCTGGATTACATCTGGACTTTTTGTTTTCCTGCTCTGGCTAGCTTTGGTAACAACTGTGAGCGTACTTATAAGTGGCAGATACATCCATGTGAATACTGAAGGAAAAGGCGTGAACGTACTTTTGAAACCTCATAAATCTTCCCATCGTGAAGCAAGAGACTTGTCATCAGTGAACATCACAGCTGTTCCTATACAGGATGATAGTGTGGGACAAAACAGATTTTGAAATCTTCGGTCCGACGGAACAATTGAACATTCCACATTTGTTTAAAATTTCACTAAGTGATCTAATTACGTCCAGTACCTATTCAGATGATTGGGACTTTGAGACTGTGAATGACATAATGTTTGACCTAGAAAAATCTGCTGCATTTTCTAAACAGGAATATTTAGAGGGTTCATCAGACTATCAACAAATGTATTGTTATAACCACTATGGTCATCATTATTTGCATAAATCTGCATATCCAAGAAATGTTTGTTTAACCAATGGGAGCATTGTCCTACACCACCACACGGTAGTTCAAAAACG
The DNA here is from genome assembly GCA_963921515.1 of Calotriton arnoldi. Classification (NCBI taxonomy): domain Eukaryota; kingdom Metazoa; phylum Chordata; class Amphibia; order Caudata; family Salamandridae; genus Calotriton; species Calotriton arnoldi. The sequence continues at coordinate 153,720 of CAWUFW010007545.1, read as the reverse complement.
TTTACCAACAAGTTTCCATATTTTTCAGGTTACAATACATCTGATCCAGAAATGTTTTACTATAAAAATGTAAACAAGACAGGGCTGAAAATGATGTTAACAAATACAAAACAGATTTACTCTGAATTATTTAATGCCCAACTGTCGACAGGGTTTCGACTTTTGGAAAGACACAATAGACACAAAAACTGTGTGGGGTACTAAAGAATGGCAAGTGCAGGGGATGGAAGCTTTATTTAGAGCCTGCATCATCCCTGAACAAATAATGTTTTTGAATGAAACCATCCAACAAACATCTTGTCTTGGATTAGCCAAGATCAAAGAAATGAACACACCTTCTGTACCAACACCTGCCAGAGATAACGATACACAGGCAGTGGTGACAGTTGACAATATACTACAACTCAACAGATCTAATCCTAAGTGGAAAAAATGGTTGATCTGGCCCACAGACACGAACAACTGTCAGGAAAGATTCCTGAATAAAACTCAGGGCTTTACTATTAATAGGACAGACCCAAGATACGTCCAAAGACAACATCCAGTGTAGGAAAATTATGCCTCGATTGCCTGCATAAGTCTACACTACAGGATGTGAAACAACACTTAACCTTACTTAAAAAGGACGCAGACCTTAGGGAATTCTTGCTTGGACCAAGAAAAGCGCGTCAAAAACGTTTCATATATGCCGGCATTTATGCTGCCTATAATGAAGCATGGAAAGTATCACAGATTGAGGCTGCAGAAAGAATACGTGAACTTGATCGTATTAATTTAGAGAAAACACTCTCTATTCGACAATGGGTTAACAACTTTGTCCTCCAGAATATATTCATTGGATGGCATTGTATCCTCTGCTATCGACATACTAGAACAAGATTTGGCGATGTTACAACAAGGTCAGTCTCAATTACGTTCTATTATGTTATTAAGCTGGATGCTGCAATCTTTGCGATCGGGCTATGTGCCTTGGCGTTTCATCAACACGTCGGCTCTGTTTGCAGAATACAATCTAACTGATAAACAGATCGAACTGGCACAAAGAGGAGCAAAGTATACAGTGCTGAGCATTTAAAAAAACTGGAAAAATTACCATTCACAGTGGCAGAAAAACCAGCTACAGAATGGCTTATTCATGGCAAAATAACATTACCTGTGAGTACTTTTCAGTTTCAGTATTGCCTCAGACAAATGCAAGCAGGCAAATATGAAAGGTTGGGTAAGGAATACATTAGGACATCTTGGGATTTACTGTATACATATAGATGTTGGAGTGGGGATCGTGAAGTGTTTTTGAACGGTACACACTGTAAACGTGCACTGAGCGGTTCACTTATATGTCAGGACATTTCTTTACACGGGGCTTGTAATGGTTCTGTGGCAAATTTGTCTTGCCATCAGCAGGGTACACCAGCTGCTGTGATTAATCCAACGTTTGGACAACTTTCTAATGGGAGTTACCTCATGTTGAATGATCAGAGTTGCTGTGGCATGCTGCCAGGCATCCCATATCTAGTAACAGTCAACTCCAGGGTCACTGGCTGTATGCAAGTATTGTTTGCCCCAATAGACAGTCAGGGAGTCGCCTCTATGGCCTTCGCTGAACGTCTCTTTTATAAGATTTGATACTTTGAGCAGAATGAAAGCCATGCTTTTACAGCAAACAGTGCCTTTGACCTCGGCCAAAGAAACCTATGATCTACAAGTAGCAAGGACTTCGGCTGAGATACAGACTTTAATACGTACAAACTGCCCTATACATTTCGTTGAAATGATAACGCGTATCTTCAACATGTCTGATACAAGTGGAATTATACATGTATTTAAGAGCATCTGTACCGGTCTGTTAGCACCTTTCCAGGCAATACTCGGAATAATCCCGAACTTTGCACATTCGGTGTTTGGTGGCATACCATTAATTCTAGCACTTGTTGCCGGATTTCTATTTCTCTTCCTGCTATTGCGCTATGGCCAGCCTATTCGCAGACATCACTCCGAGCGAAATGGAGAAAGTGCCTTGAACGAAAGTGCTGTGAGCGAATAGTACAGCTATTGGGCATGACTCGTCTACGGGACCTTAATACAACTTGGTTCCTGTCATTCAGACCAATCTGGCAAGATTGCATCTTACCTGTTCTACGATGCCTGCTATGCGGTGAAGAATGCGTGTTGGACACCTGTCTAGCATTTCCATCAGCTACGCCAACGGATGTCGATACTCTGCTGGTCCCGATAACGGCCCATGCTCTGTGTTGTCCCCAGAGGCTACCAATCCTGATGTCGGCATTCATTGAGATCTCACAGATGCTTCCGGCTGCTGCTGAGGTACGAGAAAGATCTACAGGCACACAGGTAACAACGGACGCAAACTTTGCTGCGGCACCCTATGCTGGAAGCGAAGCTTCACATCTCTGTGCAATTAATCTGTTACACGAGGTGTTCCAACTGACACCAACTACAGTGGACGATGTTTTGTCTATAGAAGTAGATGATCTCATGTTTACACCAGACCCGTAAACTGACTCTGATTCAGCATACAGTGTTCCAGAGATGCAGTAACAATTTGGCCTTCATTTTCAAAACAACTTGGAACTCTACCAAAATTGAACTTTTTCTCATTTTTCGAACGAAAAGGGCACTTCAATCTGCTTAAAGTAGAACTAGCCTTATAATACAGACTTCAAGGTACTTCCACGGACACTGTCATCTTGTGTGTCTAAAACAGTTCATTAATTTTCATGACATGAAATGACTTTGATTTTTAAGAAACTTATCGATCATTTTTTTGTCGCATGTAAATATTACTGCTTTTTTCATTCATATTGCATCTTATTTTAAATATATGCCTGAAATGAAAAGCAATGCTTCAAATGTACAGTACCTTTTGCATTTTTTATTATGTTTTTTTAAATGCTTTTAAGAAATATTTTTAAAAAAAATATGCAGTACTCCATTTAATGTTTAGCATTTTCAATGTTTAGCTTTTTAGTATTATCGTACCCACGAAAGTGGAGTGGGTGTTGTATTCCTCTTAGGGTGTCCATAAACGGGCTTTCCAGTATGATGTCCTTATATAGGCACAATTCGCCCTGCCCTTATATAGGCATAAAATCCCATCCCTTATTTAGGCATTAAACCGTGCACTCCAAATACAGGCATGGTCTCTGACATCCGTCCACCCTAACGTCACAACGCGTTTTGCAGCGTGAATCTGTGCTGTGCATTATTCCGCCATCTCGTGGTTGGGTCCGGATTCGTAGTCTTTTCTTTCTTTTTTTTTTTTTTTTTTTTTTTTTGTTGGCCCAGGTGGGCGGCGACGCCCCCACCATTTGGTGTCCTCGGTGACGTCGTCGCGCTTCCTGCGGAAGCTCCCACCTTTGGTCGCCATCTTCAGATTCTTTTTTCCGCCGTGGGGTCTGGATCGTCGACGAGAAGTTCCAGAAAGTTGGACGAAGAATCTCGAAGTCGAAATAATCACCAAAAGATCGTTTCCTGAGGACACCGGACGAGGAGACGAGTACAGGAGGCGACGAGAAGGACTACGAGGTAGAAGGTCCACGACCAAAATCTCGACGCCTACAGAGAATGCGCTCACAGGGGGCCCCCTGAGCGCGGGTATGGACAAGACACCGTTCAAGTTTTGCCAAAACTATCACCACAAGTACGCCCAGAAGGACCAGCACCCAGTCTGCAACATCTGCTTGCCGCTCGACCACATCAGCGAAGACTGCAACGCGTGTTCGGGCGTTCACCCGAAAACCATCCGGGTGAGAGAGAGAGGCAAGAAGGCGAAACACAACCTGCAGGGCCAGGGAGCACCTCCATCGCTCCGAGACCTGGGCCTCTCGAGTGGAGAGGAAGACAACATCGCAGAGGGACCGGAGGACTGCTCAGTCGTCGAGTTCCACAAGAAAACTTCGAAGGAGGTAAGGAGACGTCGACCCCGAAGCACCCAAGCGACGCTCGAAGGAGTGAAGCTAAGGCCCCAAGCGACACTCTCAGAAGTGAAGCCAAGTCCTCGAAGGGAGCGTTGCCGCCGAAACACTCGGCGAAAGCAACAGCAACCAAGGACAAACAACCGAGCGGATCCTTCGTGAAGGACTCCCAATCGGCAAAAGCCTCCGAAAAACCAAGGGCGTCGAAGGTAACCTCCGAAAAGGAAGCCTCGACACCCAGAAAGGAAGGCCCGGCGTCATCCTCGACGTCCGAGACCGCGAAGAGGGGCGCTTCATCCGTCGACGCCGAAAGGGTCCACGAGATGGAGAAGAAGAAGAGAAGGCTCGAAGCAGAGATGGTGAGCATCCTGCAAAGGAAAAATGAAGCAATACGCCATTCCGTCGAAGCCAGCACGCGAAACACTCGCGGAGGGCGACAACAAAGACATCGAGCCCCCTAAAACCCCCGAACCGTTTGACGAACAGGGCGAAGAGGACTACTACTTCGAAGGCGAAGAAGAGTTCCAGTCTTACCGGGACTCGGCGCCCTCAGAAGAACAAGACCTAGACTGGCAAGACCTCGACGCAGAATCACCAGAAGAAGGGGTAGACTCTTATCCCTCGAGGCCTTCGCCGCCAGACGACATTGGAGCCTACAATGTGGTCGTCCAAAGGGCTGCAGCAACGTATGGCGTCGAAATGCAAGAGGAGAAGGCAAAGGCATGTTTCCTTTTGGAAACCCTACTTCCTCAACAAACAAGGTCCCAGTTCCTACCCATGCTCCCTAGCGTCCTGGACCAGGGAAGGGAGGCCTTCAAAGAACCGGCAGTCTGCAAGGCTGTTACACCAAGGAGCGAAAAGAAATACAAGCACTCCTCTAAAGACCCTGCGTACATACAAGGGTCAGTGCCAGCAGACTCCATTATCACTGCAACGGCCAGGAAAAGGGCAAATGTGCCCACTAACACAGGTCCACCTCCAGACAAGGAGAGCAAACGAATGGACCTCACAGGACGAAAGGTGGAGAGGATCGCAGCCATACACTGGCGCATCGCCAACTCCAACGCCCTCATCAGCAGGCATGCATACCAGCATTGGGATTAAATGAGCCAGCTCATAACACACCTACCACAACAACACCAACAAAGGGCTAATCACCTAGTGGAAGAGGGCAAGGCTATGGCAAACACTTGCCTAAAATCAGCCTTGGACGCAGCCGAGAACTCCGGCAGTCAGATGATGATAGGGGTGACCGAAAGGAGACACGCATGGCTCAGGATCTCAGGTTTCAAACCTGAGGTACAAAGCAACATCCTGAACACGCCATTCGACGGCCAAAAACTGTTTGGAGCCCCAGTGGACGAGGAAGTTAACGCAGCTCAAAAAGACAATGAAGCGAGCGAGGTCCATGGGAGCACTGCAATTCAGAGGGATGAGAAGAGGAACACCCTCAAGGCGGCCCAATGGTAGAGGGCAATGCGCCCGCCACTTCCACCAATCTCCCCAACAAGGATACCAGGGGAACAACCAGGGCCAGAGCCAACAGGGACAACAGCCGCAAAATTGGCAATATCAACCCAGAGGACGGTCCTTTTCGAGGGCGCGGTGCGGACGGGGACAATCCCGAAGAGGGTCAGCAGCCCACCTCAAAGTGACTCCACAAACAAACCAAACCCTTTTAACACCAAGGGAGAGGAGAAGTCAACAAAAGGACAAAATAAGAAACACACACAGCAAACAAATAACCACCGAGCATACAACCCCGGTGGGAGCAGAATAGGAAACTTCCTCACACAATGGAGGGAGATTACCACGGACAAATGGATACTAAACATCATACAGCACGGGTACTGCATAGAACTCCAAAGACACCCCCGGGCAAAAAACCAAGACACCGGGCAATTCCCGCAAGGGAGCTCGCCCTCCTACGTCTAGAAGCAGAGGAGCTGCTATAAAAGAGCAATAGAACCAGTTCCAATCAACGAAAGGAACAGGGAGTCTACTCAACGTACTTCCTAGTGCCAAAGGTAGACGAAACACTAAGGCCAATACTGGACCTCAGATTCCTCAAGTTCGTAAAAACTCAAAAATTAAAAATGACGTCACTTCAGGAAGTAATACCCCAAATCCAAGAAGGGGATTACATGGCGACCATAGACCTGAAAGACGCATATCTACACATACCAGTCAACCACAAACGTCTACTAAGATTCGTGATTGGCCACAATCACTACCAGTTCACAGTGCTAGCCTTCGGGCTCAAGTCCGCACCAAGGGTTTTCACAAAATGCCTTGCAGCAGCGGCAGCGCACCTACGGAGAAAGGGCATACATGTATACCCCTACCTCGACGACTGGCTTGTGAAAGCAGGATCATACAGACACTGCAAGGATCACATCAAACAAGTCATACAAACACTGTCCAGACTAGGTTTCTCAATACATTGGGAGAAATCGTCAACAGAACCTCAGCAGATCAAAATATTCTTAGGGGCACAAATCGACAGCACACAGTCCAAGGTGTTCCCCAGCGACAAAGAGAACTATAGCGCTCCTGAGGGAAACACGTCATTACCAGAAGGGGCAAGTTCTGACAGTGAGGACGGTGAGCAGACTAATGGGAATGATGGCATCATGCATCCACCTAGTCCCACATATCAGGCTGCACATGAGACCGTTCCAAGAATGGATACAGCAGCAGTGGTCACAAGCGACAGGGAGTTGGGAAGATCTAGTGGTTGTCACACACGCAGTGCAGCAAGAAATAGCGTGGTGGAAGGAAGAGAACATATTACAAGGGAAGCCATTCACACAGCCAACTCCAACAGTGACCATCACAACAGACTCCTCACAGCAGGGCTGGGGCGCGCACATGGACAGACTCCGCGTCAGGGGCTGTGGTCACAACAAGATGCAGTGAAACACATCAACTACCTAGAACTAAAAACTGTGTTCCTAGCCTTAAAAGCCTTTCAGAAGCAGCTTTACGGACAGCGAGTGCTGATACAAACAGACAACACAACCACCATGTTCTACATCAACAAACAAGGTGGAACACAGTCAGCACCGCTATCAAGCCTGGCACAAGAGATTTGGAGATGGGCCATCCCTCTAAGGATAGACCTACTGGCAATACACCTTCCAGGAATAGACAATGTAGAAGCAGACCGACTCAGTAGGCAGACGTCTGCGTCCCACGAATGGGAACTCAACCAACAGGAGGTGCAGCGGCTGTTCCAAAAGTGGGGTACACCACGGATAGACCTGTTTGCAACACTCCAGAATGCAAAATGCCAACATTACGCATCCAGACAACCGGACCAAAGGTCCCTAGGGAATGCGCTATGGATAAGTTGGTCGAACGAATTTGCATACGCTTTTCCCCCGATACCACTGTTACACAAGGTACTCAGCAAATGCAGGAGCAGTATGACACTCATACTGGTGGCACCTCAGTGGGCCAGACAATCATGGTTCTCACAAATAATGGAAATGGCACAGGAACCAGCGCACAGGTTCAGCAGAAGGAAAGACCTCCTAACGATGCAAGAAGGAAAAGTGCTCCACCCAGAACCAGAGAGCCTCAGCCTAGCAGCATGGCTCCTGAGGACCTAGAATTCGCACACCTCAAGTTACCACCAAGCACCATGGCAGTACTCAGAGAAGCAAGGAGACCCACTACAAGAAAATGCTACATTGCAAAGTGGAAAAGGTTCTCGCAATGGTGCATTAAAGAGGGACTGCAACGAAGGGTCACAAAAGAATCAACGGTACTACAATGCTTAACGCACCTACTACACAGCGGGCTAAGCTACTCGTCACTAAGGGTTCACTTAGCAGCCATAGTGGCCTACACCAGGGGAGAAGCGGGGAAAAGTTTCTTCACCTCACAGGTGGTCAAAAGATTCCTGGAGGGAGCTAAGAGAATAGCCCCCCCCCAAAAAGGATGCCAGCCCCAAGCTGGAACCTCAACACGGTGCTAACACAGTTGATGAAATCACCATTTGAGCCCATACACAAGACCACACTGCACATGCTCACACTAAAGACCGCATTCTTGGTGGCTATCACGTCACTGCGAAGGGTCAGTGAACTGCAGGCTCTTACACTACAAGAGCCCTACTTGCAAATACACAAGGACAGAACTGTCATGAGAACGGACCCACACTTCCTGCCAAAGGTGGTGTTGCGGTTCCATATTAACCAGACAATACAGATACCAAGTTTCTTCCAGAAACCATCAACGCCCACAGAAAAGGCGCTACACACGCTAGACGCCAGAAGGGCAGTGATGCACTACATAGAAAGGACGAAGGAATGCAGGAAAACAAAACAACTCTTCGTTTCCTTCGCAAGCAGTTTCTTGGGACGACCAGTAACAAAAAATACCATAGCACGATGGATTGCACAAGCAATACAACTCTGCCACAAGCAGGCAGGACAAGAATTACAAGGAGCCGCCCAGGCTCACTCAACAAGGAAGAAGGGAGCAACGGTTGCGTTCCTAGCGAACACACCTATACAAGCGGCAACATGGTCTTCCGTGCACACGTTCACCAAACACTACTGTGTTGATATCCAGATGAACAAAGAGGCACAAGTAGGACAGAAGGTCTTACAGCACATTTTCAACAACCAATGCTCATCTTCCACCCAACCACCGCAATAACAGAAAATCGCTACAAAGTCTATGCACAGCATAGTGAATCCAGAAAGATTCACGCTGCAAAACGAATAGTTTCTTACCTGTCGGTGTAGTTTTGCAGCTTGAAGACTTTCTGGATTCACTAGCGATCCCACCCGCCTCCGCCAGGAAGATAACATAGGAGGTTAAGGGTAAAACTAGACTACATACAGAGTTTAGAGGGATCAAAGGAAAATAAAAGGATAAAAGAAAAAGACATAGACGACAAAACAATAAGAGGAAAAGAAAAAAGAATCCGAAGATGGCGACCAAAGGTGGGAGCTTCCGCAGGAAGCGCGACGACGTCACTGAGGACACCAAATGGTGGGGGCGTCGCCGCCCACCTGGGCCAACAACAAAAAAAAAAAGAAAGAAAGAAAAGACTACGAATCCGGACCCAACCACGAGATGGCGGAATAATGCACAGCATAGTGAATCCAGAAAGTCTTCAGGCTGCAAAACTACACCGACAGGTAAGAAACTATTCGTTCTTGAAGAACAGACCCTTAGGCTGCGGGAGTTTCCCTAGTCCAGGACTATTGATTTCTTCAAGGACTCATATATTATGCATGAACCATTATTCCTTAGGGGTTCATTCATGACGTCTTCCGCTGTCCGACTCACGTCAATGCTAACATTCTGAGGTAATTCTCAGGTATAAATATACCTGCCCTAGCCACTATAAATCAGAGGATACCTCTACTTCAGAGGAGCCCGTTTCCCGGCCTGACGCACTGAGAAGACGCTGTCATCCCTGCACGCAGAGAGTCCCGCTTCCAGTGATCTAACTTCCCTTGTGGGGTGTTGGAGTTCGAGTCTGGCAAAGAGATTCCTACCTCTCTCATTCTTCAGGTATGGAGCAGACTAGAACCTAGAGGGACTCTTGGCATACTAGGCTTAACATACTCTTAGTATACCATAGTAAGGAATACTTCACCTACTTCATACCTCTTCCTATACCTAGGTTAGGTACATTGGGGTAGAACTAGATTAGAAACTCATCGTATGAGTACTCGCATTTTTAGTCTGTTTATGTAAATGCATATGTACCTAAAGATAATGCTCTCGCAGTATTATTTATTTCTACTGCTCACACTGTACATTATTTATCACGCATACTGTCTTGTGATCGTAACAGCACATTTAACTTACACGAGAAACGACTGTTCAATAAATCTTTTATTGAAACGCCCGTCTATTTCTTTCTGTGTAACTTGGAGAAAACTAAGCATGCACGACTGAGCTGAGTGAAATAGTTATCTATTGTTTCCACGACTCTTGGACACGTTCTGATTCTAAAAGGGAAACACAGTGGTCATGTTTTGCGGCTGCCAGAAACTACTCCCTTCTTGTTGTCAAGGAGTTTCTAGTGGCCTCTGAGCTAGCTGGCACAAGTAATTAAGTTTAATATACTCGATAGGGACATACTGACCTTAGTCCTATGTCAAACCTATAGGATATATCATTCCAATGCGCAGAGCCTATTAGGGAAATGGGAGCTACACTACATAATGAATAGCACTGTCCCATTATGGCATGCTAAGGCAACTTTCAGCAATTCTTCACATTGGCCACACTACTGTATAACATGGCTAAAACACACTAACAAAGCGAATGGCTCTCACACAGATGAGCACTATTGGTCTTGCCAATTGCTTGTTTCCTTTTTTAAGTCGGGCCTGGGCAGCGCATGCGCTGCTCTGTGAGGCATGCTGAACTCTGGTATGGACTTGGAGCTCCGCCCACTTTCTGCCCATCTTTTCAATTGGCTCGTGTTACTGTCCTTTCTAAATGATTACTTCCGATTCATTATTAGGCTTGTTAGTCCCTCCTTAGTAACGCCTTGTCTGCATTTGTAACTTCCCGTAAGGACTGGACCTTTTACGTGTGATTACACGGTATGTTTATTTAGTGTCTGAGAAGTATTTTCTTTTATTATTTTTGTCCTCCTCCAGACACGACATGCTTTCCTGCAACAGCCGCGCGCCTTTATTTAGCCAACGGGGTCCGCTTTCAATAGAGGCCGAGCGCCTTTCTTTATGAAATGCTTTATTTTTTGTTTTTTAAGGTGCCCAATCGGCGCTTTCACTTCAATAACAGCCAGGCACCTTTCTTTACTCGAGCTGCATCTAAAGAAATTGGCATGGCAGACATTAAAGTGAAAGCACCGCATGGGCGCTTTAACAAACAAGCATTTGCAATGCAATAGGTCTTGCATTAAAGAGTTTTGTAAATGCGAGACCTATTACATTGCAAATGCTTGTTCTTTATAGATTTAATCCAAAGGAAACAATTTATTTGTAGCATGTGTTGGCTGCAGATACACATGCTGTGCACACTCCTTACATCTAGTGTAGGGCTCGGACTTTACAAGTGTTTTTTCTCGAGAAAGTCTTTTGACTGCTGGTGTGGCGTTGAGTCGCCTCCTCCGCGAGGGAATGTGCATGTCCAACGGCTCCTTTGTTAGATTGAATTTTCTCCCCCCACCATCTGGTTCGGTCTGATTGCGCCGGAGCACTGTGCTGCTTCGACGCCTTCAAGGCCTATGGACGCCTAATTGCTCTTACCGGTCTCTACACTTTTGACGTGTCATCGTCGACTGGCAAATCGGAGTTCTTCTGACGCCGCAAGAGTTCTAAGGTCTACATTGTAAAACCCAGCTCCCTTCCAGAACCCATCGTAAATGTTCGGCTCTGGGTAATGGAGGGTAAAAAAGACCGTCTTTTCCATAAATGCCCTTTTGTGTGAGACTAAATACTCAGACAACACATCTGTAATCTCTGCCTGTCACTGCAGCATAAGAAACAGGACTGCACAGCCTGTTAAAAAATAAAGACACTTTGGACCAGAGGAGACCGTCGGCTAGCCCATAATATTGAGATGCTGCAGACGTAGGATTCTCGTCATAAGAGGAATAACCGCTTCAAACCCTCAAACAAAGGAGATGGTGATGTGCCAGGAGTAGAGGGGCCATCGTAGCCAGGAGTCAGACATGGAACTGATGCACGTACAGAGACCATCGGGCTTTGGGCCCAGGATGAGGACGACACCAAGGGCCGTGTGTACATAAGACCCACTCCACAAAAAGAAAGTAATCTCCAAACATCGTTTAGGTGCACCACAACCTTTGGGCTCTGGCTGACACTGAGAGTGCTCCTTGGAGCCTAGACAGGATGAGTGTACTTGATCCTTGAAGGTGTAGGTGCCGTCTTGTGTGCAGGAGTTGATAGTTTTTTTTCCGCACAGAGTGCTATTGCGTGGGAGCACCATGCCTGGTGCTCCCACGCAATAGCACTCTGTGCGGAAAAAAAACTATCAACTCCTGCACACAAGACGGCACCTACACCTTGTCATCCTCCAGCACTGACAAAACCATCGGAGCCGAGCAAACTCACTGTGTCGAGACGCACCTTATCGGAGCCAAGACACACATCGATTCCAAAAAGGTATCTGAGCACAGCCGCACTTCGATTCCGAAAAAGGCTTTGGCATCGACCCCTACTACGCCAAAACCCCACACCTCTACCGAGGCAAGGAAAAACCAAACTGAAAACGACATGGCACCAACAACACTCGAAAAACTAGTGGCCTGTGAGGCGGAAGGAAACGTTTCTGAAATCATGCGAAAAAAGCATCAAACTAGTAACTTTTACAAGAAAAACCTCACAAAAGGGAAAGGCAGGAGACTGACATGCCTCAGCCAATTCTAAAAAAAAAAGATTACAAGGCCGGGAGTCGAGGTCACTATACACTTGATTCAGACTCCCAAGGAGAGCCCCCACAAAGGCCAAACCTATGGGATGTCTGTGACATGGTGCTACCAGACACAGACGTAGAACCCCCAATAACAATAAAGGCATCTCCCCCAGATGATACATTGTCTTACCACAAAGTTTTTCAACGCGTGGGTGAATACCACAAGGTACTAATGCACACCACAGAGGAGGAGAATGACTTCCTAGAAGAGACACTCTAAAACAGTGCTCCGTGCAATATCTTATGATGGGATCCATGATCAAGGTCTTCACAGAGATTTTTAAAGACCCGCTCAAAACAAGAGTGCTTATGCCACGTATTGAGAGGAAGTACAAACCTTCAACCAATGACCCTCTTTATAGTAGGGGACATCCAACAGCTGATTCCCTGGTAGTGACAACGGCGAGGAAGAGAGCAGCTTCCCAAAGTACTGGAGATGCACCACCTCCAGATGAGGAAAGTAAGCGCATTGATGTGGCAGTGTAGAGGGTGGCAACTAGACATGCCAAACACTGGCGTATAGCTAATTAAGTAGGACTTCTGTCCAGATACAACAGGGAACATGGGATGAGATGGAAATCTTATTCAACATCTTCCTGAACAGTACCGGAAAGGGGAGATTTAGTTGCAGAGGGTAGGCAAGTATCTAATTCAACCATGCGTTGCGCCCTAGACAGTGCTGATACGGCTGCAAATTGAATAAATTCCTCTATATTACTACATAGACATGCATACTGACGCTCTCTGGGTTTAAGCCAACGGTGCAACAGCATCTACTTAATATCCTATTTGATGAACGCCTATTTGGACCAGAGGTAGACCACCAAGACATCAGTCCTTTCGTAGGTATCGGGGAAGAGGCGCTTGCAAGACCACTCCTGACCCCAAACCTACCAAAAACAACAGCAGCAATACCACAAGCAAGCTGGCAATAGCTATTACCGGGGAGGGTTTAAACAGAGGGAAAGTTAGAGAAACGCAAGCAAGGGGAGCCTCTACTTCTAAACAGTGACTAACCTTCCATTCCCTAGCCCCCCCCACCCCGCCCCAATCGTACAACATCTGTCTGGAGAAAGCTACAGCAATTTCACCAGTTGTCCAGCAGTAACATCAGACCGATGGGTGCTGGACATTATCCTCGAGGGGTATTGCCTAGAACTAAAAAGCCACCCACTAAACATTCCTCCTCGTAAACAAACCCTCAGCATGTACACCTCCAGGACGAAGTAGCTGCTGTGCTACTAAAGGGGACCATAGAGCCTGTACCACACTGACACCAAGACAAAGGGGTGTACTACCTATACTTTTTTTATACCACAAAAAGATGAGAGGCTAAGACCAATACTGGATCTGTGACCGCTCAACCTACACATCCTGTCAGAGCACTTCCACACCGTGACAATACAGGATGTAATACCACTACTACAAAAAGGTGACTTAATGACTGTGTTGAATCTGAAGGACGCCTATTTTCATATACCAATTCATCCTGCACATCGCCGGTACCTCCGGTTTGTGATAAGTGGTCTAAATTACCAGTTCAGAGTACTACCTTTTGGGGTAACAAGAGCCCCAAGAGCTTTCGCCATGTCTCGCAGTGGTAGCAGCACATTTAAGGAGACAGAACATTCATATATTCCCATGCCTAGACTATGCTGATCAAGAGTTCCAGCAAACAGAGGTGCTTGCAAGACACTCAGGCCACCATCAGTTTGTTACACAAACTAGGATTCACAATAAATGCAACAAAGCTCCACTTACAACTTCAGCAGATGCAGCCATATCTGTGAGCAATACTCAGTTTGATCTCTGCCAAAGCTTACCCCATTTCGCAGAGGGATCTCAATCTCCAGAACCAACTGGCTCTTTTTCAGCCACATCATTGCCTACCAGTCAGGGCAGTGATGCGCCTTCTAGGCATGATGGCTTCTTGTTTAGCAATAGTCCCACATGCAAGGCTATATATACGCCTATTACAGGAGTGTCTAGCATCTCAGTGGTTTCAAGCGGGGAGCAACTTTGAGGATCTAGTGTTGGTTTCGCCCATGGGCCATCAATGTTTAAAGTGGTGGAACGCGCACAACACCCTGAAGGGAAGATCTTTCCTGGACCCAGTCCCTCAAGTGACTGCTACCACCACTGCATTACTCATAGGATGGGGCGCATATATACAGGACCTCACGGTACAGGGCCAATGGACTGTTTACTAACAAACATTCCACGTCATTGTTCTAGGACTCATAGCCACACAACTCTCAAAGCATTCCTCCCCAATATAACTGGGAAGAATGTTCTTCTCTGCACAGACAATATAACTGCAATGTATTACATTAAAAAACAAGGAGAAACGCACACAATACAATTGTCTCAATTAGCACGGACCATTTGGCACTGGCCTATTCTGCACCACATTTTTCTCCTGGCGGAATATGTTCCGCGAGTGAAATTAAATGGCTGACCTTACTATGCAGGATGCAGCAACAAGTCCATTAGGTGAAACTCCAACCTTAATCCTCCATGAGTACTTCCAGCATTGGGAAACACCAGAAATAGAATTATTCGCCACCGAAGAAAACACAAAATGCCAAAACTTAGTCCCCAGGCACTCGCATCCACAGTCCATGGGCAATGCTGTATGGATGAACTGTTCTGGGATATTTGCATATGCTTTTTCACCTCTCCCACTGATCCCCTATCTGGTCAGGAGGCTCGGACAAATATCACTGAAGATGATTCTCATAGCTCCAACCTGGGCATAGCAGCCCTGGTTCACAACGCTTATTAGAGTTGTCCCCAATACATCCAAGAAGCTTCCCAACATACCAGATCTCTCTCACAGCAAGGGCAGAGTTAGGCACCCAAACCCCAAGCAACTCAACCTGACCCCTGAAATCATAAGAGTTTGGATATTTACAATTGCCTCCAGAATGCCTGGACATTCAGAAGGAGGAGAGCGCCCACCCACAAGAGATTGTTATGCAACCAAATGTACAAAATGTTTCCACCATTGCATGGCTCACAACATAGACCCTTGCACACCTACAGTACAACAAATAGTGTGCTACTTGCTACATCTACAAAAGTCACATTTAGCATACACTTCCAGAAGACTGCATCTAGCAGCAATTGCAGCTTATTTGCAAAATCGCAAACCTAGTCACTATTTCGAAAAACCGTCATCAAAGCCCTTAATGGAAGGGTTACAGAGGTTAACCCAGCCACGTACACCTCCAGTCCCTTCATGGAATTTAAATGTTGTGCTCACACGACCAATGTCCACACCTTTTGAACCTTTTTTGGAAGGTAGCTTTCCTTGTAGCTATAACTTCCTTAAGGAGAGTTAGTGAAAATCATGCTCTAATCATTGAAGAACCTTATTTTCAAGTTTTCCAGGATAAGGTTTGTCTACATACAAACCAAAATTTCTCCGAAAGTTTCTCTCTCCCTTTCACCTGAATCAAAAACTGGTTTTGCCAGTCTTCTTTCCAAACCCAGAGACCGTGGCAGAACGGGCCTTTTGTACACTCGATGTTAAAAGAGCGCTCATGTACTACATGGAGAGAACTAAACCATTTCAGGAAGACACAACCGCTATTCGTAGCTTTCTCAAACCCTAGGAAAGGTAATGCCATCTCAAAAGTAGAAATTGCAAAATGGATTGTTAAATGCATACAAATGTGCTATATAAAGGCTTAAAGAGCTCTACCCCCAGTTCCAAGAGCTCATTCCACAAGAAAGAAAGGTGCATCAATGGCTTAGTTAGCGAACATTCCTTTAATGGATATTTGCAAAGTGGCTACATGGCCAAACCCACACACATTTATAAAACACTTGTGTGGATGTACATGCAAGACAATCTCTGATAGGGCAAGATCGTTTTACGCACATTATTTCAATCAACTGCAACATCTAATGCCTAGAGCCACCGCGAAAGGAGTACTGCTTTACAGTCTTGTATCTGCAGCCAACACTTGCTATGAATGGAGTATGTTACCCTGTAAGCATCTATTCGTAGCCTCTAGTGCTGCACATTCACATGCCCTCCCCCCCCCCACGTGCATGGTGGGTATGAGATGGTGTCAGATGTACACATATAAAACGCCATATATGTATTATCAACATGTTACACGCATGTTTAACAGCAACTACTATCCTACAAGAATACATCCTCCTTCGCCAATATGGCAGCGGAAAATATGAACAATCTAACACAGGAGCCTTTGGACATGCGCATTCCTTCGAGGAAATGTTGACTCAACGAAAGTCTGAGCCCAACCCTAGATGGCATGTGAATCTGCAGCACTACACGCTACAGATGCTTACAGGGTAAGTAATGTACTCCTTTTAAGGGTGACCTCTTTACCTTTCATGTCTTTATGAACATTCTTTCCAGTTCTGAACTTTATGATCGCCTAATCCATTCTAAGTGTCACAATGTTGCTTTGCTTCCATTGAATTAATTAGACTAACACACTTAAACAATGATATGTAGGCGTAAAGTTCAGAACTAGAGACAAGGTCTGTAGGGACCTTTGGGGTGATCACCTTACCCTTTTTGTAGCTTAGCTTCTTAAGTAGTTCTTGGAAAAATAGCACGACTTGACCATCTTGTTTTTGCAAGTAACACTGTCTTTTTAGGTTTTAGGTGTATAGCATTTGCGCTGTTTTATGGTAAGCATACTGAAATCCATACTTCAAGACGTGTGCGATCAGTCTCCTTTAGCCATTGAGTACTTTTACTATGGAACTTTCAGCCCTTGACTTCGGACATGGTCCGTCATATCTCGGATCAGCAGCACAGGAATAGTGTAACCCCACAGTTTTTCTACTGGTTCTTTGGATGTGTCCTTCATCCTCCATTGGAATGCATTAGGGGCTGTTTTATATTTGGAATCAGTCAACGAGTGGCCTGGACAGGGGAACAAGCGCTGCTAAAACATCTGAAAAATGGATGGGGCAGAAAATAAAGGTTCTGTTCTGTAGCATTCTTTTGTCATATGCCTTTGACTGCATTTTAGTACAATAAGTTTAACATTTGAACGATGTACAACCCATTGTTTTGCCAATGCTTGTTTAATGAAATGAAAATAGGTACTTATAAAGCGCACGGCTACTCCACAGAGTGTCCTGGCGCTAAACCACCAAATGACAGGAAACCAGAGCCCAAAGGCCAGACCGCACAGAGAATTATTGCTGGAAAAGCCAGGGTTTTAGCTGTCTCCTAAAAGTGAGAAGGTCCTGGACCTGCCTGAGATGAAGAGGCAGACAATTCCATGAGCGGGCAGCCAGCACTTGAAAGGAGCGACCGCCTGCCCGGGAGCGGGCAAATTTAGGAATGAACATCAGAGACTGCCCTGAGGACCTCAAGGCACGTTGCGGCTCGTAGTGCTGGACCCTTCTCCTGAGATATACAGCGCCCGCGCCATGAAAGGCCCGAAAAGCCAAGACCAGAGCCATAAACTGGATCCTCTTCCGTACCGGTAGCCAGTGCAAGGCTTTCAGGTGGATCGTCATACGTGCTCTGGGTCCCACCATGAGAATGGCTCTGGCCGCCGCATTCTGAACCACCTGCAGACGATTCAGTAAGTACTCGGGTAGGCCCAGATACAAAACATTAACGTAATCCAACCTGGATATAATTAAGGCATGTACTACAGTCTTTCGGTACTCGGCTAGTAGCAGGGGAAGAAAGCTTTTTTTAGCTTTTTTAACATGCCAAAACAGGTGCCAGCGACAGTTTAAATTTGAGCCTTCATTGTTAGTGGCATCCAGCTTGTACCCCAAGTTCTTCACAGTACTAACTGGAACTGTGGGAGGGGACATATCACAAGGCCACCATTGGTGCCATGATTCGCATGGCGGACAACCAAAGAAGATAATCTGACTTTTCAGGGTTACACTTTAATTGGTTATGCCATAACCAAGAGAAAACCTCCGTCAGACAGATGTTGATCTCGTTGCCTCTAAAATCAGTGCCTTTGTCGCACGTAAACAACAGTTGAGTATCATCGGCATATGATACTATCTTGGCGCCGTGTGACTCAGCTAAAAGTGTGAGAGGGGCCGTGTAAATATTAAAAAGTGACGGGCTCAAAATGGATCCCTGCGGAACCCCCACCTTCATAGGCGGAATGGGGGCTGAGAAGGGGTGGGGGACCAAATTGTCTGACGATCACTCAAAAAAGAAGCAAACCACTTGAGTACCGTGCCACCAATGCCGCATTCCAGTAGGCTCTGCAAGAGCCGGTCATGGGGCACGGTATCAAAGGCCGCGGACAAGTCCAGTAGTATCAGCACTGCACTTCCCCCTTTATCTGGTTGTGTTTTGATGGTTTCCGAGACTTCTAATAAAGCGGTTTTCAGTGCTAAGGTGAGCTCTGAATCCAGCCTGACTATCATGGAGTACGTGGTTAGCTTCCACGTACTCAGTCAATACTAGATTGGCGTACTTTTCTAGGGCTTTGGCGAAGAAAGGCAGCAATGATATAGGCCTGTAATTAGGCTACGGCTGGATCAGCAGAAGGTTTCTTCAATAGGGGAAGAATTTTGGCCTCTTTCCAGCTACTAGGGACCTTCCCCTTTTGTAATTTAAGTATTCAAGACCAGATTGACAGCTGGATTTGTAGTCTCGGCAATGACCGACAGTATTTTTGCTGGGCAGGGGTGCGAAGGAGAGCCTGACTTCAAGGTGTTCATTATCTCAAGGGATTTCTCTAAGGAGATGGGAGGAAATTGAGTGAAAGAAGATCCAGCCCCAGAGCTGGCCAGGCGTAGAAACCTTGCATCGTCTTCCTTGGCTGGGGATGAATTCACAAAAGACTTTTGAATAGTACAAATGTTATCGTAGAAGTAGGTGGCAATTTGATGAACCCAGGCAAACGTGGGGGTAAACGGGATTCCCACCGTGCTCGGGGATGAGAAGTCCTTGACAATTTTGAAAATGTCTTTACTCTTGAGTGCCGCTGCCTCAATTTTAGAGGGAATTTTTTTTTCTTTTCCTTGCAGATTTTATTATAGTGGGCTTTCAGAGCTCGTTTGTATATGACTTTGTCCTCGGGATTAAACTTATTCCGCCACACTCCAACCGTTTGCAAGCACTTCTGCTTTTCCGAAGAGTTTCAGTAAACCACGGAGCAGAGGCGCGGGTAGATTTGGCCACTCGAGGGGTAAGGGGAGCCAGCTCCGAGGCGCGGCACTCGAGCCAATTCTCAAGGCTGAGTGCATCTATCTCAAGATCGCCACTAAAAGGAATCGGATGCTGACTCATTGCTGCCTTCATGACATCCGGCGTAATCTGACAGAAGGATCTGAAACTACACGGGCGGGACTTGCCATGAGGTTGGGAGTGAGATAGATCCTTGGGGACTTTAAAATCTAGAAGAAAGTGATAAGGCCACACCAGCGGAAGCGGTGCATCTGTTTCTACTCTAACATTGGAAAATATCTGATCTAAAATATGTCCCTTTTCATGGGTGGGTAGGTGAACATAGGGGGCCAGATAAAAAATCTCCAAGGATTCCCGCAACCTCATCGTCTCAGGTTCGGCTGGGTTGTCCATGTGGCTATTAAAATCTCCTAACACCAAGCAGTGCTTGTATTTGGTGGCTACAGGAGAAATCACTTGACTGAGTGACTCAGTAAACCTTCCTGCGGGGCCGGGAGGCCTATAAATAAGTACGCCTGCTATTGTCTGATGAGCGGATGCGGTGAAAAGAAAACCAAGGCCTTCCTCTCCGACTACATCCTCGATAGGTAAAATAGAACACGAGAAGGATTTTTTAAACATTATAGCAATTCCACCACCCCTGCCCACTGGCCGGTCCTTCTTTATAATCAAGTAGCATGGCGGGATGGCACTAGCAATGGTGGGATTGGAGCCCTCGTTGCGCCAGGTCTCTGTTACAAACATTAAATCAGGGTTGGTGTCAAGTAGAAGGTCATATAATTGTAACTCATGTTTTTTAATAGACCGAGTGTTCAGAAGCACAGCCTTAAGATGGCCACCCTCCCGAGAACACAAATCCAGAGGTGGGCCACCGGTCTGCCTAGTCACACTTTTCCCATTAAACTCCCTAATGTAAGGGCCAACTGCCCATTTACAGAGGGTACATGCGAGCGGTTTATCTATTGGGTTGATAGCTTTAGGAGAACAGCAGCTCACCCGTTTACCAATATCGAGCAACTCAATCCTACTGTAATGCACCTTGCCACTGTGAGCACGGGGAAAACCGGCAGCGTTTCCGGCCCCGGCCACCTCCGGGACGCTGACGGGCGCAGACGGGCTTGCCATAGGCGTGCCCACTGCGCGCGTCCGCTGCGTGGTCGCGCAGCGTCCCTCCTTATGTAGCCCAGGGTGATGACTAGACCGCTAACTTCCCGAAAATGGCGGTTCTAGTCGTCGCACAGAGTACCCCAGCTCAGGGTTCGATTCCCCCGCCCACCACCATTCAAATTCAACAACAATACAGTAATGATCAGTGCAATATTCCTTAAAAACAAAACTTCACTTAAAAACTAAAACTGGCAGTTAAAAGGCTGAACTCATTAAAATGATTGAAATGCAAAAGGCAAAACTCCTCGCACGGCGAGCGCAAGTGCAACTGATTGCACTGTCACAATGTGATTTTCTTGATTGGTTTGCATATTCCCATTCCTTTGCAAACTATTTTCCCTAAACTCTTCTTTTTTCCTTGGGGAAATCTTCTTTCTCTCACCTTCAGATATCTCTGTGCAATGTAAATGTTGTCCATATCTTATGGAATGATATGTGGGGGAGATCATGTATGGCTTGGCTAATGAATGTATCTTCTTCTTTTTAGCTGCCTTCCTCACACAGACCGTCTGCTTGGATGACACCACAGTAAAGTTTGAAATCTGGGACACAGCAGGGCAGGAGCGATACCACAGCTTGGCGCCCATGTACTATAGAGGGGCCCAGGCAGCCATTGTGGTCTATGATATCACTAACACAGTAAGTACTTTATAGCAGCCTTGGCAATTGCTGGTAGTTCTAAAGGAGATGCAGATTGTGTTCAGGGGCTCATACTTACAGGATCGACACTCATTGGGGTAGGAACTATGCTGTAAAGAGTCCTGGCAAAGAATAAACATGATCCATTGATGTATATTGTAGTTTCTGCTCTGAGTACAGTGGGTACGAGTTCATGCCTGTGCTCCGATGTCAGGAAGACTTTCATACTGACTTTCCTTTCATAGCCTGGGCAGTCTTGATTCATTTGGTTATTCAGTGGAAGAATCTGTGTAAGAGGTTCATTAGCTCAGCCAGACAAGTCACTGATTGCTCGCACAGATAAAAAAAAAAAAAACACCTACGCAGGGTCATGACCATGTTTGTTTAATGCTCACAGGCGTCACCTTATAACCACTTTCCAGAACAATATCTTTTCAAGATTTGAATGCATGTATATTGGCAGCATAGCACCTAAAATGGATCTCAACAGCAGGGGAAATTAAACATTTTTTTTGTTTACAAAATTTGCTAATTAGGTGGATTGTGTTTAGAAGTAGGAGTCTCGTAAGATGAGGTACATCTATGATTCATACTGAATGGCTTCCTCTGCCTTTCCTAGCATAAGGCCCATGTTGCGGTGGAAGCACATGGCTATAAACGCTTTGCCCTTCTTAAAGCCCTAGTTACTTTTCTCCACATATCAATGCTGACTAATGCTCCTAATTTCACACTTCTAAAATGTGGCAGCAGCATGCACACAGCGCGGAGTGAATTAATTTGTGTTCAACTATAGACTTTTGCTACTGCTATGAGAACCTAGACTCTTGGTAAATTGTAGAAGTCCATCATTGGATCTTACATTAGATTTACAGCTTGAATTCCGTGTCACCCCAGTGCACTTTCCTAAACAAACAGTACAATGTGTTAATTTCATACAGTACAAGAGTTGCCCATCTCATCATTGTTTAGTAGGAACTCTATAAAATGAGTGTGCTTTGATCACCTTACTTGAGATTTTCTACCACGCGGTAAAGAGCTCTGCACTACTAAAACTTTCCTGATCAGAAAACGTTTATACTCAAGATTACTTTTAAATAAAGGAATTTACTCTGCAAATGATACCTTTTGCATTGCTCTCTACGTAAGGCCTATTTTTAGGTCTCGCCTACGCAGCGCGCATGCGTTGCATAGGAGGAGACCTCTTGAAATCGATTCGCTTTTTTGCCCAAAAACGTGCACGCATTGCTTTCAATGGCAACGCGTGCACGTTTGGCGATTCCCTTGCGGGAGCGAGCTTTGGCGACATCGGTTTGTAATTAACTTTCAAACAGATGGTGCCCCTGCTCGCTCCCGCAAGGGAAACGCTCTGTGTCTGTTTTTCCCTGCTTTCGCTTTCTCCGCATCCCTTAGCGCGATCGGTTTCACTTGTTTTTTTTGTTAATCTGGATGGGGGTGTCTCCAGCTTGGATTTACCATAATTATGAGGAAAATGGTGCGACTACGGAATTGCATATTTGTAAGTGCCACTTGCCTGTGGGATTTATTTTCAACCCATTTGGTCCGCCTGCATTGCCGCATAACTACCTCCAGTGGTCCTGTCTACAGGACAGACCGTCTGTACAATCTCACGTCCTACCGCCTCCTACCCAGACCCAGCGCGGCCGAGGCTGGGCCGGTGACCGCCCATGTACTAAACGGCTCCGGTCCCCCAGCTCGCCGCCAACCTGCTCCTCACACGGCTTTTAATTTACTGCCGTTTTCGTTATTGCGTTTTGCCTCCCGCCCCGGAGCGGAGCAGTAAATCTCCCGCGCTTTCTCGCCGGTTCTATTTTATGGCCCTGCAGGGCCCGGCGTTTCACTTCTGATTTCCTAATATATTAGCGAGCGCTCGAACGCTTGTTTTCCCTCCCAAAGTCGTATTTCTCGGCAATTGTCATTAATGTGTGTTCCTTTTGCTGTTTCAGAGATTTTTTAGATGGTGGCGGGAAACGACCCGCGGCGGCGGGGGCTAGAAAAAATCATAAACGGGGGCTGCCTCCTGAATTGTCAAGTTCGACAAATAAAATCTTAAACACTGCTCAACGAGGTGTTCTGTTTTATTTACTACGATCTCTTCAAGCAAGGGTGCCCCGGGGATGGGGGAGGAGGCGTTATTAACGGCGGCTGGACCTTGGGAGTAGCAACTGGAGGTACAGTCCCTAACTGCTTTGCAAACCTTTGAGCAAGGCCTCGGGAATTATGCGGCTGGGGAGGGCCGTTATGCGGCAAGAAAGGGCAAATTGTGCGGCATAACGCAGTACAAATGGAAGCAGTATTTATTTACTATTTTGCCATGTTTACACTTGTTAATACAGCACGGGAAAGGTTTCACTTAATTAATACCAGTTTAACACCTAAATACAGCAAAAGAAAGCTAACCAGACTCAACTGGACAAAGGGCCTGCCTCTGTGCGGCAACATGCGTAAAAGCATTTTTTGGGGTAAATTTAGATCAGTTTGCACTAAAAAAAAGTTTCTTTAGTAAATCTACAAATTATGCAGACGGTGAGGATTACATTGAAAGTGCAGAAAAAAACATAATTATGCTGAAAACGACGCAGCGTCGCATGATTTGTCCATTTGACTACTGAATAAGGATGCCTTTACTTTCATTAGCTGGTAAATCACTATTTCTCTGCCCACTGATGCCTTTTCAGCAAAGTTTTTTTAGAAAAAAAAGAAAACAAAAGCTGTTTCCTTAAAGGTAGGTGCAAAGATTTTCAAAGCACCAGGCAAAATTATGTTTTGCCTTTCGGGCACTCCCTTCCCTTCATCAACAACGGCCATTTCCGAGTTCCTTTATTACATTCTGGTACCCTCTTGTGGCCATCAGTGGTGACACCATAAGTTACCTGCACGGGAGTCAATAAGCAAGGCCCTGGTAGTGTGATATCACTTCATTAGATCCGGATGGCCAAATAGGCAAAGTAGGCACCGGCCTATGGCCCCCACTCCTTTTAGGGGCCCTCGACAACGGATACAAATAATATTGATTTGATCTTGAAAGAAAATTACAATCGAGCTTTCTTAAATTGTTTCCCAAAGATATAAAACAAGCATTGGCATAGCCAATAGGTCTCGCCTTTGGGACCTTATAAGTGTTTAGTTATCCAGCACAATATCCTTGGTGCAACAACATCAAGTGTTGCATGGCTAAACACTTATAAGGTCCCAAAGGCGAGACCTATTGGCTATGCCAATGCTTGTTTCTAATTGTTTCTGTTTTGTTCTCCTTGAGCCTATTTGCAATTATGGCTGCAACTTTAGGACTTTGTTTCTGGTGCATTTGATCACTGGCACACTTCACAGCAATGGTTGTGACGCTTTCTAAACAAGTCTCTGTTGCCTCTTCTATGCATCATCTCTGTTCCTAAACTGAGATCTATGCATGCCAAGAACTTGCATCTGTTACCTCGGGGTCTGCCCAGTCAAACACACTTGAAATGTATCCCTGGCTCCACATCAGCATCAATACTACCACCCACGTTGCAGCTTGTAATGTCCGCCAGTGTTTACGTTGCATCCTTTCTAGGATGGACGCATGGATGAGTTCTTTAATAAAAATTTCTAACTGCAACAACTCCACAGGTTCCAGTGTGAGAGAAGCCAGATGGTCATTATGACTGGAGGAAGAGGAGAAGGAGAATGATTTTGAGGATATAAAAGATCTGGGGCCACACAGATGTTTTCTAATCTGATGTGGCAACTAAAAATTGGTGTCCCGAAGCATCTCCAGTAGATTCCCTACCAACAACATTGCCACATTGAAATCTTTAAAAAGTGTATGTCAGGAAAATTAAACCTTCCTGTGTCTAATGAAGAAAAGCATTGCTTTTTATGAATTCAAAGAGCAACCCTGAAAATCTATGAATTGAATTTGTATGGCCGACCAGTCATAAGGCCATCATCTCTTGATTGCATTCTTTATGGTGGCTAGGATGGTGAAAATATATAGACTTGTGGTGCCTGAGTAAGTTTGCTACCTAAACTCGACTCTGTGATTACTACTGCAACAAAAGACAGTTGAACACTGTGCTCAGTCCTGACCTATTTTAGGTAGATGGCGGCTTTCAACTCTCTGGAAATAAGTCTGCGGTGTTGCACCCTCAAATGTCAAAGTCTCAGTCTGGCCAACTTTATTTTATTTGCGCAGAGACACTGAAGGCACCATTTCTCTAAACGGGGAAAAAACACAAGTGCCCAACAGACAACAAGTGAAGTGGGGGTGGCAGAGTTTGAATTAACAGAAAAGAAAAGTCTTCAGTCTTTATGGAAAAAACAAAATACTCCGAAATCAGACCAAGCTAAAGTGAAATAGTATTCCATAGAATTGGTTGTCCCAAGACTGAGGCCTCTCCCTTTCCAGTGTGCTTTCTTGAACTGTAGGATCTTTATTGGGACATGAAATCCAGCTTTCAAGGAACAGGACGGTGTTTGGAGAACAGTGTGATCGCTCTGGGGCTAGTGTGGAAAATTCTGCTGTGTGTGACAGAGCCACTTATAATGGGACCTCTGCTTGATCTACAGCCAGCGTAGTGACTAAGCCTCTGATACATGGTCAGATTTCCACAGATCACAAACGAAGCAAAAATGTTTTGGGTTGTCTTCTGTTTGTTGTGGGTGAGAGGCAGAGGTACACAGCATTCCATTAAATCAAAACAGGATTGAATGAATAGACCTGCTTCTCTTTAGGAATAAAAGGCAGAATTTTCATTGCAGTTCACAGGATGTCTTTTCATCAACATATTTGGTTAAAGAACAATGGAAAAATTAAACAATAAAAATTAGTCACTAACCTCTTTTTCTTGGTTGCCAAATGTGACACCACTTTATAGAGGTGGTCCCTGAAGACTGGAGAGCAGAGCTTAAAAGCATTTTTAAATATGGCACAATGAACATTAGTTGCCATAGAAGCAGCTACGTTCTTTGCGATATCTTGCTTTACAGAATGTTTAATTAGGCAGTCATCTACAGTAGCCTGGCTTAAGCCCTTAAGCAGTAGGCTAATGTCTTGACTAAATGAGACAATGACTTCTTGATGATACCAGAGGCTTGTAGGACTGTAGTTGTCCATTTAGGTTACTCCCCATGGTCTCTTTTCCCCAGTTAAATCTGGGGGAGCATCTAGGGTGGTTACCCAAAATTCCCTTCCTGAAATGCACAGATAAATGCTCAAATGGTTGCCCATCAAACCCTAAATAATGCAATATTCATTCTTTCTTAGTATCAAATACACATTAGATGCTCCAAATCATTGCTTCCGTTTTGTAGGTAGATCATCAAGCTCAGTTAGAGAAGGCATGAGAAGTGTGCCCATTGTCAAGCATAACTAGATGTGTGCAGTCATCATAAATCAAACCTTGACTGAGAAACGTTTGTGATCAACATAGATGGTAGGCCTGAATGATGTAAACCTTTGGTTGTCTTCATGATATTTTCATTCTTGTAAATCCTGCATATATGTTGGTGAGCAGTCTACATCTGTAGCCAGCATTCTTTCATTAAAGGCATGCATGTCGCTGAAGTACACTGGTCAAAATTCTGACTGGTTACCTTTTACTAAATGTAACCCCACATACACCAGAAAAACTCACTGTACTCCTCATCTGCGATTCAGTTTTCATTCTTCCTGTAGAGCATTCGTAACACGTACACGCACAAACTGGTAAACCTAATCAGCAAAGTGGTCACTGCAAATTTTGGAATACTTCCTTGTTGCTTTCTACGGGACAGACAGCAGCCTCTTCCATTTCACATTGAAACAAGACATGGAACACTTCACATCTATTCTGTTTCATGTCAGATGTTTGACCTCCCTTGCGTTCCTCCAAAGGTGCACACCAGAGAAACTGGAACGAGATGTGTTCCGAACGCCTATGGATGAGAAACAGGGCAGTGTATCAACCTTTCAAGCTTGGGGGTAACTTGCCATGAGGAGTCAATCTGGCTCAAAAATGCATTGTAGTGTGTCTCCATGAAATCTGTTATACCAAGTATAGTTCATGCTGGGGTGTGTATCAAGATGGTCAATCAATTGACACAGATCCATAAGTGTTTCATCCCTGAGCTAACAAAAAACTGCAAGGTTCTACATTACATCACCTCAACAGGACACTACCACAACCTCACAATAACACAAGGAAGCCCCAGTACATAACACCTTCACTTTTTAAAAATATATATGTTCGAGGCATATGAGCTGTAGATCATATGCTATACATAGATCGCCATCTAGTGTTGGGTCCGGATGTTTGCACTTTGTTTTTCTTCGAAGAAGTCAGTTCAGAAAAGCTTTATTTTGCTATAAAAACAACCATAAAAGTGAATGTACATACACACATATATATATAATGACATCCTTTAAGAAAAAATTTACTTTAAAATAATTCAGTAATACAAAAAATATAATTCCATTAAAATACTTTAAAAACCATGCTTTTCCGTGCATAAATTGACTTTAAGATGAATGTTGCTACAGAAAAACAGATATCTGGCTCTTTAAGTGTAAAGATTAGATTCATAGCTGCATTAAAAGTTGTAACGTTATATTTCTTAAACAATGGTTTTAAATATACAAATCTATAGTTGGAATACAATTCACTAAAAAGTGCAGAGTGCTTTGCTTTGTGCGATTATCACACGGGCATGGAGTGACTGGGTACTGTTTCATTTCTGGAAATGCCACTAAGTGGTGTACAAGACCCAGTCTCATCCTTGTCAATACAAATCGGTGGGACGATCTTGTTACTAATGTCAAATAGCTTTGATACCCAATGGTGTCTATATGCAGTTGGTATTGCTGGTAGGTAGATTGTAACTCCACTTGTCTCAACCTACCCTCCTTACTTTCTGCCAAAAATATATACCTCATCTCTTGTTTGGAGAAATCTAAGACCTCCATTGGGTTATCCAGGGTTCTTATCTTAAATAGTTCACTAGTAGTGTTTACTATGTATTTTAACCAAGGGATCTTGAGACAGTTATCCAATCGCATACAGTCCTTGATTATTATTTGTGTAAACAGGGTTTCTTCTTTCGCCCAGATAGACCTCCAAAATAAAAGAGGTCTTAATGCAATCAAATCTGTCAAATATTCGATTCCTGTCTCCCGATGGACTATCAGTAGACGCTGATTTAGGGAGACATAATAATTTTTTTAAGAAGGTATTTTCCTCTATTTGCAAATCTGGACAGGGGTAATAACCCCATAACCCTGCTCCATATAGTGCAATGGAAACACATCGAGCTTTATAAATATCAATCATATCTTTGATACGTCGGTCTCCTAGTTTGGCAGCAAATCTAAAAATCCCATATATACTTTTGGTCATTTTCATTTGTACATTAGATGTTTCACATGACCACTTGCCATTAGCAGAGAAGGTTATCCCTAAGTAACAGAAGGTATCAACTTGTTCCACTCTTGTACCCTCTATAAAGAATTGTTTTATTTTATTAGGTTTTTTTCCACAGACCATAGTATATGTTTTGGCCTTATTTATTAGCATCTTTCTCCCCTTAATAAAATCAGTAAACCCATTCAATAATCGTTGTAGGCCTAGCGGTGTCCGGGATAGGAGCACCGCATCGTCTGCATAAAGCAGTACTGGTATATTCTGTCCATCTGCTTGAGGAGCATCTGCCGGTATTTACTTAAGGGCTGCGTCTACTTCATTAATAAATAGAGTAAAAAGTAATGGCGCTAAGACGCAGCCTTGGCGAATTCCTCGTTTGACCTTGAAATTCGGGGTACAAACACCCTGTTGACCATATCGAACTCTACTTGATAATTTTCCATACAATCTAGCAAGAAAGTAGATAATAGACTCTGGGGCCCCTAGATTGAGTAAAACTGGCCATAGCAAAGTATGGTCCACTAGATCAAAAGCGCTGCTCAAGTCAGCGAAACATAGGTAAAGTCCCCCTTGCTTATGCCGTATATATTTTCCAATTAAAAGTTCCAAGTTAAGACACTGTTCTAACGTACCCAGCCCCTTTCTAAAACCATATTGTGATTTAGCTAAAATATCGTTGTCCTTGACCCATTCATCCAGTCTTACCAGAAGGACCCTGCTCATAACCTTCACTGAAGAATCCAGTAGGGAGATGGGTCGGTAATTTCTAGCATCCGATTTATCACCTTTTTTATAAACTGGGATTATAACGGATTGACCCAATGACCTCGGAGGGCCCTCTATGACTGCATTAAAAACTCTCGTAAGTATCGGACCCCATAATTCTGGTACTGATTTGTAAACATCTATGGGTACCCCGTCCGGGCCTGGTGCTTTGCCCCCTTTACTTCCTCTGATACCTAACTCTACCTCGCTAAGTGTGATATTTAACGGGATAGTAGGCCATTTGGTATAATCTGTAGGCTCCTCTGGTAATTCGTTACATGGATTAAAAATATTAGAAAAATGTGTCACCCATTCTTTACAATTTACATGGCAAATAATTTCTGGGTACGAGTCATCTTTCAGAAACGTTGAATTAACAGTATCCCAGAATAACTTGTTAGATGTTGCAGCTGCCATAGAGAGGTTGCCCCAGGCTTCCTCTTGTAATTCCTTCTTCCTTAGTTTTAGTGCTAATTTATAGTCCAATCTAAATTTCTTCACTATCACTTTAACCCTTGGTCTGTTAGTGAGTGCTATTTTTAACATGTTCAGTGAGTTAGTACAAGAATGATTAAACCAGCCCCTGTTCTGCTTTTGTGTCCCTTTTACCTGAGCGGTAAAACACTTATCAATAAAAACATTAATTCTACAGAAATTTGTTAACATCAGCGTTGGTTCCACCTCAACTGCAAGACTATCAAATATCTCCTTACCACATCCTAGGATAATCTTTTTTTAAAATAGTGGTAGAATTAGAACCTTTCCATCTAATCCTAGTGCCATTAGGTCTACACAGTGTAATATTAGCAATAGCAGTTTGTTTGGTTACAATTTTTTTACCCCACACAGCCAAAGACATTGTGATACAATTATGATCACTAAGTAGCAGTTCAACTATAGAGGGAGTAGAACATAAGTGTAAGATATTTGCCGATACTAAAATGTGGTCAATAGTGGTGTTGGGACACCTAGTTTTATTGGAAGAAATGCTATCTCCATTCTCATTTTGCCCACTCTGCATCACTTCAATGTCGTACTTCACCATGACCTGGTTTAAGGTAGTACCATATATATTGTGAGGGAAGTGCAAAAGATCATCCCCTACATCGTTCCTATACCTACAGACTTTGGTCATAGACTGTGTACAGGTTGAAATATTAAAATCCCCAAGCCATCAAATAGCAAAATTAGCATTTACAGTTGTGACCAGCTTCTCTATTTCTTTTCTATAGCAGCAATTACAATATGTCGTGATGAATCAAATATATTATTATAAAAATTGATCAATAAAACATCCCAGTCATCTTTGTGTTGCAACCATAGTAGCTGGGAGTGATAATCCACATTAATAACCTTTTTTTACTACCAACGGTAATTTGTTTGACAGAAGTATTAGCAAACCACCTTTTGCTCTTCCAGCCATGGAGGGTTTAGCTGATAAATTGTAAGAGGTGAACCCTTCAATGTAGATGGGGGCGGTACTCCAGGTTTCTTGTAGGCAGAGTATGCCAAGTTTGCTAATAAAATCCGACCAACCCAGTGTATACAATTTGTTTCCCAAACCAGCTATATTCCATGTGGCAATTGTATAACCCTTCTCTAACGGGTTCTCCCCGTCATTAGTGGATCGTTCATTTGTATACAAATCAGGGTTGCCCTCAATATTAATTGGATTTGAGGGTAACAAATTTATAGCTGATTCAGTAAAATGCCCTTTGTTTTCGTCTGGGAGTATCCCTTGTGTAGCTACATTATCTGCATATATTGTACAACACCCATGCAATCTAATACCCTCGAGACACGCCATTGGTATAGTTAAATTAGATGTTGAGGGTATAGACTCACTTTCTAATTTGGACCCTACCCACATTGGGTCCTTTCCTTGCTGACCCTTTCCTTGCTGACCCTTCTGTTTTTCCGCCCCACACCTCCAGGGAGCTAATTGGTAAAAATCTGTTAAAAGTGGGTAAAGCCCATTGTGGGGGTGCCAGCCTTGCTGGGTGTACTCTCCAGTGCTCCTCATCTCTTACTCTAATGTATGTCGGTCTTAAGTGGCTATAAAAAAAACCTAATGGTAGGAGCGATATAATAGAATCGTTGAGGTTTAGAGGCCC
Organism: Calotriton arnoldi; assembly: GCA_963921515.1. Classification (NCBI taxonomy): domain Eukaryota; kingdom Metazoa; phylum Chordata; class Amphibia; order Caudata; family Salamandridae; genus Calotriton; species Calotriton arnoldi. The sequence goes on along the minus strand of CAWUFW010007545.1, from coordinate 122,102 downwards.
CTCTCTCTAAGGAGGTCCTAGCCCAGTCTGGGTTTCTAAAATTAATAATACAATCTCCTAGTAGTAACTTTCTTTGAGATCCAATCCAATTTACCCTTCGGGTTAGGAGGATCTGCTCAGCTTGTTCCACCGGATACCCACAGTTCTTACCTAACCAATTGACCACTTTATTTTTTAAGGCTTGGTCCGTCTCTTTTTTGCTTAGCTCTAGTTGGGGTACATTTACCAAAACTGTAACATATGGGCAACATTCTGGGGGTAAATTAATAGGTATTTCAGTTCTTCTCTTCCAGGGGATCCTCATCAATAGTCATAAGCACTGAATATTCCCGCCCACGTGCGGGGACCCCGGAAATATAAAAATTATATATGGAAATCACATATATACAGCTCTACATATATGCATATACATATATCATTTTTTCTCATACCAATGCAGCTCTCAATAGGAGGCTAAACAATGTAATTACACACATAAAAAACTACTTTTGCCAATATATAAAAACACCAGAGGACAATTAGAACTTGAACTCGGTTTTTTAATGAGCAAAATACTCATAAATAGTAAAAACTGCAAAATAAGTAGACATTGTTAGCCTACAGGCTGCATTGTAAACCAATAGCATAGAAAATGAAAACATTTTCAACAAAAACTGGCACCGTGCCTTTAAGGCAGCCATGACCCCTAGCTTCCCATCATGCCTCAGGGGTGACAGTTAGGTCAGTTGTTCTTTCCGGCTCCTTCAGTCAGGACCCTGGATTTTCAGCTCTTGCTTTTTTGACTTTCTGTCAAAAAATATCTATAAAGATCTAGTTTTTTCTACTTTCACTCGACGTCTTTTGGTCCTAGAGTGCAAGTAGCACCTTTTTTGTGTTTCAGAAAAGGTTTATTTTTTGGAAATGCCTTCTTTATTCGATCCTTGCCCGTCATGTGGCAAGAAGAAGGCCAGAACAGATACACATCCTGTGTGTATTCTCTGCCTCCCTGAGTCCCACTCTTCTGACAACTGCCAGCATTGTAAGAAGTTATCAAGAAGGACTATCAAGGAGAGGGACAGGATCCGTCTCTATGGCCTCTCTGAAAGAGGTAGGTCTCCTGTGAGGCAGAAGAAGAGGAGAACTCGGTCGACGCCGAGAGGAAAAGTCCCGACCTGTTCTCCGTCGGCGTCGGTATCGACGTCGAAGAAATCGGCGACGAAGAAATCGGCGTTGAAGACTTCGGTGATGCCGGCGCATCATCTTTCGACTCACGAAATCTTCGTCGACGAAGCGTAACAGGTCCTCCGCTGACGTCAACCAGGCGGCGCTCAACGCCGAGAGACAGGTCTCCGTCGGCGCCGGGTGGGCGTACGACGCCGAGGCACAGCGCTCCGTCGCCGCAGGCGCGATCGACGCCGAGGCACAGCGCTCCGTCGCCGCAGGTGCGATCGACGCCGAGGCACAGCGCTCCGTCGTCGCCTCATCAACGGCGATCGACGTCGAAGCACATCTCCCCGCCTCGTCAGCGGCGATCGACGTCGAGGCGCATCTCTCCGTCGCCGCCTCCTCATCGGCGATCGACGCCGAGACACAGATCTCCGCCGGGATCAAAGCAACGATCTTCGGCGTCGAGACACAGGACACCTCCTTCGGCGTCGAAGCAGACGATCCATCATTCCACGCCGTCGAGGCGGATGACACCGCCGAGTGGATTTTCGACGTCGAGACCAAGACCTCCGTCGCCGGCAGTCCAACGCCGGTCGACGTCGACACAGCAATCTCCTGAAAGGGTGCAGGGAGTGTCAAAGCAGGACACTGCACCAGTGTTGGAGAGACGTTCGTCGCCGAGAAGTCCACTTTCTAAGAGAAGAAAGTCAACGTCGAGACATACGTCTCCGTTGAGAGGGCAGTCGACGCTAGACGCTCTAGGTCAACGTCAAAGCGCCCTTCTGGAAACACCTCACCTCCAGTGAGCCTGTCTTCGTCACCTTCAGGTTCGTCCAGATCCCCGGAGGTGGTTATCTCGACGTCCAACAGCCCAGTGTCAGGGGGTCACCAAGATTCTCCAACAAGGCATGAAGAGCTGAGCTTCACGCCTCCTGCTCAGTCTCCTAAGGAAAGAGAGAGCCACAGATCGCCTTCCATCCATTTATCGCCACGATGGCACAGGCCTCTACATCACTGGGCTACGGACAGGAATTACTCGAGCCATCAGAACAGATCCCCGTTGGCTCGTTTAACTCAGGATAAAGAGCGATCTCCTTCAAGAACAAGAGCTCGCAGCCGCACACCGGTGCACTCACACAGGAGGAGGTCTAGATCAAGAAGCAGGAGGAGAGCACACAGATCGCCTACTCCGTCCTCTTCTTCCACTCATACATCCCATAGAGACTATTCGCCTACTTTGACGAACAGTCCACCGTCGAGGGTCTCTCCGGTGGACGACATCTACACTTTTCAGGACATTCTTGGCAGAGGAGCTGTAAAGCTGGGTATCCCTATGCCAACTCGTCAAAAGCAAGTCCTCGGTGATTTTTGAGACTCTACACCAAAGAGCAGCAACTAAACCTCTGCTTCCCTTGGTACCAGGCATCATAGAGCCAGTGATGGATATCTTTCTCACGCCAGCGAGTGTTAAGACCGCCCCAGCGAGGATCTTAAAAGTATCGTTCACCAGAGGACGATCCGCTCTTCCTCAGGGCTGACCCTCCTCCGGATTCAGTCGTAATTGCGGCGGCAAAGAAGACTCATGCGGTGGCATCCTCCTCTACTGTCCCACCAGACAAGGAGAGCAAGGTGCAGGATTCCTGGGGAAGGAAGGTTTGTGGCACTTCGGCCTCCATGTTGAAGGTCTCCAATGCAGCGGCACTCCTGGGCCGCTACGACAGATCTCTGTGGGACTCACTACAGAGATTCACTGAAAAGTTGCCACAGGAAGACCGTAAAGATTTTGAAGAAATCTTAACAGAGGGCAGTCAGGTGTCTAACCAGGTCATCAGTGCTGCGGCGGATGGAGCTACCCTTTCGGCACATGCGTATGCTCATGGGGTATGCGCAAGGAGAACATCATGGCTACGTCTTACAGCACTCAGGCCAGAAGCGCAGTCACGCATCCTCAATCTTCCGTTCTCTGGTTCCTCTTTGTTCGGGACTCACACGGATGAAGAGATGACACGGATGAAAACGGAACTGGACACGCTTAAAGCGGTGGGCCTGGAGAAAAGAAAGGAATTCCGTAGGAGATTCCGTCCTTACAATAGACGATCCTCCCAACAGAGGGTTCAAACCCCTCATTGGCAGAAAAATCAGGATCAGCAAGGCCAGCAAAAAACGCAGTATCGGGCAGACGCTCCTCCAGAGGAGGAAGAAACCAGCAACAAGGCAACAATTCCGCCAAGACGCAGTCGAAACAATGAACACTCACTTCCCCTGTCGCCGTTCACCACTCCAGTGGGGGAAGTATCGCAGATCATCTCGAAGAGTGGCGAGCTATCACAAAGGATCGGTGGGTACTAGCCACGTTGCAGAATGGGTACTCTCTACGTTTTCAACATCGCCCACCATCAATCCCTCCAGTTCCTCCGTCGTGTCACCAGTTAAAACTCTTGCAGAAAGAGGTTGCCACCCTTCTCAGAAAGTCAGCCATCGAGAGGGTGCCAGTATCTCAAAGAGGAAAAGGGGTTTACTCAAGATATTTTTGGTGAAGAAAAAGGCCAAAAAGCAGAGTACAGACCCATTCTGGACTTGCGGTCACTCAACCTATCCATAAAAAGGAAAAGTTTCGCATGTTGGCTCTCCATCAAATATATCCACATCTCAGGCAGGGGGATTGGATGTGCTCGCTGGATCTGCAAGATGCATATTTTCACGTTCCGATCAATCAGTATCACAGACAGTACCTGCGATTCCTAGTGGGATCCGCTCATTACCAGTTCAAGGTTCTACCCTTCGGGTTGAAGTCAGCCCCCAGAGTGTTCACGAAGTGCATGGCGGTGGTGGCAGCCGCACTGCGCCGCAGGGGCGTCTTCGTATACCCGTACTTGGACGACTGGCTGTTGAAAGGTCCTTCCCCAGACAGTGTGAGGATGCATTTCTTGAGCTGTCTCGAGCTGTGTCACCGGCTGGGCCTGCATGTGAATTTCGTCAAATCAACTTCACAGCCAACACAGAAAATACATTTTTAGGAGCTCTGCTAGACTCCACGGTAGGAAAAGTGTTTCCTTCGGAGGAGAGACAGTGTTCCCTCATACAGAAATGCCAGCTGGTTCTGCGCAACAGAAAACTACCTGTGCGTCGGATTGCCTCCCTGCTAGGGTCGATGGCATCCTGCATCTTCCTGGTTCCCAATGCCAGACTACGAATGCGTCCTCTTCAGCAGGATCTGGAGGACAAGTGGGACCAGCAGACCGCTCGTTGGGACGAAAAATAAGTCCATCAAACGCGGTTCGAGCTTCCATACCTTGGTGGATGAGAAAACAAAATTTGCAAGTCGGAGTTCCTTTCCATCAACCTCCGCCTGCTCAGACACTGATCACGGACGCCTCGCTGCAGGGTTGGGGAGCCCACATGGGTTCTCTCCAGACTCAAGGACTGTGGTCTCCAAAGGAGCGATCCTATCACATCAACATGCTAGAGCTGAGAGCAGTACACCTAGCCCTCAAAGCTTTCCTCCCTCGATTCAGGCAACCTCAGTGTTAGTACAGACGGACAACACCACCACCATGTACTACCTGAACAAACAGGGGGAACTCGCTCACGCACACTTTCCCTGGAAGCTCAAGCACTCTGGCATTGGCTCTTGGCTCGGAATCTGGCAGTCACAGCAGTCCACCTGCCAGGAGAACAGAACGTGAGAGCGGATGCACTCAGCCGTCACTTCGAAGACAGAGAAGACTGGGTGCTCAACGACGAGGTCGTCGAAGACATCTTCCAGACATGGGGTCGTCCCACCATCGACCTCTTCGCGGACGACGAAAATGCCAAATGCCGAAACTTCGCCTCACGGTTCTACCGACCAGGATCGAAAGGGAATGCCCTTTTGATAGACTGGTCAGGGGCATTTGTGTACGCCTTTCCACCCCTTCCGCTGATCCCGAAGGTGGTGACCAAGCTGTCCCATTCGTGCACGAGGATGATACTAATTGCCCCGGACTGGCCGAGACAATGGTGGTACCCGGACCTTCTGCACCTATCAGAGTGTCCTCACAAGAGGCTGCCGTGCAGACCGGACCTGCTGTCCAAGATGAACGGGAGGATTCATCATCCCAACCTTCCCTCACTGAACTTGGCGGCATGGCTCCTGAGGTCCTCCAGTATGGCCACTTAGGACTGCCGCAGGACTGCATGTCCATCTTGAAGGAAGCAAGAAGACCGTCCACGAGGCATTCGTATGCATGCAAGTGGAAACGGTTTTACATGTGGTGTATGCAGAACAATTGTAACCCAATCAAAGGTCAGGAAGAGGTCATCCTTCCTTACCTACTTTATCTGGCGAAAGCAGGTTTGAAGTTTTCTTCCATTAAGGTGCATTTAGCAGCTATAACTGCATATAGGCGTTCAGCTTCTCAACCTTCCTTCTTCCAGTTACAGGCTGTTAAGGATTTTTGCAGGGTTTAAAGAAGGTCTATCCTCCGGTACGACCTCCTTCACCACCCTGGGAGCTTAACCTGGTGCTATCAAAATTGATGGGTCCGCCTTTTGAACCCATACACAAAGCAACCTTACAACATCTTTCTTGGAAGGCGGCTTTCTTGGTAGCGATCACGTCAGCTCGCAGAGTGAGTGAAATACAGGCGCTCTGCTCCAAAGAGCCCTATACAGTCTTCCATCTTAACAGGGTTGTGTTGAGGACGCACCCCTCTTTCCTTCCAAAGGTGGTGTCGGATTTTCATGTGAATCAGACCATCTCTCTACCCACCTTTTTTCCCAATCCCTCCACTCCAGCTGAGAGGGCTTTGCATTCTCTGGACCTCAAAAGGGTTTTAAAATTCTATCTGGATCGGTCCAAATCTATAAGAAAATCTGATCAACTATTTGTTAACTATGGGTCGATCAGATCTGGGTTCGCAGCTTCAAAGCGCTCCATCTCCAGATGGATAGTTTCATGTATCAAGCTTGCTTATCAATTAGCGCAGAAGCTCCTGGGGTTTACTCCCAGAGCGCATTCTACTAGAGGAAAAGCGGCTACTACTGCTTTTCTTCAAAATGTGCCCATGTCTGAAATCTGTAAGGCGGCAACTTGGAGGTCCGTCCATACATTTACGAGGCACTACTGTCTGGAATCAGACACCAGAGCAGACACCCAAGTAGGCCAGGCCTCCTTGAGGAATCTGTTCAACAGCTGATTTCGGCTGTTATGTTTCTTTGTGTTGGGTCACTTTACTCTCATTTACCTGCAGGTGGTTGATGGGCTTGCTATTCTATTCAGTGCTTATGACTATTGATGAGGATCCCCTGGAAGAGAAGGATAAGTTACTTACCTGTAATCCTAGTTCTCTTCCAGGGGTATCCTCATCAAAGTCATAAGCAACCCACCCGCCTCCCCAGGTAAATGAGAGATTTCTAAAGTGTTAAAGGATATCTTTGTGCCCTGACCTTCAGGGTTATGCAAAGAACAACTGACCTAACTGTCACCCCTGAGGCATGATGGGAAGCTAGGGGTCATGGCTGCCTTAAAGGCACGGTGCCAGTTTTTGTTGAAAATGTTTTCATTTTCTATGCTATTGGTTTACAATGCAGCCTGTAGGCTAACAATGTCTACTTATTTTGCAGTTTTTACTATTTATGAGTATTTTGCTCATTAAAAAACCGAGTTCAAGTTCTAATTGTCCTCTGGTGTTTTTATATATTGGCAAAAGTAGTTTTTTATGTGTGTAATTACATTGTTTAGCCTCCTATTGAGAGCTGCATTGGTATGAGAAAAAATGATATATGTATATGCATATATGTAGAGCTGTATATATGTGATTTCCATATATAATTTTTATATTTCCGGGGTCCCCGCACGTGGGCGGGAATATTCAGTGCTTATGACTTTGATGAGGATACCCCTGGAAGAGAACTAGGATTACAGGTAAGTAACTTATCCTTCCGGTTCTTTCCCTGTTCCCTCTTAATTCTTCTGGGGCCTTAGTCTGCTCTACTCCACCTAATCTTTCACCTCTTACGGTGCATGATTGATTACTCCTGTTCACAATCTTTCTAGGGCCCATTTGTGGCTGGTCATTGTTTAAATTAGGCACAGCCTCATTACTTCCTCCAACACAGTTACCAGCTGATAATTTTGGGCCCATTATACCCTGTTCTTCTTGATTTGGTATGACCCCTTGGGCTTCATTAATGTTCATCCTTTGATTATTACTAATTTGAATTATTAGGTCACTAAGTCTAGTAACCTCTCCATTAAGGTGATCTATTTTAACAAGAAGTGGTCTAATACAGGCCTCTAATTTTTGGTTAAGCTGGGTAACTATATGGTCCATTTGCTCTATTGTTGAGGGTTGGGGATCAGCACAGTTTCCTGGTGTCTTAGCGGTTGTATTTCTTACGTGTCCCTTTTTACTTATATTAGAAGTCGCTACTTTAGCCTGGCTAGTTCTGCATCCCCTTTTCCTTTTCGGGGTCGGCGAACCAGTTGGTGAGAGTTGCCGTTGTCCGCTAGATACTAATACTAAATCTTTATCAAGGATTCCCACGTTCCCGTTTCCCTCGGGATTAGATATTTGCTCAATATTAGAGGTATCTTCATTTACGTGAGTAATCCCAAGATCATGCCCATCCTCGTTAACTGATCCTATACCTATTGAAAGGCGGCGTTCTGTCCTATCTATCTCATCATTAATCACGCTTACTGCACGTACTAGGTAGGAGTCAATGGTAGTACATGGAGGATCAATCGCATTTTTGTAATGTTTTTGTGGTTTACGTTTCGACATTTTAGTCGTAAGTAATATTTATATATTCACACTTCAAGATAGAAGGTAATATAAATACAAATCTAAAAGTACGAAGTACAATATATAAAATTTACAATGGGGAACCGTAGTAGAGTACAGAATAGTATCAGTAAAAATCAGTAAAAATAGGAAAATAAGATCATGTGTATCACAGTACTAAGTCTCAAAAATGGGCCTGGGTATAATAAGAAAAATATACAGCCAAATTTCAAAGTGCAAGTGCAAAACCACAGGAAAAATGTCATATAAAGTGCAACAGATGGAACAATAGACTAATAAAATGCAGTATATAAGTATAAAATCACCATCTATAAATTTAAAGAGTCCGGAAATATCATAGGAATGTCAATAAAAAAACACCACAGCCATATGCCAGTTCACGATCAGGGGCAACACAGGCCTAGGTACTCACGGCCAGCTCAATAGTGTATCGCTCTATAAATGGCTGCGGTCTCCCAATCCATTCGCAGGTACAATTGCCTCTGCGTAGAAAATACAAATGATTGAGACCAAGGGGGGTGGCCCGGCCCTGCCTCTTCCTGGCAATGACGGGCAAGGACGGGCCCGCCCTTGGCCCGGGCTTCGCCCGCGCGCGTCCCGCGCTGCGGGAGGGCGGCAGCGCTTTTGATGGGGCTGAAGGCGCTAGTATGACGCTAGGCAGGGGCTATTGGGAAATGTAGGCCGTTCCCCTCACGGCAAAGCAAAGGTTTTCCCAAGCCGTTCCCCTCACGGCAATGCGGTGAACTCTCAAGCCGTTCCCCTCACGGCAGGTAACCGGCGCTGATAAGCGCGTCCCGCGTTGCGGGAGGGCGGCAGCGCTTTTGATGGGGCTGGAGGCGCTAGTATGACGCTGCTTCCCCGCGCCAGGCAGGGGCTATTGGGAAATGTAGGCCGTTCCCCTCACGGCAAAGCGATGGTTTTCCCAAGCCGTTCCCCTCACGGCAATGCGGTGAACTCTCAAGCCGTTCCCCTCACGGCAGGTAACAGGCGCTGATAAGAAGTCTTTCCAGTCACGAGGTAGGTGACTCCTCCTTTCGGTGATAGTGCGCATGGGCATTGACTCCATTGTTTGTTTTTTTTCCGCCATCGGGTTCGGATGTGAATTGTTGCACTCCGGTTCGGCACCGTTCTTCGGGCCCCCTTCGACGCGCAATCCACCACCCTCAACGGTATTGTTTGTCGAACGCGTTTCCCATTCTCCGATCGGAAGACTTGTGGAAGGCCGTCGGGCCTACCCGCACCGGGGTAGATAGCAGTCGATGGAACGGACTCCATTCAAGTTCTGTCCTGGGTGTCGCGCTAAGTTTCCGTGCACCGACTTGCACGTGGTGTCCAACCTTTGTCTATCCCCGGAACACGACGAGAGACTGCGACGCGTGTCGATCGTTTCGATCAAAGAAGACGCTCCGTGACCGTCTGGCTAGACGTCACGAAATGCACCAACAAAGCTGCTCTGCACCAGATCTCGTTGGAGACGACTCGGAGCAGGAAGATTCCCACGCACAGGGGGCCGAATGCGAGGAGGAACATCTCCGTATAGGAAGCTGACTCCGACGCCGAAGATATCACACCGGGTCAACAGATCGTGAGTACAGACTTCCTTCCCCTACCATCTTCTACATAAAAAGGCTACGGGCCCTCCTCTGCCTTTCGGGCCAAGGTCGGCACCGAGAAAACATTTCGAGCACCCCGCCTTCGGGCTCGGCGCCGAGACACAAACAGCCTCACGGCTCGGGCTCTACCCGTCCCCATGCCGGTGCCGACCCGAAACCTTCGGCGTCAAAATTCAAACACGTTCTGGTGTCCTTGACACTGTTCACCAAGGCAAAATCTTCGGAGCCAAAAACTTCGGTACCGAAACTTTCAACGCCGAATCCGGCATCTAAAGAAAGCAGTTCCACAAAAGAGCCTCGGACCGATGTTCCACCTTCGGATCCAAAACAAAAGGAGATTATCATTAATCCACAAACTGGACATATTACTGCTAAACTGCCAGAAAAAAGTAAAATGGGCTTACCAGAAGACTACCACATTCCTCTTAAAGGGAAACATGTGGGCACTAACCCTTCTCCACCTGATTATCAACCTTCTTCACCCATTGATCCTAATTTGCTCATCACACCCACACATTCACCACCACCAACATCACCTGACCCACATGATGATGGGGATGCAGATAACTTGGCACCACAAGATACTGACCCATGGGATCATTATGACACTGACCCTCAACTAGATATTGACCCAGACTTCTATCCGTCCAGACCCTCTCCTCCAGACGATAATATTGGTTATATTGAGCTCCTTAACAGAGCTGCCAACTATCATGGGGTAGAGTTACATAAAGAGGTTTTAGAGGAAGATTTTTTGTTTGAAACCCTAAGTTCATCTCAGAGGGCTACCCAAACTTTACCAATGTTAAAAGGTATGATTAAACATGCTGATGACATCTTTAATGACCCCGTAAGAGCAAGAATTATCACACCCAGGGTAGAGAAAAAGTACAAATCTGCGCCTACTGACCCTGTATATATTAAAGGCCAGTAACCCTTGGATTCTCTAGTGGTTTCTAACGCTTGTAAGCGAGCGAATTCTCAAACCACAGGAGAAGCCCCTCCTCCTGATAAGGAGTCCAAATTAATTGATGCTAATGCGGCTAATCATTGGCGCTATTAGCACTATTAGCTAGGTATGACTGAGCTCATTATGATGAGCTAGAAAAGCTCATAGAATTTTTTCCTGATGAGCATAAGTCTTAAGCTAGTGACCTTATTCAAGAAGGGAAACTAATAACTAATACCTCTATCAGATGTGCCCTAGATGCAACAGACACAGCATCCCGAGCAATAAATACTAGCGTTCTGCTTCGTAGGCATGCCTGGTTAAGAATTTCAGGATTTAAACCGGAGGTGCAAGCCTCTATCCTTAACCAGCCATTTGATAAAGAACACCTCTTTGGTCCAGCTGTCGATACATCACTGGAGAAAATGAAAAAGGATACTGAGGTTGCAAAGTCCATGGGGGCCTTACAATTACCTTCCAAGAGAGGTTCCTTTCGTCGCTCCTTTTACAGGGGTGGCTCCAAAGGTACATCAACTGAGAATCCCTCCTCCTCTTACAAGGGCAACAACCAATCGCCCTCCTCAAGAGGTTACTTTAGAGGAGGATATAGAGGAAACCATGGAAAGTGAAGAGGCAGAGGTAATTCAACACGCACTTCCCCTGCAAACACCAAACAATGACTTATTTCTAATACCCCCAACCATTCCACTCCTGTCGGGGGACGTCTTTCCCAATTTCTACCCATTTGGAATACGATTACATCAGACAAATGGGTTCTACAAATTATCCAATCTGGTTACTGCCTGGAGCTTACAAGCACTCCACCAAACATTCCTCCAAGGTCACACCTTATGTCACAAGAACATCTCACCCTTCTAAAGCAAGAGGTTCTCTCTTAGCTGCAGAAAGGTGCAATAGAACTAGTTCCTTTACCATACCAGGGAGCAGGGGTGTACTCGCTCTACTTTCTAATTCCCAAAAAGGCCGGCTCTCTCAGGCCTATATTAGACCTCGGAGAACTAAATTTATACTTTCTGTCGGACCATTTTCATATGGTAACACTCCAACAAGTGCTTCCACTCCTTCAGCAAGGCGACTTTCTCTCCACTCTGGATTTAAAGGACGCTTACTTTCATATCCCAATACACCCTGCGCACCGCAAATACCTCAAGTTCGTGGTAGCAGGCCAGCATTATCAATTCAAAGTCCTCCCATTCGGAGTGACAACCGCACCCAGTGTTTTCACAAAATGCTTGGCAGTAGTCGCAGCCCATCTAAGAAAACACGTTCATGTCTTCCCATACTTGGACGACTGGCTCATAAAAGCCAGCTCGCATAACAGCTGTCTACGCCACACACAAACTGTGCAATTGCTCCACGAGCTAGGATTCCCAGTAAATCTGTCAAAATCCCATCTCCAACCATCCACGACGCAAGCATATCTAGGCGCTACTATAGATGCACAAAAAGCTCTAGTATACCCAGCTCCAGCCAGAGTCCGGAATATACAAACCCTGCTGATCAGTTTCAGCCTCAACACTCTTTACCAGCTCGAGTGTTCATGCAGTTACTGGGTATGATGGCCTCTTGCATTTTAATAGTCCCCTACGCAAGACTTCAAATGCGTCCCCTACAGAAATGCTTAGCACGTCAGTGGAACGAAGCTCAGGGTCAGTTATCAGATCTATTGTTGGTAGACGGCCGCACTCATTGCTCTCTGCAGTGGTGGAACACACAAAACCTTTTAAAAGGGCGGCCTTCAGCGACCCGGTTCCACAGATAGTACTGACAGTAGACGCGTCACTGACAGGTTGGGGGGGCGCATCTCCAAACTCACACAATTCAGGGCATGTGGAGCTTGCAGCAGAAACGGCTTCATATAAATCGTCTGGAGCTGCTAGCGATCTTTCTGGCGCTGAAAGCATTTCAAGTTCATCTAGTAGGCAAGACTGTCTTGGTTCGTACAGACAACATGACAGTCATGTACTACATACAAAACCAGGGGGGGGGGGGGCACTCACTCCAGCTGTCACAGCTAGCACAGACCATCTGGAAATGGGCCATGCATAACAAAATGTATCTCCTAGCAGAACACCTTCCAGGAGTAAACAATCAGATGGCAGATCTGCTCAGTCGTCAGACACAGCAAATCCACGAATGGGAACTACACCCTCAAGTTCTCCTCCCATTCTTTCAAATGTGGGACTTCCCAAACATAGACCTGTTCGCCACACACCTAAACGCAAAATGCCCAAACTTCGCGTCCAGGTATCCACACCCATTGTCCAAGGGCAGTGCACTATGGATGAATTGGTCAGGGATATTTGCTTACGCTTTTCCGCCTCTCCCACTCATTCCGTTAGTGGTTCGGAAACTCAAATAAGCGTCCCCGACACTAATCCTAGTTGCTCCCACGTGGGCACGTCAACCCTGGTACACAACCCTATTGGAATTATCAGTAGTTCCTCGCCAAAAACTACGTCTTACACCCAATCTCCTCACACAGAGCCATGGAGACATAAGACATCCAGACCCCAGTCAACTCAACCTGGCGATCTGGCACCTGAAGTCCTAGAGTTTGGCTACCTTAATCTACCGCCAGACTGCATGAATATTATCAAAGCGGCTTGACGTCCTACCACAAGAGCCTGCTATGCAGCGGAGTGGAAACGGTTCGTCATATACTGTACTAATAACCACATCAACCCGCTTGATGCTTCGGTTCAAAACATATGTTATTTGTTACATCTACAACGTTCCAATTTAGCGTACACATCCATACGCTTACATTTGGCTGCAATAGCTGCATACCTCCAAAATAGGCAACATCTATCTCCCTTTAGAGTGCCTGTTATCAAAGCCTTTATGGAGGGACTCGAGACATTCCACCAAGACATCCACCTGCTCCAGGTTGGAATCTCAACATTGTTCTCACCAGACTAATGGGTCCACCATTTGAGCCATTGCACAGATGTGAACTGCAATTTCTCACATGGAAAGTTGCTTTCCTCATTGCTATTACATCACTCAGAAGAGTGGGTGAGCTTCAGGCATTAACTATAGAAGAACCTTTTTTACAAATACACCAAAATAAAGTGGTTCTTCGGACCAATCCTAAATTCCTTCCTAAAGTAATTTCTGCTTTTCATATCAATCAATCTGTTGAGTTACCCGTGTTCTTCCCTCAACCAGATTCAGTGGCAGAACGTGCCCTACACACATTAGATGTGAAGAGAGCACTGCTTTATTACATAGGACAAAACCTTTCCGTAACACAAATCAACTATTTGTCGCTTTTGCTCCACCACACAAGGGCAATCCCATATCAAAATCGGGTATTGCAAGGTGGAAAGTCAAGTGCATTCAAATGCTATGCAAAAGCAAAACTAATGTTAACAGTTCCCCCCCAGAGCGCACACTGCACGCAAATTGGGGGCTTCTATGGCATTCTTAGGAAATATACCCATAGATGACCTATGCAAAGCTGCAACATGGTCTACACCTTACATATTCACAAAACACTATTGGGTAGATGTGTTAGCAAGACAGCAAACTAGGGAGGGCCAAGCAGTTTTACGTACACTATTTCAAACCACTGCAACAGCTACAGGTTAGCCACCGCTTTGGGAGATAACTGCTCTGTAGTCTATGCATAGCATATGATCTACAGCTCACATGCCTCGAACGGAAAATGCTACTTACGCAGTATGCATCTGTTCTTGGCATATAGAGCTGTAGAGTCATATGCGCCCACCCGCCTCCCCGGGTACCTATACCTGTTGCAGTGATATCTTACTTAGATACATACATATATTCATGGACATCTCCTTTTACTACTCTTACAAACTCCATTTTCTCCCTCTGCGGGAAAACAATCTAACAATGGAGTCGATGCCCATGCACACTGTCACTGAAAGGAGTCGTCGCCTACCTCGTGACTGGAAAGACTTCTTCGAAGAAAAACAAAGTGCTAACATCCGGACCCAACACTAGATGGCGATCTATGCATAGCATATGACTCTACAGCTCTATATGCCAAGAACAGATGCATACTGGGTAAGTAGCATTTTCCTTCCACGGGGCTTGCAGTGCCTTCTTAAATTCCAGTGACTTGAAGCCTTAAGTCTTGATATTTGTTTGCTACTGTCACATGCTATTATCTTGCTAGCTTCCCTAATATTCTGCTGCAGTACTGTTGGAAGAGTGGGACTATATTGCAAATCAGCCATCTGATGTCAATTTCTTACTTGATTTCCTGTGGTCTATTTGAAGTGCTTTACCTATGACTGCCTTTTTGTACTATATTATTTTGTTTTAGTGAAGAGTGATGTTTGAAACAACTGACCTGTTAAGTTAAATAAGCAGAGGATAATTCTCACCACAGTCTACCCGTTTCTTGTAATCACAAATTTGTCAAGTGTCATTATGAGACTTGTTTGTTGTCCGGCTGCTTGCACATGTGTTGCATTTAAAGTCATTCAGTGCCACGTGTCTACACTGTGAATGCTTTTCTCAGATAGAATGATTATATATATATATCTATATTCACTGAAAAAACCATAGGTTTCAGACACGTTATAGTTACAAATTAGCATTTAAAAAACCTTTGAAATTCACTGAAAAAACCATAGGTTTTAGGGACAGTTATAGTTAGTTGGACATTGCACTCTTACAAAACCCGTGAAATTCCCCTGTTATAGTTAGTTCAGCTAACTATAACTCGCGCCCCCGCAATGCACTGCTGATGACATCACATATTACATCACTCATGACATGGTCAGTGACATCACTGATGACATCACTGATGACATCTCAAATGACATCACCCAGTGACTGTGTGTTTCTGTAAAGTTTAAATATGTTTAATATATATAGGGAAAGGCGTATTGAAGAATGAGTGGGTGTATAAGTGTCTGAATGGATGATTTAGTACGTGAGTGACTGACTCTACAAGTGAGTGATTAAACGTATCTTACTGAACGCATGGGTTAGTGACTAAACTGTGTGAATGTCTGTATCTGTCTGTTTGTTGGTGTGTAAGTGGATGCGTGGATTTGCGAATAGCTACATGAGTGTCTATATGGGTTATTGATTGGTTCTCTGAGTATCTGTATGGCTGCCTGAGTGTTTGTGTGGGTGGGGTGTGTGTGACTCTATACATAGATGTGTGAGTGGGTGATTCACTGGGTGCATGATTTCAAGAGTGCATCTGTGATGGACTGCTTGGGTGGGTGAGTGTGTGTATGGGTGGTGTTAGTGAGTGAATGTATATCTCAGTGGTACATGTGCGAGTAACTACTTATGTAAAAGGCAGTATATATGTGTGTTGGAGTATTTAAATGGCTATAAGTGAGTGTGTTATTGTGAGTGGCTGTATGGATGCGTGTGTGCTTGTATCAGTTATTGTATAAGAGCGTAAGAATGTGCTAGTATTTGTATGAGTAAGTGAGCTGGTGTGTGTATAACTGTATAGGTGAGTAAATGGGTGTGTGATTAATTTTTTGCATGACTGACTAGGTGTGTGAGTACCTCTATGGATGAGTGGCGGTGTGTGAGTGTTTATATAGGTGTATGAGTGCATATGATAGTCCTGTACTGAGTGACTGTAAGTATGAGTGACTGTACAGGTGAGTGAGTGGATGTGTGTGTAGACCTAAGAATCAGTGAGTGGGTATGTAGTTTTTGGTGTTGGAGTGTCTATGGTTTTGAGAATGGCAGTCTGTAATTTAGAGTGGGTGTATCAAAAGTTATATTAGGGTGTGAGAAGATGCATGAAATTATCACATGAATGATGTCATCAGTGATGTCATTTGAGATGTCATCAGTGATGTCATCAGTGATGTCACTGACCATGTCATGAGTGATGTAATATGTGACGTCATCAGCAGTGGATTGCGAGGCGCGAGTTATAGTTAGCTGAACTAACTATAACAGGGGAATTTCACGGGTTTTGTAAGAGTGCAATGTCCAACTAACTATAACTGTCCCTAAAACCTATGGTTTTTTCAGTGAATTTCAAAGGTTTTTTAAATGCTAATTTCTAACTATAACGTGTCTGAAACCTATGGTTTTTTCAGTGAATTTCAAAGATTTTTTAAATGCTAATTTCTAACTATAACGTGCCTGAAACCTATGGTTTTTTCAGTGAATTTCAAAGGTTTTTTAAATGCTAATTTCTAACTATAACGTGCCTGAAACCTATGATTTTTTAAGTGAATTTCAAAGGTTTTTTAAATGCTAGTTTCTAACTATGCCAACAGAGGTAGGACATGTGAAGAAAGAAGAAAAAACGCACAGAAAGAAGCAAAAGATGTGCAGAAAGAAACAACAGAGGAGCAGAAAGAGGCCTTGTTGCAAAATCATCCTGTGCCCACAACATTTTCAGACGGGTACTGGTGGTAACTGACTCTGACTAACCAGAGCCAGTGCGTGTTTGCACAGTGGTGAAGGGAGGGGGGGCCTGAGGTGACATGTGTGCAAACGCGCGCCGTGGTGCGTTTTAAGTTGCGGGATTAAGTCCCCTTGAATCCCGAGGGTCCCTGGGGCCTAACTAGCCCCCCAGGTACCTACAGTTAGGACCACAGAGCTGAGTTGCAGAGAGGCGTTCCGAGGCCACGCACCTTTTTCACCTCTCTGCAACGCAACTCTGTTGTGCTTACTGAAGGTACCTGGTGGGCTAGTTGGCCCCCAGGAGTCAAAGGAATTAACTCCCCAACTTAAAACGCACAACAGGGCGTGTTTGCGCACATGTCACCTGAGGCCCCACCCCCTCCCTTCACCACTGTGCAAACGCGCCCCATGGCGCGTTTTAAGTTGGAGGATTAGGTCACCTTGAATCCTGAGAGTCCCTGGGGCCCAACTAGCCCACCAGGTACTTCCAGTAAGCACCACAGGCCTGCGTTGCAACGCCTGTAACAAATTGTGCAGTTGTGTTTAGGTAGTGAAGAGGGTCGTGCTGGGGGTAGTGTTTTAGGGTTTAGGGTAGTGCAGTGGTGTTTGGGTAGTGTAGGGAGTCGTGCTGGGGGAGTGTTTTAGGGTTTAGGGTAGTACAGTGGTGTTTGGGTAGTGTAGGGGGTCGTGCTGGGGTTAGTGTTTTAGAGTTTTAGGGTTTAGGGTAGTGCAGTGGTGTTTGGGTAGTGTAGGGGATACTGCTGGGGGTAGTGTTTTAGGGTAGTGCAGTGGCTTTTGGGTAGCGTAGGGGGTACTGCTGGGGGTAGTGTTTTATGGTTTAGGGTAGTGCAGTGGTGTTTGGGTAGTGTAGGGGTTCGTGCTGGGGTAGTTTTTTAGGGTTTAGGGTAGTGCAGTGGTTTGTGTAGTGTAGGAGGTCGTGTTTTAGGGTTTAGGGTAGTGCAGTGGTCTTTGGGTAGTGTAGGGAGTCGTGCGGGGGGTAGTGATTTAGGGATTAGGGTAGTGCATTGGTATTTGGGTAGTGTAGGGGGTCATGCGGGGGGTAGTGTTTTAGGGTTTAGGGCAGTGCAGTGGTGTTTAGGTAGTGTAGGGGGTCGTGCTGGGGGAGTGTTTTAGGGTTTAGGGCAGTGCAGTGGTGTTCAGGTAGTGTAGGGGGTCGTGCTGGGGGAGTGTTTTAGGGTTTAGGGCAGTGCAGTCGTGTTCGGGTAGTTTAGGGGGTCGTGCTGGGGGAGTATTTTAGGGTTTAGGGTAGTGCTGTGGTGTTCGGGTAGTGTAGGGGTCATGCTGGGGATAGTGTTCTAGGGTTTAGGGCAGTGCAGTGGTGTTTGGGCAGTGTAGGGGGTCGTGCTGGGGGTGGTGTTTCAGGGTTTAGGGCAGTGCAGTGGTGTTCGGGCAGTGTAGGGGTCGTGCAGGGGGTGGTGTTTCAGGGTTTAGGGCAGTGCAGTGGTGTTCGGGCAGTGTAGGGGACGGTGCAGGGGGTGGTGTTTCAGGGTTTAGGGCAGTACAGTGGTGTTCGGGCATTGTAGGGGGTGGTGCTGGGGCTGGTGTTTCAGGGTTTAGGGCAGTGCAGTGGTGTTCGGGCAGTGTAGGGGGTCGTGCTGGGGCTGGTGTTTCAGGGTTTAGGGCAGTGCAGTGGTGTTCGGGCAGTGTAGGTGGTCGTGCTGGGGCTGGTGTTTCAGGGTTTAGGGCAGTGCAGTGGTGTTCGGGCAGTGTAGGGGGTCATGCTGGGGCTGGTGTTTAAGGGTTTAGGGCAGTGCAGTGGTGTTCGGGCAGTGTAGGGGGTCTTGCTGGGGCTGGTGTTTCAGGGTTTAGGGCAGTTCAGTGGTGTTCGGGCAGTGTAGGGGGTCGTGCTGGGGGTGGTGTTTCAGGGTTTAGGGTAGTGCAGTGGTGTTCGGGCAGTGTAGGGGGTCGTGCTGGGGCTAGTGTTTCAGGGTTTAGGGCAGAGCAATGGTGCTCAGGCAGTGTAGGGGGTTGTGCTGGGGTGATGTTTCAGGGTTTAGGGCAGTGCAGTGGTGTTAGGGCAGTGTAGGGGGTCGTGCTGGGAGTGGTGTTTCAGTGTTTAGGGCAGTGCAGTGGTGTTCCGGCAGTGTAGGGGTCGTGCAGGAGGTGGTGTTTCAGGGTTTAGTGCAGTGGTGTTCGGGCAGTGTAGGGGGTCGTGCTGGGGTGGTGTTTCAGGGTTTAGGGCAGTGCAGTGGTGTTCGGGCAGTGTAGGGTGTTGTGCTGAGGGGTGGAGTTTCAGGGTTTAGGGCAGTGCAGTAGTGTTTGGGCAGTGTAGGGGGTCGTGCAGGGGGTGGTGTTTCAGGGTTTAGGGCAGTGCAGTGGTGTTCGGGCAGTGTAGGGGGTCTTGCTGGGGGTGGTGTTTCAGGGTTTAGGGCAGTGGTGTTCGGGCAGTGTAGGGGGTCATGCTGGGGGTGGTGTTTCAGGGTTTAGGGCAGTGCAGTGGTGTTCGGGCAGTGTAGGGGGTCGTGAAGGGGGTGGTGTTTCAGGGTTTAGGGCAGTGCAGTGGTGTTCGGGCAGTGTAGGGGGTCATGCTAGGGGTGGTGTTTCAGGGTTTAGGGCAGTGCAGTGGTGTTCGGGCAGTGTAGGGGGTCGTGCTGGGGGTAGTGGTTTAGGGTAGTGCAGTGGTGCTTGTGTAGTGTAGGGGGTCGTGCTGGGGGTAGTGTTTTAGGGTTTAGGGTAGTGCAGTGGTGTTTGTGTAGTGTAGGGGGTCATGTTTTAGGGTAGTGCAGTGGTGTTTGGGTAGTGTAGGGGGTCGTGCTGGGGGTAGTGTTTTAGGATTTAGGTTAGTGCAGTGGTGTTTGGGTAGTGTAGGGGGTCGTGCTGGGGGTAGTGGTTTAGGGTAGTGCAGAGGTGTTTGTGTAGTGTAGGGGGTCATGCTGGGGGTAGTGTTTTAGGGTTTAGGGTAGTGCAGTGGTGCTTGTGTAGTTTAGGGGGTCATGCTGGGGGTAGTGTTTTAGGGTTTAGGGTAGTGCAGTGGTGTTTGTGTAGTGTAGGGGGTCATGTTTTAGGGTAGTGCAGTGGTGTTTGGGTAGTGTAGGGGGTCGTGCTGGTGGTAGTGTTTTAGGATTTAGGTTAGTGCAGTGGTGCTTGTGTAGTGTAGGGGTCGTGCTGGGGGTAGTGTTTTAGGGTTTAAGGTAGTGCAGTGGTGTTTTTGTAGTGTAGGGGGTCATGTTTT
The DNA here is from genome assembly GCA_963921515.1 of Calotriton arnoldi. Classification (NCBI taxonomy): domain Eukaryota; kingdom Metazoa; phylum Chordata; class Amphibia; order Caudata; family Salamandridae; genus Calotriton; species Calotriton arnoldi. Next base: position 102,023 of record CAWUFW010007545.1, on the reverse strand, counting down.
AAGATGCAATCCTCCAATACCTGACCAGTCTGCACTACATAAAACTGCAAAAAAACTAAAAATAAAAAGTGTTTTGCACACTTTTCTCATTGGGCTATATGTGGGCTACATCTGGGTAATATTTGTGCTACATTTGGGCTCTTTTTTCACTGGTGGCCATCTTGGAAGACTTCTTTGTTATGAAGTTTCCTTATTTCTTCATTTACTGCAGTCTCCTCAGTAGGAAATGCTTTCAGTTTTTTACTTTGATTCCATCAAGAAGGCATTCAGATGTGTCTCACATCTGCCATAAATTCAGAATGTTAGCACTCTAGCTGCTCATTAGATCACTGGAGTAAAGCTACTGCTCACCAGGGAGTTAACTGGAAGTCTACTGCTGGTATTGAAAGTGATTGTTTCAGTCTGCATGTCAGAATTTTCTAATGAAATAGAAGAGGATTTGAGATCTCACTTAAAACATGCTCTAATTTTTCTTTCTGCAGCACTAACCATAATTTCTATTTAAAAAAGAACCCCTCATTTTGTTCCTTTTTAAATTAAATGTTTTAAGTGTTACCAGTTTATTCCAATCAAGATGGCTTCAGGTGTGCCATACTTTTGTCATAAGTAAGGCTGTTAGCGCTCTAGTTGTTCTTTAGAACACTCTGGGAAGCTGCAGTAGAACACAAAGGCATCAACTGGCAGGCTGCTCCTGTTGAAATATAACAGGAAGATATTTGAGATCACACTTGAAATATGTCCTAATTTTTCTTTCTACAGCACTAACCATAATTTCTATGACAAAATGAACCCCATCATTTTGTTCCTTTTTAAATTAAATGTTTTAAGTGTTACCAGTTTATTCCAATCAAGATGGCTTCAGGTGTGCCATACTTTTGTCATAAGTAAGGCTGTTAGCACTCTAGTTGTTCTTTAGAACACTCTGGGAAGCTGCAGTAGAACACAAAGGAATCAACTGACAGTCTCTGCCCTTGTTGGATGTACATGTTTTACTGAGAATGTCAGACTTCATTCTCACATGACTGAGAAAGATAATGTGAATTTACAGAAAATATGCTCTCATTTTAGCTTCTGGAGCACCTTCCAAAACTCTATGGGACAAGCATGTGAAAATAGTTTTCTCTCAAACATGATTCATGATATCCCAGCAGAAGGTTTTTCACAGGGTAAAATCACCTTAGAACACACCACAATTCCTGAAATTAGTATGGTACCATCAACAAATGAATTCTAATGTAACTAAAGTCTGTTATCACCCTTTATAGTTCTCCTTTGGTAACCCTCAAAATCTTCTATTCACTACAATGCATTTCAATAGGGTACTATCATTTATATTGGTCCCAAGATGGCTGCCAGCAATTCCAGGATGAAGTGCTGACAGCCAATCAGATCTCACGATGACGTGTGGTTAGGCTCCGCCCAGATATACCTATCTTTTTACTTTTGATTTTCTCAGCAACTACTGAACGGATTTACACCATTTAACAAAAGGGTTCTTTCTGAACCAAGAGCTACCTCTTTGCCAAATTTGGTGTAATTCCGTTCAGCAGTTCAGGCTGTAGCCGTGTCTAAAGTTTCCTATGGAAAATTGCATGGGGAAAACGCGTTTTGGGACCCCCTTTTTCTCGGCCCCCGCTTGACGAATCCCCCGAGACTTTCAGGGTAGGATCGAACCGGAGCGGGCCACAAAGTTTGAAAATTTCGCGAAGATACGTCAACCGGCAAGAGTTATTTCAAATAGAATGTCGCGGATTTCCTATGGATAATAGGTTGTAACTATAACTATCTACTGGCGACCGCCAGTAGATAATATATATATATATATATATATATATATATATTCTACATAATCTACTGGCGGTCGCCAGTAGATAGTTATAGTTGGGACCTATTTTCCATAGGAAATCTGCGACATTCTATTTGAAATAACTCTTGCGTCGGTTGACGAATCTTCGCGAAATTTTCAAACTTTATGGCCCGCTCCGGTCCGCTCCTACCCTGAAAGTCTCAGGGTGATTCGTCAAGCGGGGGCCGAGAAAAAAGGGGGGTCCCAAAACGTGTTTTCCTCCATTTTCCCATAGGAAACTTTAGACACGGCTACAGCCCGAACTGCTGAACGGAATTACACCAAATTTGGCAAAGAGGTAGTTCTTGGTTCAGAAAGAACCCTTTTTGTTAAATGGTGTAAATCCGTTCAGTAGTTGCGGAGAAAATCAAAAGTAAAAGTACATGTATATCTATGGCCGCGTCGGATTCGCGCACCCTCCCGATCACGAGCTGTCTGCTAATTGGCTGTCAACACTCCAAACCAGGAAGTGTTGGCAGCCATCTTGTTCCTCGGTAGAACCGAGGAACAAGAAAGCAGTCAAAAGTGCGCAAAACGCACAAAGGGGGCAGGGTAGAAACACCCTGACCCCTAGGTCTGCTCAGGGGTCCCACAAGGACCCCTGGGCAGAAAAAGCATTTTTTTTTTAAATCGGCAGGATGCGCTCAGGGAGCGCGAATCCTGCCGAAAAAAATCGAAGGGCGGTCTCCGCGCTTCGATTGTATTTTGCCCCCGGGTGGCCCAAGTCCCGGGGGCATGGTGGGGGTTAAATTTATGTATGGGGGCCTCAAAGGGCCCCCAAGCCCGGGGACCGCCACCCCCAGGGCTTTCTTTTTAAAATGGTGCGGGAGGGCTCTGAGCCCTCCCGCAGCCCCGGGACCACCACCTCCCCGGGGCACTAACAAATTAAAATGGGGGTCCGTTTTGGACCCTCGAAGCCCGGGGACCACCACCTCCCCGGGGCTTTGCTGATGTGGGAGGGGGGCCGCGCGGCCCCCTCCTGGAGCCTATAGTGGCCCTGGGGACCGCCACCCCCAGGGCCGGCTCCTGCAGTGTCCCGGGTGCCTACCCCGGGACACTGCTGTTTGCAATGACAGGACGGGAGCCTCGCGGCTCCGTCCTGTCATTGCAAACTGCTTGGATATTGGAAGAGAGAGCAGGGAAACCTGCTCTCGCTCCAATATCCAAAGACAATGCTTTTCCACACGGGGAGCAGCATGTTAGCTGCTCCCCGTGTGGAGCAATGCCGGCTCCCTTAGGACACGGGGAGCCGGCGGGACTGTGGGGGTTTGGGGACCCCCACAGTCCCCAACCAGAGGCCAGGCCACGGGGGATGGGGTCCCCGGGGCCATAAGTGGCCCGGGAGGGGGGGCCACACGTCCCCCCTCCCCAGAAATTATTTAAAAAAAAAAAATGGATGGGGTCCCCGGGGCAAAAGGAGGCCTGAGGGGGGCCACACAGCCCCCCTCCTTAAAAAGGAATGTTAGTGTGGCCATGCCCCGGGGGATGGGGTCCCCGGGGCAGTTTTCGGCCAGGGGAGGGGGGCCACGCGGCCCCCTTCCAGTTTAATTTTAATAAAAAAAAAAAAAGGTGGTAAGGCCCTGGGGGATGGGGTACCCAGGGCCCAAAAATAAGAAAAAGGAAGGGGGGCCACACAGCCCCCCTTCAGGAAAAAAAAACGATCGGGCCGCAGGCCCCGCCCCTTCCTTTACCACTCTGCAAACGCGCCCCTGGCGCGTTTGCAGATGGGGAAGTAATTCCCCTTGAATACTGTGGGTCCCTGGGGGCCAACTAGCCCACCAGGAACCTCCAGTATGCGCCAGGGGCTGCGTTGCAGAGAGGTGTACAGAGGCCACGCCCCTTTATACACCTCTCTGCAACGCAGCTCTGTGGCGCTTTTGGAGGTACATGGTGGGCTAGTTGGCCCCAGGAACCCTCAGGATTCAAGGGGACTTAATCCCCAACTTAAAACGCGCCACGGGGCGCGTTTGCACAGTGGTGAAGGGAGGGGGCGGGGCTTCAGGTGACATGTGTGCAAACAGGCCCCGTGGCGCGTTTTAAGATGGGGGAATTAAATCCCCTTCAATCCTGAGGGTCCCTGGGGGCCAACTAGCCCAACAGGTACATCCAGAAAGCGCCACAGAGCTGCGTTGCAGAGAGGTGTAAAAAGGGGTGTGGCCTCTCTACACGTCTCTGCAACGCAGCCCCATGGCGCATACTGGAGGTTCCTGGTGGGCTAGTTGGCCCCTAGGGACCCTCATGATTCAAGGGGACTTAATCCCCCAACTTAAAACGCGCCACGGGGCGCCTTTGCACAGATGTCACCTCAGGCCCCGCCCCCTCCCTTCACCATTGTGCAAATATTCCTCTAAAATCTGCCGAACTACGAATTCGGATTTACTCACCTGTTATCAGGAGAGACCTCAGTGCTGCATCTTTCAGCCCAGTACTGATCCTGAAAAGTAATTTTAACTGTACTTACCAGTAACTTGAATTTCCTTCCATAGGATATCATTGCCTGCTTTTTGCTGAAAAAGTTTCTAAGTGTTGATTTTTGAAACATACAAATATTCCTCTAAAATCAGCCGAAATACGAATTCCGATTTACTCACCTGTTATCAGGAGAGACCTCAGTGCTGTATCAGCCCAGTACTGGTCCTGAAAAGTAATTTTAACCGTACTTACCAGTAACTTGAATTTCCTTCCATAGGCTAACATTGACTGGTTTCACTTGGAAATTCTTCTAAGTGTGGAGTTTTGGAACTTTAAAATATTCCTCTAAAATCAGCCGAAATACGAATTCCGATTTACTCACCTGTTATCAGGAGAGACCTCAGTGCTGCATCTTTTAGCCCAGCACTGACCCTGAAAAGTAATTTTAACCGTACTTACCAGTAACTTATATTTTCTTCCATAGGAATCCATTGTCTGGTTTTCAGCTGAAAAGTTTCAAAGTGTCGATTTTCACAAACTACAAATATTCCTTAAAAATCGCCTGTATGACTTAAACGCATTCTTTCAACTGTTTACAGGAGATGCACCAGTGCTGGATCCAGGATCCAACACTGAGTAAGAAAAAGTAACGATAACCGTTTTTACCTGCTAAGTGAATTTCCTTCCATAGGATAACATTGGTGATTCTATGAGAAAAAGTTTCTAAGTGTCAACTTTTAAAATACAATAATATTCCTTAAAAATCACTACTGTAACCAAAACGCTTTTACTCAACTGTTTACAGGAGATGTCCCAGGACTGAATCTAGGATCCAGTCCTGTGGTTAGAAAAAGTAATCCATAAAGTAACTAATTGCATTTAACTAGAAATTCACATTGAGCTGAATGTTGCATTGTGTTTGAAAATGTGTTGCCCATTGCAACAACTGTAACTACTGTACTTAAAAGTCAATTGCCTATGTGCAAAGTATTTAAACTAAAGTAATTCATTCTGAGAAAGTATTTTTTGTAATGTATAATGTAATTACAATGTAATTTAAAAAATAAAATATGTAAAAAAAAAAATGTTTCTAAAAATGTAGTAAATCAGTATGAAAAAAATAAATATAACAATTAATACATTTAAAAATTGTCATTTACAAAACCTTTGAAATTCACTGAAAAAACCATAGGTTTCAGACATGTTATAGTTGGAAATTAGCATTTAAAAAACCTTTGAAATTCACTGAAAAAACCATAGGTTTCAGACACGTTATAGTTGGGAATTAGCATTTAAAAAACCTTTGAAATTCACTGAAAAAACCATAGGTTTCAGGCACGTTATAGTTAGAAATTTGCATTTAAAAAACCTTAGAAATTCACTGAAAAAACCATAAGGTTTTAGGGACAGTTATAGTTAGTTGGACATTGCACTCGTACAAAACCCGTGAAATTCCCCCGTTATAGTTAGTTCAGGTAACTATAACTCGCGCCCCGCAATGCACTGCTGATGACGTCACATATTACATCACTCATGACATGGTCAGTGACATCACTGATGACATCTCAAATGACATCACTGATGACATCACTGATGACATCATCCATGTGAGAATTTAATGCATCTTCTCACACCCTAATATAAGTTTTGAAACACCCACTCTAAATTACAGACTGCCATTCTCAAAACCATACACACTCCAATACCAATAAGTACATACCCACTCACTGATTCTTAGGTCTACACACACACATCTACTCACTCACCCGTACAGTCACTCATACTTAGTCACTCAGTACAGGACTATCATATGCACTCATACACCTATATAAACACTCACACAACGCAACTCATCCATAGAGGTATTCACACACCTAGTCAGTCATGCAAATAATTAATCACACTCCAATTTACTCACCTATACAGTTATACACACACCAGCTCACTTACTCATAAAAATAGTAGCACATTCTTACGCTCCTATGCAATCACTGATGCAAGCACACACTCATCCATATAGCCACTCTCACAATCACACACTCTCACTTATAGCCATTTATATACTCCAACACACATATATACTGCCTTTCACATATGTAGTTACTCACACATGTACCACTGTGATATACATTCAATCACTAACACACCCATACACACACTCACCCACCCATACAGTCCATCACAGACGCACTCTTGAAACCATGCACCCAGTGAATCACCCACTCACACATCTATGCACAGTCACACACACCCCACCCACACAAACACTAGGGCACCCATACAGATACTCAGAGAACCAATCCATAACCCATATAGACACTCATTTAGCTAGTCAGAAACCCATGCAGTTGCTTACACAACAGACAGATACAGACATTCACACAGTTTAGTCACTCACCCATGCATCCAGTAAGATACGTTTAATCACTCACTTATAGACTCAGTCACGCACCTATTAAATCATCCATTCAGGCGCTTCTACACCCACTCATTCTTCAATACGCCTTTCCCTAAATATATTAAACATATTTAAACTTTACAGAAACACACAGTCACTGGACACACCATCTCAACTTGTCATCCTTTTGTTACTTGGCTTTTAACAAAAATTAATTTCATATGATTGCCTCTTAGTGATATTTCCTAGCCGGCACTACTAGCATAGCTTTACTTATCCTAATTGTACACCAATTTTGATTTTGGTCAGTGTTACCTTTTTTAGTGCCATTCCATCCATTTTCATCTAACTTGAGATGGACAATCCAGTGTTGCTGTCGGAAAAGGGTCCATGTTGTCTCTCTTAAATCCTGCTTTTATTTGTTCTGTGATTGCTCTTACTGTGTCCTCCTCATTGTGTTGCACTGTCTGTAATGCACTGTAATAGGTCTTATTTGGGCTTTGTCATATATCATTCTTGTTATTTAGCTGGTCTTCCCTTGCATTTTTTACAGCAGGCATATAATCATATGTATTACATTTGTGTCGACGTTCCTTGCAGAGTACACATCACATTGTTCGTGTTCTCTGCGTCACATCCATAAATGAAAACATTATCATTGAAACTAGGATTGTAAACCCAGCACTAAGATGTCCTTTCTCCATAACCTAGAACAAAGCTGGATTTACCTAGAATAACCTAGAATGTTCCACAGAAATTGGCAGAAAAAGTTACCCAAGGGGGCTAAAACGCATATATCTTAACACCTTAATGTAAACGGGTGGATAACGCAACAAGTTGTGTAGATCACCAGATAGATATTCCTCCTCCTAAGGATGGCTAAAAGACGTCTATTTAGGAATGAAGTGGTTTTTTGTCCCTTCAAAATGTTTTAATGCTGCTTCCAAAAAACATACAATGTAACGTTCTCACATATGGTGTTCTAGGGTGGTGGGCTCATAGCATTTAAACACTTAACTACAACACCACATAAAATGCCACGCTGACATTGAAAAAAATTAGGAGACTTGTTAAAGGAGCAAAAGTGAAAAGTAAAGGCGTATGCATACAAGCTATGGAAAAACTGAATTGAGTTAAAAATAAATATAATAAACTGTCCTACCACTTCTGAGGTCTGTTTCCCTATAAAGCTTTGGTAATACTATTGTGAAGTGCTTTTAATTTCACCTTGGGGCGAGCACAGTTTATAGATCCATAAGTAACATTTCAGTGCATATTGCATAACATTAAAAGTCAACGTTTAGATCGCAATGGTTAAATTGACCCAGGTCATCAGGACAGTTGTCAAGACACTTTAAGAGAAAAGTAACCCATTATATGTTCACTGAATTACATTGCACCGTTGCACTTAATGCACCTACTGAGTGTTATAATACGTCGCTAACAATTTGTTTTTATGATTTTTGGATAAACATTCTCTTTTAGCTTTACTCTTCTATGTCCTATTTTGCTTGAACTTTGACCAATTGTTTTTTGCTTGTGCTTACCTATTTGTATACATCCTTTCCCTTTCCACCCGAGTGAACCAATTTTTTGTTTCTCTTTGTAAAGAATTAGTGTAGTCTTACACTTTAGTGAAGGTAAGTCACTTGACATTTCCTAGGAGAAAATCAAGGCTAATGTATACAATTATTTACTACTATTGGTATTCATAAGTTTTGATACTTTTCTTTGTTCCGGAGTTCAGCAAATATGAGAGGCAAATCTGCTTTGCAGACTACTACTTGTGTAGTAAAAGCTTCTTCGTATTCGTTGCATTAGAATTACTCTGGTTTTTAGGGTTATATGGTTTACCATGTAGATTGTTGCAGTTTTTACGAAGGGCGACTCTAAAAACAAGGAGAGAAAAAATGGGAATAGGGTGGTTAGTAAAGCAAAGTAATCTAAAACACCAGTGCACTGTATCATTAAGCTGGTAACTAGAACATTTGAATGTCATTTGGAGCTGCTTAGTAGTTAGCCTCACAAAGAATTAGGGCTTCAGGAAAGCATGGCGCCTTAAGGGTAACTGTCTGGGCTATGTTTTCCAACTTTATCTGATTCATTTATTTTTTTTTCTTTATTTTTTCTTTCTGTTTGTTCTACTTTTTCTGACCCTTAATGTGCTCTCCTGCCATATCTGTGTTTACAGTATGTAAATAGTATGTGTACTAAAAGCCCAATTGTATATGATGTGATGGTGTTTTATTCTTGGTTTTTCAACCCTTCTCCCTTTCCTAAGGATACATTCATACGAGCCAAGAACTGGGTGAAGGAGCTCCAGAGACAAGCAAGCCCTAACATTGTTATTGCTTTATCTGGCAATAAGGCTGACCTCGCCAATAAAAGGGCTGTGGATTTTCAGGTGAGTCTGAGATGGACCCTTTTTTAGGTCTCGGCCTGCACCAGCGCTGGTCTGGCCGAGAATTTTAGTAAGTGGGTTTTGGAAGTGCAAACACTGGCTTTCGGCTGGCGATGGCGTGCACGCGCGCAGCTGCCATCTCTTCTTCATTTCCTCGTCATGGCTCATTAACTCTCTGGACTCTGATGTTTCAATCGCAGCAGCAGCTCACATTACCAACTGACGGCCCTGGACTACAGTCACATGAAAAACAACAGCGATTAGCATTGAAATGCAAGCTTTTTTTTTGTCTAGTTAGAAATATTGCTTCGGTGGGTTGATTTCACCTTATATCGCTATTTGTTTTATATTGGGAGTCACAGCCTAATTACCAGTATTTTTGTCTCACTCTGTTTTAAAAAAAAAAAATATTTATTCGCACAAAGCTATATTTAAGGTTACTTTTTCCGCGTCACTTCTTCACTCTATTTAAACTCCACACCCCCCACTCTTATTGTCTCTCTCCTTCTCTCTCTCCCCTCTCTAATTCTCTCTACTTAATTAACTCTCCCCTCTCTATCTTTTTTAGCCTTTCATTCTCTCTCACCCCTTTATCTGTTTCTCTTTCAAACTCCTTCATTCACTCTCTCTCCCCTTCTTTCTCTCTCTATCCCGCTCCACTCTTTATTCTATGTACACCCTTTCTCTCTCTTTCACCACCCTCTCTAATTGGGCATTATATCTTCACTCTATCTCTCACTCGGCAACACCACAGCATCACTCAGCATCACCATAGCATCACTCGGCAACACCACAGCATCACTCAGCATCACCACAGCATCAATCGGAGCCAGCACAGCATCAATCGGAGCCAGCACAGCATCAATCGGAGCCAGCCCAGCATCAATCGGAGCCAGCCCAGCATCAATCGGAGCCAGCCCAGCATCAATCGGAGCCAGCCCAGCATCAATCGGAGCCAGCCCAGCATCAATCGGAGCCAGCCCAGCATCAATCGGAGCCAGCCCAGCATCAATCGGAGCCAGCCCAGCATCAATCGGAGCCAGCCCAGCATCAATCGGAGCCAGCCCAGCATCAATCGGAGCCAGCCCAGCATCAATCGGAGCCAGCCCAGCATCAATCGGAGCCAGCCCAGCATCAATCGGAGCCAGCCCAGCATCAATCGGAGCCAGCCCAGCATCAATCGGAGCCAGCCCAGCATCACTCGGAGCCAGCCCAGCATCACTCGGAGCCAGCCCAGCAGCATGGCTCAACGGCAGCACCGCAGCATGGCTCAACGGCAGCACCGCAGCATGGCTCAACGGCAGCACCGCAGCATCGTCTCAGCCTGCTCTCGGAATCTGGCATCTGTTGATTCTCCCCTAGCGTCTGGCCGCTGCTAGTGTTATAATACAGGTACTAGTTCCCAACCTTCACCCTCCGATTGTTTATGCCCCCTCAAAAAAAAAGCTTTAACAAACAACCATTGCAATAGGCAGAAACAAGTTGCCAGCATTGCAAGAACAAAAGAAAACTGAGAATTTTTTATTGTAAATACTTTTTTTAATATGGTCGTTCAGTTTTACATAATGCCTTCTTGGTCATATATAAAGTAACAAAAATGCTTCTGACACTTTTTTATTATAACTTTTCAGCATGCTGCACAGCAGCCACACTTCTCTACAGCACAGCTTGAAGACATTGGCAAAGTCAATAGCTCTGGCTAAACACTTATAAGGCCCCAAAGGCGAGACCTATTGGTTATGCCAATGCTTGTTTTTTTTAGCTGCAGCAAACTCATACAGCAAGAGGTTCCTAGCAGCCTCCCACTACAGCGAAGAACTCTCTACCAAAACACAGTGGCATAACATTAGCGGGAGCCGAGCTCCAGGGGGCCCCCTCCGGTACTGTTAATGGGCAGTGGACTCCTGGCCTGAACTCCTTACTGGGTCCGGGGGTTGCGGGTGGTGCTCCATGTACTTTGCAGGGGGACTCCTCGTTTCGTTACGCCACTGCCAAAACAGCAACACTTTCACTGATACCACCGGTGAGCATCTGGTAGGAGGGGAGTATCATTGACCATTCCTCTTTCTAACCAAGGATAACGAGAATCCTGGTTAAATTAGGAGGCACATTGCCCTTTAGAAGATTGTTGTAGAGTTACAAAACAAAGGAAAAATTGCATCTACTACTCAGTACAGAAAATAAAGCCCACATCTAAGGTACCATCAATGTTAGATTTCAGTGTAGCAAACAATAGTTCAAGAAGGAAACTCTGGATTCTTGCGCCTTGACCATACATTACCTTATCTACATCTGGGTGGTTAGAGCTGTTCCATAGATTTACAGAACGCTTAACTTCCACAGTCCGCCATTTGAGAAACACCGAATTTTTGTAAGATTTACACGGCAAAGAACACTACTACTATGAAGCTGAAGACATGGTTGTTTAACCTCTAACCAGGTGTTAAGATCTTACGACATTTGTTTTATCTGAGGAGCCAGTGCCTTGACACCTTCGGGTAATTGGTTTGCGCTTTATACATTTTTTTCATTTCAGTATAGGTACTCTTTCGGAGGAAATCCTGCCTCCCAAGCTTATTTCTAATGCATAGCAGTGGTAGCCTTGATTCAGAGGAGAGGTATTTTAGTCTGCCTAGTCAAACAGTTGATGAAGGCTGCCTCGTTTTGCAGCTTGGTACTGAACCTTTATTCACCTCTGGATCTGCTTAATACAATCAATAAAGATAATACTGGGGACAAGTATTGCAAAAGTGTTTCCTTATGAGGAGACTGCCTATCCTGAACAAGTATCACATTCCAGTGTCAATTGTAGCTCAGTTGTCCTACACTATTCTCTATGGTATTGCACTTTTCACAGTCCAGCAATTAGACTTAACATGTAGACTCCCCAGGAATTTTTGGAATACCAGTTGTCGCAGACAACCGGAAATTGGGACAAACCAATCCAGTTGTGTGATAACTTTCTTCAGTCTTTAGCATGGTGGGGCGAAAGGATAAACATGGTGCAGAGAATCCATTTTAGAAATCTCTTCCACAAGTCATTATAACCGGTGTCTCAGTGGAGGGCTTATATTGGTGTAACCCTTTACTCGGGTGAGAGGGTGAAGGCAGATGAGTGATCCACATTTGACCAAATGTCACATAAAAAATGGAAACTGAGGATTTATTTGTCCCTAAATCCTGGCTTCCAGCAATTACCTTTCAGTTCATTCTACAGCGCACAGAGCACAACTGTCCTGCATCAACTTGACAAGCGAGGAGAGGATCAGTATCCAGAGGTCTATCAAAGGAAGCTCTTAACTATTTGGCATTGGTTTCTTATAACCAAACTGTGGTTAATCCCTTAGGTCTACGCATTTGCAAGGCAGACTAATTCACAAGATGCATCTGGGAGAGCAGAAATGTGTGTCAAATACCACCATTCTTTCCAATAATTTTCAAGGCTGTGGGCTTGATTACCAGCAATGTAAATGCTTAATGCTGACACTTTGCAGAACCTTGTTCCACAAGGATGCCCTTTGGATACACTAGTCAAGGACATTGTCATTCTGCTTGTCAAACTTCCTGCTGCCAAAGTAATTGCAAACTTGGACAATGCAAAGTAACAATGATTATCAGTTCTACAAAATTATACGGTGGAGTGGTCTGCACCTGCCCTCACTCTATCTAAATTACAGGTTGCTTCCACACAGTTTGGATCTTCTCTCTTAGGATGGTAAGCAACATAAGATCTCAAACACCGTTGTGCTATCTGAGCATTGCCACTTGCTCCCAATTACTTGCAGTATGGCTTGCTGAACTTTCCAGATGAATACATAGACTTCCTGAAAGACCCAAAATGACCCTCCTTGTAATTTGCATGTCTGTTTGGTGAAGCAGATGTCAAGAAGTTGTTCTACACTTCATTTGCCTAAACCTGATCTTCAGTTTACTTCTGTTAAGGTAAATGTTGTCTACCATGACTGGTTACAAAAAAACTTTTTTAAATCGCTGTTACTGTGATCAAAAGATTTCTACAATGATTTTAAAGTGCCAGCACTTAGCACCTGCTCCTGGTAGAATACCTTACTCTCCCACAGAGTCACAAATTGATAATTAGGGTTGTTAATTGTCTGTCTGCTTGTTTGATCAGCAAGTTATCTCTTTAAACTAAATTTCTAATTTGACCAGTTATCTTGGGTCTTAGTTTGCGAATCTACACTCTTTGCCCATCGCCCCCTGATTCCTATTGGCCACAAACCACTTATGTTTTTAGATAATTTTGAATAAATGGCCTCACCAGAAGTCAGTGAATTCTGCTGTAAAATAAAAATTTACCTGAGACTGTCTGTGAAATCCAGTCTTTTAACCCTGGGAGAATGAGGACGCAAGTAAGTAACCTTTACATCATTCATAGGGTAGCTCTTCTTTTCCGGTGGTAAAGCAGGTTTTCACTCATGGATGTTTGTAGTTCCATTGAGGAGTTCGCTACATGTAGTAATCCTGTGCTGTATAACCTTTGCTCAACAACTTCAGTTGGTCAGGCATTATAGGTCTATCTTGAAATTATGGTGTTGCTAGATTTCCATTGAGAGGTATCCTAGTCGAGGTGGCATTCGCTTTTCTCTTCTGATTTCCATGAGTCTGAAGCTCTTCTCCCAGCCTTCTTACTGCAATCACTGCAATTTAAAAGAACTACATTTCTCATTTGATCTTGCTAACGTTTGAGGAGAAACTTTTTACTTGCTAATAAAATGAAAAGCTACCTAGGAGGTGGGCATTTGTCCAGGCTTAAAGCGGTTTACCTTATATTCTATGGTATGTCAGTAGTCCAAACTCCAATGCAGCATCAGTATTTGATTGTGTATGCGCTGTTTTTCCCATTTGCCTCAATAACATTCAACCTTGATCTTCCTCATATTTGCATTGTGTTGGCAATTTTAACTGATTCTGAATAAAAGACACTTCAAAAAGGTAGTAGGCACCTCACCTGCACAGGCTTGGCAGTAAAGCAATAGCTAGTGACTGACTGAGTTATCTCTCGTTGTTTTCCATACATTTGGTAGAAGTTCAATAGACTCTTGGTTTTAACAGAACATCATTACTCTCTGAAAGCACAGAGAGAAGACTCCCAGATTCTCTTTGTTTGCAGTTTTAACTTGAGAACATACTGGAATTTATATTCACATACTTAATTTTCTTTCTTGGTGGCAAAGCTGGCTCCTCCTTAGATCAGACTTTTAGCCACATTTGGGTGTTCCTTGCCAGTTTAGTGTAATATCTACCTTTCTCACTCCTAGCTCTCTCTCAACTCATTTTGAAGGCATGAGCTTGCTATTCTTTTCAGTGTTTATGAATGTCAATAAAGAACCCATGTTGGAGAAAGGTTACGGTAACATCTGGTGTTGTGATTAAAATGATAAACAACACTCCTTTCTCTCCGATAGAGCCAATGAAATGGAAACATAGTCCCTTATTTTAAAGTCTTCCATCAGATCATCAAAATTGACTAAGGAACCAACTATCAATGTGCTACATGTGTGGAGTAGGGAAAGCTCTGTCTCTACTATGAAAAGCACTAATGCAGTTGCTCTGCTATATGTTACAATATTGCTATGAAAACAGATTCCTGTTGCTCAAAATGAGAAAATAAGGGGCTTGAGCAGCTACTCTAAATTTTACCCAATTTTAATTTTCAGGGTTGTGTGTACCCTGAAAAATGAAACAAAAGTTGTCTTCACGGAAGCATTTAATTTTTTTTGTTTGAAGTGTTCTTTCCTCTGTCCTTAGTGTTCAGGGATGGCTGTTAGGTTTGGTATGGTATGTATGAATTTAATGAAAATATTGATTATGAAGAATCGCAGTTACAGCCCCAAAAACAATGTTGCTCTATTATGAGAGTTGGGCTGAGCTTTCGCTGCTAGCTCTTCCTTCGTCTGAGAGCATAAGGAAAGAAAAGTAGAAGTATATATTTGCAAATCTGCAAACTCGGTCTGTTGCGAGAGTAGTCTGAGCTGGGAAGGGCGATACAAAATAATTTCAAAAATTTAAAGTGTGACTCGATTACCAAGAAATTAAGAATTTGCAGATGTCCTTGAAGGTCAATCCCTGCAGCTTTGTTTTAATATATGGCTCTTAAAGGACACTGGTTTCCTAAGCTTGTTCCCTGATGCAGCATCAAAGCCACAATGCTTGTAATGTCTGGTAATAAAATATGCTATTTATACTAGTTATATTGCCAAACCACTTGTATTTCTTTTTATCTTGTAGCATGAGACTACACTGGACGTCCTTGTTGTACTGTGCAGCGATTAAGTTGTTCCCCATGAAGGGTCTCACTTCATGGCTGGGTGTCTTGCTTATGCCACGTATCTCCGTTTATGAACATCACTTTTTAGGTTTTTGATGGATGCTTTACTGTGTCTAAAATAGATGCTTTGGATTGCCTTGTGCATGTGAACTTGTACCTCTTTTCTTGCAGGAAGCTCAGGCATATGCAGATGACAACAGCCTGCTGTTCATGGAGACCTCGGCGAAGACCGCAATGAATGTGAATGAAATCTTTATGGCGATAGGTAACAATGTTTTTCTACTTTTGCACAGTAACTTTACTTCTGAATCTTCTATGAGGTTCATTCTTTTTGATAGGTAATTTACGTTGGTATTTGATAACTGTCAGTTTAACCCCTTCGCTGCGGGGGTAATTCCCCCGCGGGTGCGGGGGGCCGGGGGGGTGAATGCGGCGCAGCGGTGCTCGTGACGAGACCAGCTCGTCATGAGTCACAGTGGAGCTGTGCTCATGACGAGCTGGTCTCGTCACAAACCCGCCCACTCATTAATTCTCCCGCACAGGCGGGGAATTAATCACGCGTGGGCGGTGCGCACCTGTTATGACGAGACCAGCTCGTCATGAGCACAGCTCCACTGTGACTCATGACGAGCTGGTCTCGTCATAAGCACCGAAGGGGTTAAACAAAATGAAATTGTAACTGCAAATGGGAAAGTGCTTTTGGGGGCTTTGTAGTCGCTATCCATAAAAAAGCTTATGATCGAGGCATGTCAGCTGTAGATCACATGCTTATGCATAGATCGCCATCTAGTGTTGGGCCCGGATGTTTGCACTTTTGTTTTTCTTCGAAGAAGTCTTCCTAGTCACGAGGTAGGTGACTCCTCCTTTTGGTGATAGTGCACATGGTCATCGACTCCATCTTCAGATTGTTTTTTCTGCCATCGGGTTCGGATGTTACTCGCTACGCTCCGGTTCGACGCCGATCCTTCGGTCTCCCTCGGTGCGTAGAACACTCACCTTTGACGGTATTGTTTCCGATCGCGTGTTCCATTCTTCGCGTATCGTGTTTAAAAAAAAAAACAAAAAACCCTATTTAGATCAGAGCGCTCGTGATAGGCCGTCGGGCCTAGCCCCCGGTTCGACTCGCAGTCGATGGAACGAACTCCCTTTAAATACTATCCTCGGTGCCACGCGAAATACCTGCGCACAGACTCGCACGAAGTGTGCAACCTGTGTTTGTCACCGGAACACAGTGAACAGGACTGCAACGCGTGCCGAGCTTTCCGCTCCAAAAAGACTCTTCGCGACCGTCTGGCTCGACGACGCGACATGCAGAGTCAACACACAGGCTCCATTCCGGACCTCTTCGGACCTGAATGTGATGAAGAAGCCGGCGACGCTATCGGAGCCGAGGAGGAACAGGAACAGATCTCCCTTTCAGTCGACGGCTCCGAACAGGATGAAGACATCCCGCATGGACAACGTACTGTAAGTACAGTCCCTACTTCGCCCCGAATCCCAAGCCAACCGAAAAAGAAGGCTCCGGACCAACCCGCGCCCTCGGGACCTGGTCTGCACCGAGATCGCGCTTCCAACGCCCCGCCTTCGGCACCGAAGCCTACCAAAAAGCCTTCCGGCACCGAGAAACCCCACGCCAAGTTGGGTACTGAGCCAAAGCCCTCGGGGTCGAAGCCAAAGTCCGGCTCCGAACCTCACCACTCTGCACCGAAAACCACCTCTGATCCGAAAATACCAACTACGAAGCAGTCTGCACCGAAACCTTCGGCTTCCAAACAGACTGATGCACCAAAGTCACCTAAAAAGCAGTTTCGGTGATCCGCACCAAAAACCTGACCCAAAACAGAAAATATTGGTCATACATCTGAAAACTGGACACATTACCACTAAAGTGACTTTAAAAATAGGGGCTAATACAGAAGAGGAATCTCATATTCCATTGAAGAAGAGAAATATTGGAACAAACCCTTCCCCTCCTCCTCTTCCATTACCACCTTCGCCTCAATCTCTACATGTGCTAACTTCACCTGAGAACTCACCACCACATACACCTGACAATCAGGGTGATGGGGATGATAATGATGATCAGCCAGGACCTATAGATGAGTGGGATGACTACAACATTGACTTGCCCACACACAATGATCCTGACCTATACCCTACCAGACCCTCTCCACCAGACGACCGTGTAGGCTGTATTGAATTGCTAGGCAGGGCTGCCAATTACCATGGGGTCCAGCTCCATAAAGAATCCCTTGAAGAGGATTTCCTTTTTGAAACATTAAACAGCACACAAGTCAACACATGTTACCCATGCTGAAAGGAATGGCCAGGCATGTAGACGACATATTTAAGGATCCTGTCAGGGCATGTATCCTCACCCCTAGGGTGGATAAAAAATACAAGCCTGCACCATCTGATCCCAGTCTACATAAAAGGACAATTACCCTTAGACTCAATGGTAGTTTCCAATGCAAGAAAAAGGGCAAACTCCCAAACCACTGGAGACGCTCCACCCCCAGATAAAGAATCCAAGGTCCTCAATGCCTCAGGGAAAAGGGTAGCCTCCCAAGCAGCTAACTTCTGGCGCATATCTAATACACAAGCGTTGCTAGCCAGATATGACCGTGCGCATTGGGATGAAATGGAACTCATCCAATTTCTACCCCAAGAACATAAATCTAAAGCGCAAGACCTGGTATGTGAGGGACAGTTAATTTCCAACAACCAAATCCGTTGCTCCCTAGATGCTGCTGACACATCGGCCAGAGCGGTAAACACTAGTGTCCGGTTTGAACCCTGATATGCGTGTCTTCTTAACAGGAGGTTCAGGCCTCCATATTGAACACACCTTTTGATAAAGAACACCTTTTTGGGCCAGTGGTGGATTCTTCACTTGAGAAGATGAAAAAAGATACTGAAGTGGCTAAATCTATGGGAGCCCTTCAGTATACACAAGGCCGTGGCTCCTTTCGACGCTCTTTCTATCGGGCAGGGTCCAAAAATACTTCCTCGGAAACTGCATCCACCTATAGGGGCAATAACCAACCCTCAGGCTCGAAAAATTACTTCACGGGGTTACAGAGGGAACAACGGCAGAGGTAGAGGTTCTAGCACACGTACCTCCCCCTCTAATACAAAGCAGTGACTTGCCCATCATTCCCCCCGACCACTTAACACCTGTCGGGGGGAAAAACTGTCACAATTCCTACCAAAGTGGCAATCAATAACAGACAAGTGGGTTCTACAAATTATCCGTTCTGGTTACTGCCTGGAGTTCATCAACACTCCTCCAAACATTCCCCCAAAGTCACAAACTTTCACCAGATCTACACCTCCTCAAACAAGAGGTACAGTCCCTACTATTAAAAGGAGCTATAGAGCCCGTACCACTACAACACCAAGGGTCGGGCGTGTATTCCTTTTACTTCCTAATTCCCAAAAAGGACGGCTCTCTCAGACCGATATTTGATCTCGGAGAACTACATTTTTACATGCAGTCGGACCACTTCCACATGGTAACACTTCAACAGGTACTACCTCTTTTGCAAAAAGGAGACTTTCTGTCTACTCTAGACTTAAAGGACGCCTACTTTCATATTCCAATCCACCCAGCTCACCGCAAATTTCTCAGGTTTGTGGTAGATCAACACTACCAATTCAAAGTACTCCCATTCGGAGTCACCACAGCCCCCAGTTGTATTCACAAAGTGCCTGGCGGTAGTAGCTGCTCATCTAAGAAGACAAAGCATCCATGTCTTCCCGTACTTGGACGACTGGCTCATCAAAGCCAATACGTACCAACAATGCCGCAAGCATAATCCGTAACCATTCAGTTACTTCACCAACTGGGGTTTACAGTCCATGTGTTAAAATCACATCTTCAGCCAGCCAAAACTCAAAACTACCTAGGAGCCACTTTAGATACTCAAAGGGCTCTAGCGATTCCCAAAGCAGCCAGAATTCGAAACATTCAGGCATTAATTCTCCAGTTTCAAGCCAATCAGTCGCTTCCAGGTTGAGTTTTCATGCAACTGTTGGGAATGCTGGCGTCTTGCATCATAATCGTTCCCCATGCCAGGCTGCACATGCGTCCACTTCAAGAATGCTTAGCCAGTCAGTGGAACCAGTCTCAAGGTCTATTAACCGATCTAGTGTTGGTAAGCATCCGTACTCATCGCTCTCTGCAGTGGTGGAACATACAAAATTTGTCAAAAGGACGGCCGTTCATAGACCCAGTTCCACAGACCGTATTAACAGTGGACGCGTCCCTCACTGGCTGGGAAGCTCATCTTCCACAACACACAGTGCAAGGTCTGTGGAGCCACCAGCAAAGATTGCTCCACATCAATCATTTAGAACTCATGGCAATCTTTCTAGCTCTCAAAGCCTTTCAAGATCACCTGTCCGGCAAAGCTGTCTTGGTCCGAACCGACAACATGACAGCTATGTATTACATACAGAAACAAGGGGGGACATACTCTTTCCAGCTGTCCCACTTAGCCCAAGACATCTGGAGGTGGGCTGTTCACCACAATATCTATCTCCTAGTGGAACACCTCCCAGGAGTCAACAACCAGATTGCGGACCTCCTCAGCAGACGGAGGTATTTAATACACGAATGGGAACTTCACCCTCAAGTTCTCCACCCATACTTCCAAGCTTGGGGAGTCCCTCACATAGATCTGTTTGCAACACCCCAAAACGCAAAATGCCAAAGCTTTGCCTCCAGGTATCCACACCCGTTATCCAAAGGCAATGCTCTATGGATGAACTGGTCAGGGATACGCTTTTCCGCCTCTCCCACTCATTCCATGAGTGGTTCGGAAACTCGGGCAAACATCTCTCACACTAGTCCTACTAGCTCCAACATGTGTTCGTCAACCATGGTTCACAACCCTGTTGGAACTTTCTCTGGTACCGCATCAAAAATTACATTTAACTCCCAGTTTCCTCACACAGCCATGGAGAAATCAAACACCCAGATCCCAAACAATTGAACCTCGCGATCTGGCTCCTGAAGTCAGAGTTTGGTTATCTGAACCTTCCACCAGACTGTATGAACATTATTAAAGAGGCCAGAAGGCCTACCGCAAGAGCCTGCTACACAGCCAAATAGAAGCGATTTGTTATCTATTGCAATAACATCAACCCTCTTGGTGCCTCCATACAAAACATTATCTGCTACCTGTTACATTTGCAGCAGTCATCATTGGTCTATACATCCATCAGACTGCATCTAGCTGCGATTGCTGCCTATCTTCAAAATAAGCAACATTTATCGCTCTTTAGAGTGCCTGTAATCAAAGCATTTATGGAAGGACTAAAAAGAGTTATACCACCAACACTTCCACCTGCCCCAGTGTTGAATCTTAATATAGTCCTCACAAGATAATGGGCCCACCATTTGAACCCGTGCACAAATGTGAACTTCAGGCACTAACCATAGAAGAACCTTTTTTCCAGCTACACAAAGATAAAGTGGTTCTTCGTACCAATCCCAAATTCCTACCTAAGGTAGTATCTGCATTTCACATAAATCAGTCGTTTGAATTACCAGTTTTGCAGCGTGAATCTTTTCTGGATTCACTATGCTGTGCATTATTCCGCCATCTAGTGGTTGGATCCGGAATTGTAGTATTTCTTTTTTTTCTTTTTTTTTTTTCGTGGCCTGGTGGGCGTCGACATACCACCATTTGGTGCCCTTCTGTGACATCGACGTGCTTCCTCCGGAAGCTCCCACCTTTGGTCGCCATCTTCAGATTCTTTTTTTCCGCTGTTGGGTCAGGATCGAGACGTAAGGAGCTCCAGAACTTTGGAGAGAAGAAAACACAAAAAATATCAGGAAAAGCAGGAAAACAACTTTATCGACTCACCGGCCTTGGAGGCAGTGAACCGGGACGCAGAAAAGGGGGAAAAACACCAAAGCTTCGACGTCCTACGGAGAATGCGCATACAGGGGGCTCCCTGGGCGCTGTAATGGACAAGACACCATTCAAGTTCTGCGACAATTGCCACCACAAGTACGCACAGAAGGATCAGCATCCGGTCTGTAACCTCTGCCTGCCGCTCGACCACCGAAGCGAAGATTGCAACGCGTGCTCGGCGTTCACCCAGAAGACTTTAAGGGTGAGGGAGAGGCAGAGAAGAGCGAATTATAACATGCAGGGTCAAGGACCACCACCATCGCTTCGAGACCTGGGCCTCCCCAGCGAGGAAGAAGACTATGTTGCCGAAGGGCCCGAAGGCGAGGAGGACGCGCACGTCCAAGTCGTCGACGTTGAAAAGAAAACTCAGAAGGAGGTAAGGGAAACAGCGACCCCTAAACAGTCGGCCAACCCACGAAAGAGTGACTCCAAGTCCTCAAAAACAGCCTCAGCATCGAAACGTTCGACGACTGCAAGTGCGTCCAAGGACAAACAGTTCGTCGGTTCCTGTGACAAGGACTCCCAGACGGCGAAAACCCTCGATAAGACCAAATCGTCGAAGAGCAGTCACGAAAAGGACTCCTCGATGTCGAAAAAAGAAGGGGTGAAACGAGCTTCGACTTCAATGTTGACAAGCATCAAGAGAGAGCCCGAAGATCTAGACTCCGAAGCACAAGCGTTGGAGCTGGAAAAGAAGAAAAAGAGGCTCGAAGCCGAAATGGCAAGTATCTTGCAACGCGGGGGGGCGGAGCTTGCTCGCGACCAAGATGGCTGCTTAAGTGCAGAGCTCTGCCGCATCGTCACACTATATTACAACATCCTTCAGTTTTCCGTAGTCATCTGTCCCCAAAGCAGAGCCAGGTGTGTCGGAACGTGCGGGGCGCAGGTGGTAGGAACCCCGAATCGGATCCGTGCTCTGCTGTGGTGGTGAGCCCGTCGCAAAGACTGCGGCCTCGGAAGGCCCGAATCCACAGGCTGTAGTACTACACTGCCGCGCGGACCTGCCTGCAAAGGGCCCTGACCTGAAGAGCTGCTGCGGCGCACTGGGCGGCGGACGGACACGGCTTGCGCGGCTCCCTCCCTTTCCCAAAGTGGAAGTCCTGCAAACAGACGCCAGGCGAAAGTTGTGCCCGTCAGAGAGGTACGGAGATTGTCGTGGGGAGTACTGGCTGGCCGACAGTAAACGGCTCGACGGGGGGGCGTTCCACGCGCCAACATTGCGCTGTCTCCCCTCCTCACCACCCTCCGATAGCAGTGCTGCCTTGGCTGTCCGGGAGCGAGGGGTGTGGCCGGGCGGCGAGAACAGTAGCGGAGTCCTCCTCCCCTCCGGTGATATTGAGGGAGCGTCCCGGTTTCAAAAAACCCAACGGAAGAGCCCCGCGTGTGGGGGGCAGGTGCGGCGGAGAGCATAAGAGCGGCGAGCATGGGACGAGACGCTAGCTTGCCAACAGAGGAGTGACACCTTGAGATCGGGGTGCGGTGCGGAAAACTGTCGCTT
Organism: Calotriton arnoldi; assembly: GCA_963921515.1. Taxonomy (NCBI): domain Eukaryota; kingdom Metazoa; phylum Chordata; class Amphibia; order Caudata; family Salamandridae; genus Calotriton; species Calotriton arnoldi. The sequence continues at coordinate 79,255 of CAWUFW010007545.1, read as the reverse complement.
GGGAGGCCCCTGGTAGCCCTGGCTGGGCTGAAGTTGAGAGTGGGTGCAGCCTGTTCTTGTGGCGTATCCCCATTAGAAGGACTATAGAACAGCTGCTGGGAGCTGAGATACCCCCCCCACGACAGGAGCAGTAGCCACAAGCGGAGGTGCGTATCGCACGAGGCCCGGCTAACCAGTCCCATAGCCTTCCGCGGTCGACTAGCTCACAGAGCACAGCTACCACAGACTGAGTGTAATAGGCACGGTCCGTAGGTGTGTGATCCTTAGCGGCCTAGATAGTCAGCAGTATTCCAGTCGTGGTGACCCGGTTGGGGAGGGCAAGAAGAGATGACCTAGCGGCCCCAGTGGCAGGGGGGGGGGCACCTACAGCCTGGCGACATGGGGAAGGCGGACAAAGCCCAGCCCAAACTTTCCTTTGACCAGAAGAGGTCGAAATCACATGACGCCACGGTGGCGGGGGCGGAGCGGGCGCAGAACGGATCTATGTCGGAAGAACGCAGTCCAGATCTCCGCGACCTACTGGTGACCATGGAAAAGAATCTACAAAGCGGGATTAACTCATTGGGATCCAAGATGGATGCCCTCTCCTACCGCATGGACAGAATGGGGGAACGCATAGACAAACATGAGGAGCGCTTGGATGCATCGGAGCGGCGCCTTATGGAGGTGGAGGAGGCCCACACTACTTTGGACACAGACCATAGGCAGCTGGGGAGAGTGATGAAGGTCCTACAAGACAAAACGGAGGATTTGGAGGCACGTTCCCGCCGCTGCAACCTCAGGATCACGGGTTTGCCGGAGTCCACCTCCACTGGCAACATGGAACAATTCGTTGAAAAACTGTTGGTTACTCTGATTGGGGAGGGTGTTTTTTCAGCTATGTATGTGGTAGAACGGGCGCATCGTTCGCTGGGCCCCCGCCTGGAGCTCCGCCTTGCCCTATCATCGCAAAAATGCTCAACTACAGGGACAGGGACGAAGCATTGAGAGTGGCAAGGGAAAAACGCACGCTGCGCTACGAGGGCTCTGAAATTTCCCTGTATCCTGACTTCACGCCCCGGGTTCAGGAGGCCCGACGTCAGTTTGTCCCAATGAAAAAGCAGCTACGTGACCTGGGCATGGATTATGCGATGCTCTACCCTGCGAAACTTCGCGTCAACCGGCAGGGCCGCTCCCACGTATTCACAGACCCGCAGGCCTTGAAGAAAGCCTTAAAAGGCTGGTCCACGAACCAGCCCCAGAGTCCGGAGAAGCAAGTGGAGCTGGGGGCGACAGGGGGCACTCTCGAAGAACAGGACTGATACGGCTGATAGCCACTGGATGTCCAAAGAGAAGGGCTGGACTAAGTGGGGGGTCTCCCCACACAGGTAGAAAATTAGATGGGCAAGCTAACAAATCACAGGAGTAAGAAGCAAAAAGACACACTGTTAATGTTCATATATTAAGGCTGACGGGGGGATGAGTATGGGAAACTGTTCATACTTTTTAAGACGATGCGGGGGGGAGAGCTGGTTACCGTATTATTGCGGTGCTCCATTGCTTTCTGAGCGACATCTGCCCCCGAGAGTGTAACACACCAGGGTATCATAAGTTGGGGGGGGGGGGGGGGGGCATTTTGGGTAGGTGAACGGGGTGGGCAAAGGTTGGGGGGGGTAAAACACGACCAAGTTGGGGGTGGTATGTTGTGGGAGGGGGTGGTAGGTTACAGGGGTACTTAATGTTATTTATTGGAAAGTTCAGTTCTGCGCCAGGGAGTTATAATAGTAGCAATCAGTGTTCTACATTGGAGGTTGGACCACACAAGATGCAACATTGTTAGATGCCTACGCACGGGGACACAAATAATTTAGCGGTCCTAGACACGCTACGAGCACTTACCTGGAATGTGCGAGGGCTAAATGACTACCGTAAATTACGTAAAGTATTGCAATATTTGCATAGGCACCATATAGATGTAGCCCTACTGCAGGAAACACACCTACCCGCGACCAGCCCCATACTTCGCAGTAGAGGCCTGCAAGGTAATAATGTCTCGGGATTTACGACACATGCTAGAGGAGTGATGACTTGGGTGAACCCCAAGTCCACTATTAAAATGGTACAATTGGAATCGGACAGGGAGGGCAGATACGTTTTATCTAAATGTCAGATTAAAGGAATCGACTTCACAATACTAAATGTATATGGCCCCAATTATGATTGTCCGGAGTTCTTTGCTACCCTAACCAGTATTCTCTATAAGTATCCGGACTCGCGTTGTATATGGGGGGGGAGACTTCAATTTGATACGGCATCCGGAGTTAGATAGATCAGGGGGCCCGCCGAGGCGTACATCGGCGGCTGCCAAATCTCTGGGTAGTGCGTTATTGGGATTGGAACTATGTGATGTCTGGAGAACGAAACACCCGGAGAGAGGGGGCTATACGCATTATTCAGCATTCCACAATCTACACACTCGTATAGATTATTGGTTTATGTCATCCCGGATGCTGGAGGGAGTCAGGGAGTGTCAGATACTTCCGCGGACGCGATCGGATCACTCTCCCATATTGCTGGCAATTAGTCTCCCGGGAAGGGCAGTCCCCCCGTACACTTGGCGATTTCCCCCCCCTATTCCTTATTAGATCCGGTTTTTAAGGCAGAAATGGAGGAAGCCATAGCCATATTTTTTTGCGAAGAATATAGACTCGGTGGAGGACTACCAGGTTGTCTGGGAAGCTTTTAAGGTCTACATACGGGGGGTGGCTATGGCGAAGCACTCGGGTATTCTGCGTTCTATCCGACAGAGATTGGCGACCATGGAGCGGCAATTGAGCCAGCTCGAAGAGCAGCAATTGGGGAATAGCACAGAAGAAGTTATGCGAGATATTAAGGAACATTTGGGGGAATATCAGGAAGTGGCGGACAGCGAAGTTAAACATTTAGGAAAGTATTCTACGGCCCGAGTTTATGGCGAAGGGGATAGGCCGGGCTCAGTTCTGGCTCGAATATTAAAGGCTAAGAGAGCCAGAACGCAGATCTTAGAACTTAAAGCTGCAGATGGTTCGCACTTAACGAAAGGAGACGAAATAGCGGAAAGGTTCCGCCAATACTACTCGGAATTGTATTCGGCCCGCTCGTCCAGTTCTGAGGCAGAAATACTCCAGTATCTAGAGCACATTCAATTGCCTTTCCTAGACCATTCCCATCGCGAAATTCTCATGCGGCCGATAGAGAAGGAGGAGATAACCGCGGCCCTTAATAATATGAAGGCTGCTAGCGCTCCAGGTTCAGATGGACTAACCGTCGGCTTCTATAAAAGCTTCATAGACTTATTGCTCCCACATCTCTCCACCCTCTTTGAGGATATGTGCATTTCGGGTAAGATGCCGCCGACCATGAGAGAAGCAATTATAGTGGCAATCCCCAAGCCGGATAAGCCGCTGGATGAATGTGGATCCTACAGACCTTTGTCTTTATTAAATGTGGATGCAAAGTTGTTTGCGAAGATACTCGCTAACAGACTCACGCCCCTGACGCCCCTACTGGTTGCCCCGGAACAGTCGGGGTTCGTCCCCAATAGGAACCTCACTTACAACTTGCGCACGGTGTTTGGGGCCATACAACATACTAGACTAGACACTAGTGCAGTAGCCGTCTTCCTAGATATGGAGAAGGCCTTCGACTCAGTGGAATGGCCCTTCATGCAATTAGTACTGACAAGGATGGGGCTAGGCCCTGTATTTCTCCAATTGATTGGGGTCCTATATAACTCCCCAGTGGCGCGTGTTAAAATAGGAGACTTGGTGACTAAAGCCATTAAGATAGGCAGAGGAACGAGGCAGGGGTGCCCGTTGTCCCCGATTCTATATGCCCTAGTGGCGGAACCACTTGCGTGCGCACTTAGGGAATATCATGGCCATCGTGGTGTCCGGTACCCGACTTACAGAATGATTGTGTCTGCATACGCAGATGATACACTATTATACGTCCATAGTCCGGAAGACAATCTATCTCCTGTGCTGCGCGAGGTGGTACACTTTGGGGCGCTGTCTGGCCTCTGTGTCAACTGGTCCAAATCAGTGATGTTCCCCCTTACGCCTTGTACTCAACCCTTTGAGCCTGACTACCCGTTACAATGGTCCACTGAAGCGATTAGATATCTTGGTATTCGCATACATACAGACTCGGAGGTTGTATTTCGGGAAAACTATGGTGCTGCAGTTAACAGGTTGGAGGACGATGTGGAAACTTGGATAAGATTACCACTGTCCCTGTTGGGGAGAATATCCATTATGAAAATGGTTGTATTGCCGCGCTTCTTATTTCTTTTTACTAATATACCCTTAGTACTTCCCCGTCTCTTCTTTCAGAAGGTAAATTCCTTACTACTTAAATTGGCCTGGGCTGGCAAACAAGCCAGGGTGAGCTGGCGGACATTGACGCTCCCATACCATATGGGGGGACTGGGAGCGCCTGATTTGGATTTATATTATAGGGCAGCACAGGGAGCCTTGGCGTATTACTGGATGCATGGCTCGCCTGACATCCCGTTTCTTCGTTTAGAAAAGTTAGTACTGGAGCCCCTCCCTCTTCCTGCTGCGATCTTCCAACAAGCAGATCGCAGGACTGGAATTTTAGACTCGGTTAACACTATCCGCCATGCGTGGCATTACTTGCTGCAGAAGCAGGCGGGGTCCCTGTTATACGCGCCATCCATGCCCATCGAATGGGCCTACTGGCTCACTCCGTGTAGAGATCGGGGGGTCATTCGGGCACTACAGTCCTTACAGATACAGACGATGGGGGATCTATTCATAGACGGAGTGGCGGTAACTTGGGACAAGGTGAAAAACCCGGTAGCCCCTGGAAACTTACTGCAGCGGTTCCAATTCCACAGGGTGCGACGGGCACTGGGAGACCTGTTGGGTGCTGACCTAGCGGAGCCTCCTGAGGTCCCGGAGCTGACGCATGTAATTAAAGCTGAGTCACCGCAGAAGATGGTAACGAACATATACAAAATAGCAATGTCACATAGAAAACACACGTACACCAAGGCACGACTGGCCTGGCAACGCGATTTACAGAAGCCAATAGATGATCACACATGGACCTATTGTTGTTCAGGGATTAGACTGGTATCGCTGCATGGTAGGCATAGGCTAATCCCCTTTAAATTTATAAATAGAGTGTATTACACCCCGGAGCGGCTACAAAGATATGGGCTCAGGGACACCTCTGCATGTGAACGCTGCGGAGTACAATCAGCGAACTTTATGCATTTGGCGTGGCACTGCATGGGGGTGCACAGCTTCTGGGAGACTGTGTTTAAAGAGTTGGGGAGCATAGTGGACACCGCCTTGACCCCGGACCCACTTTTGGCATTGCTGGGGTATTCCAAACTGTTGCCCAGATCAATACGTAGGCTAGTGGACATGGGGCTACTTATAGCTAAGAGACGTGTAGCAATAAGCTGGCTGAGAGGTCCCTTACCCACGATAGCGCAATGGGCACATGACATGCTGTACTGCAGTACACAAACAGACTTTTAGTGAACTCCTCCCGCCACGGAGCAGACCTAAGAACTTTTGGGGACTTTATAAGACTTACCTGCTTACTAGAAAGGAGAATACTAGCGCTGAGCAACCGGTGGACTCGGAGGACATGACACATACGATGACTAACTAACTTAGGCAGTGCGGCGCATTGCATATTCCTGAGGGGCCTTATGCGGGAACTACACGACAGTGTTCTGGGGTTCCGATAACACACACCGAACATAACGTGTCTCATATGGTGCACAGAAGTGTCACTGGCCTAACACAGAATACTGAATTACGTAGGAAGCCACGAGGGCGCAGGCTGTATAAGGTTTATTTGGGATTAAAAGAAAAAACTGTTGGATTTACGTGGGCATGCTGCCAAACACGAGACGATGTTCGAGTTTGCTGCCTGCCCCCTGTTGGGGTTGTTGGCTTTAGAGCTATGTAACACTTATTTTCCTTTTACATTTTCGTACTATCTATCTTTGAGTACGGCCGGCCTCAGGGTTGTAGGCTGAGAGTTAAACTTGAATGGAAAGTATGCATCAAAATCAATAAATAAAAAAAAGTATCTTGCATCGCAAGAAGGATTTCGACGAAACAATGAAGAAATTCAAAATTCCGCCGAAAACTTCGACACAACCCGAAACATACGTCGAGGAACTAGAGATACCTACAACACCAGAACCGGCTGAGGAAGAGGAGGAAGAAGAGTACTACTTTGAGGCCGAGGGAGAAGAAGAGGACCAAACCTATCACGGTTCGGCGACCTCGGAGACACAAGACCTGCAGTGGCAAGATCTCGACGCAGACTCTCCAGAAGAAGGGGTAGACTCGTACCCTTCGAGGCCCTCACCACCCGATGACATTGGGATGTACAATCAGGTGATAAAGAAGGCGGCAGACACTTATGGAGTGCAGCTAGAAGAGGAGAAACCAGTCCTGTTTTCTCCTAGAGACCTTGCTGCCCACACAGACAAGGAATCAATTCCTTCCCATGCTACCAAGTGTGCTGGACCAGGGAAAGGAGGCCTTCAAAGAACCTGCTACATGCAAGGATGTAACACAAAGGGGTGAGAAGAAATACAAACACTCCTCAAAGGACCCTATGTACATCAGCGGTTCAGTGCCTGCAGACTCTATAATAGCTTCCACAGCCAGAAAAAGAGCTAATGTACCCACTAACGTGGGACCGCCGCCAGACAAGGAAAGCAAGAGAATGGATCTCACTGGAAGAAGGATGGAACGAAGCGCCGCAATACAGTGGCGCATAGCAAATTCTAATGCACAGATCAATAGACATGCATATCAGCACTGGGAGGAAGTAGGTGAACTGCTGAAAGATCTACCTGATCAGTTCCAGAGAAGGGCAAGCCACTTGGTGGAAGAAGGAAAAAACATGGCAAATACATGTCTAAAATCAGCCCTAGATGCTGCAGAGACATCAAGCAGGCAAATGATGATCGGGTGATGGAGAGAAGACATGCCTGGCTAAGAATCTCAGGGTTCAAAGCAGAGGTACAGAGCAACATTTTAAACACCCCGTTCAATGGTGAACAACTGTTCGGGTCAGCTGTGGACGATAAGTTAAACCAGCTAAAAAAGGAAAACGAAACTGCAAGGTCCATGGGGGCACTACAATTCAGAGGTATGCGTAGGGGGACACCATCACGTAGACCAGCAGGCAGGGGTAACCACCATCCAGTAGCCTCACACCAAACCTTAAAAACAAGGTTATCAAGGAGGGAACCAAGGCCAGCAACAGGGTGAACAACAACGTTGGCTATATCAACACGGAAGGCAATCCTTTCGAGGGCGCACTCGTGGAAGAGGCCAACAGCAAAGAGGGGGACAGCAACCCACCTCCAAGTGACTGCACTGCAAGGTTTGCGCACACTCTAACAAGATCTCATAGGGCACAACAACAAGTAAACATAGTAAAGGATCATGTCCCAAAGGACAAACAATCCCTCCAACATGTAACACCAGTGGGAGGCAGAATAGGAAACTTCTTCCAGGAGTGGAAGATTATTACATCTGACAAATGGATATTAAACATAATACGATATGGATATTGCATAGAACTAGCAAAACAACCTCCATGCAAAAGACCAAGGAACAAGGTTCATTCAGCAAGAGAGCTGTCTCATTTGCTCGAGGAAGCACAAGAGCTTCTAAACAAAGGGGCCATAGAGAAGGTACCTTACAAGGAGAGGAACAAGGGCGTGTATTCTACGTACTTCCTCATACAAAAGGTGGATGGAACATTAAGACCTATACTAGACTTAAGGTTCCTAAACAAGTTCATAAAGACTCAAATTCAAGATGACATCCTTACAAGAAGTAATACCTCAAATACAGGTAGGGGACTACATGGCAACTATAGACCTAAAGGACGCGTACTTGCACTTACCCATGAACAGCAGGCACAAGAGCCTACTCAGATTTGTGATCAACAAAATGCACTACCAATTCACGGTGCTAGCTTTCGGACTGAAGTCAGCACCAAGAGTCTTCACAAAATGCCTAGCACCAGTAGCGGCCCACCTAAGAAGACAAGGGATACACGTTTAGCCATACCTAGACGACTGGTTAGTAAGAGCAAACACATACAACCTTTGCAAACAAAACATACAGAGAGTCCTAGAGACATTGATCCAGCTCGGTTTCTCAATACATTGGGAAAAATCAATAGAACCAGAACAAGTAAAGATATTCTATGGGGCAGAGATCAACACAACACTAATAAAAGTGGTTCCAAGCACAAAGAGAACAGCAGCAATACTGAAGGAGGCGCATCTTTACCACAAGGGGCAAGCTCTGACAGTGAGGACAGTGGGCAAACTGCTAGGAATGATGGCTTCTTGCATTCATCTAGTCTCAAACATTTGGCTACACATGAGACCATTCCAAGAATGGATTCAGCAACAATGGTCACAGTCAACAGGGAGTTGGGAGGATCTAGTGGTTGTCACACAAACTGTTCTTCAAGAGATGGCATGGTGGAACAAGAAGAACATAACACAGGGGAAACCTTTCACACAGCCAACTCCAACAGTGACCATTACAACAGACGCTTCCCAACTAGGGTGGGGAGCGCACATGAACAACCTCAAAGTAAGGGGAATATGGACGCAACAGGATGCAATAAAACATCAACTTTCTGGAGTTAAAGACCGTGTTCCTAGTCTTAAAAGCCTTTCAGAAGGAGCTTTACGGGAAGAGGGTGTTGATTCAAACAGACAATACAACTACAATGTTTTACATCAACAAACAAGGAGGAACACAATCACTAACACTATCAACCCTAGCCCAAGAACTATGGAGATGGTCTATTCCAAGGAACATAGACTTACTAGCAATACATCTTCCAGGGAAGGACAATGTAGAAGCAGACAGGCTGAGCAGACAAGCATCAGCATCCCACGAATGGGAGATGAATCAATCAGAAATCCTAAATATATTCAAAAAGTAGGGGACTCCGCAAATCGACCTATTTGCAACACCCCAAAATGCAAAATGCCAACACTTCGCATCCAGACAACCGTGTGCACAGTCCCTAGGGAATGCGCTATGGATAGATTGGTCAGGGACATTTGCTTACGCTTTTCCCCCAATACCACTGCTACACAGGGTACTCAACAAGTGCAAGATCAGCCACATGACATTGATCCTCATAGCGCTACAGTGGGCCAGACAAACCTGGTTCTCACAGATAATGGAAATGACACGGGGGCGATGCACAAGTTCCCCAACAGAAAGGACCTCTTAACAATGCAAAGCGGAAAGGTGCTACACCCAGATCCAGAGAGCCTAAGCCTGGCAGCATGGCTCCTGAGGACTTAGAATTTTCACACCTCAAACTACCAGAGAGCACTATGGCAGTACTCTGAGAGGCGAGAAGGCCTACAACAAGGAAGTGTTACACAGCAAAATGGAAAAGATTCTCCCATTGGTGTCCTAAGGAAAAGCTTTCAAAAAAGATCACCAGAGAATCAACAGTACTAAAATATTTAACATATTTACTACAGAATAAGCTAATCTACGCATCTATAAGGGTACACTTGGCAGCAATAGTAGCGTACACAAGGGGAGAAACAAGGAAAAGTTTCTTCACATCCCATGTGGTCAAAAGATTCCTAGAAGGAGCAAAGAGGATAGCCCCTCCAAAGAGGGTGCCACCACCCGCATGGAACCTCAATGTGGTACTAGCGCAAATGATGAAGGCACCATTCGAACCAATCCACAAAGCAACATTACAAATGCTCACACTAAAAACGGCGTTTTTAGTGGCAATTACATCACTACATAGAGTAAGTGAATTACAGGCTCTAACACTACAAGAGCCCTACTTCCAAATACATGATGACAATCGTCATGAGAACTGATCCACATTTCATGCCAAAGGTGGTATCAAAGTTCCACGTAAACCAAACAATACAAATACCAAGTTTTTTCCAAAACCCAAAGACACAAGCAGAAAGAGCATTGCACACCCTGGACTCCAGAAGGGCGGTAATGTACTACATAGAAAGAACTAAGGAATGCAGGAAAACAAAACAGTTCTTTGTATCATTTGCTAACAGTTTTCTTGGACGACCAGTCACAAAGAATACCATTGCAAGATGGATTGCACAAGCCATACAGTTGTGCCACAAACAGTCAGGTCAAACCTTACAAGGAGCAACACAAGCTCACTCAACAAGGAGGAAGGGAGCAACAGTGGCTTTCCTAGCAAACACACCTATTCAAGACATTTGCCAAGCAGCAACGTGGTCTTCAGTGCACACGTTCACAAAACACTACTGGGTGGATATTGAGATCAATAAGGAAGCACAAGTAGGACAAAAGGTCTTACAACATATATTCACAAACCAACGCTCATCTTCCACACAGCCACCACAAGACTAGCAAACCGCTACAAAGTCTATGCACAGCATAGTGCATCCAGAAAAGATTCATGCTGCAAAACAGTTTCTTACCTGTGGGTGTAGTTTTGCAGCTTGAAGAATTTTCTGGATTCACTAGCGAACCCACCCGCCTCTGCCAAAAAGATGAGACCGGAGGAACAAAAAAAAAAAAAAGAATCCGAAGATGGCGACCAAAGGTGGGAGCTTCCGGAGGAAGCACGTCTGTCACAGAAGGACACCAAATGGTGGTATGTCGACGCCCACCAGGCCACGAGAAGAAAAAAAAGAGAAGAAATACTACAATTCCAGACCCAACCACTGGATGGCAAAATAATGCACAGCATAGTGAATCCAGAAAATTCTTCAAGCTGCAAAACTACACCGACAGGTAAACTGTTTTCTTCCCTCAACCTGACTCTGTTGCAGAAAGAGCTCTACACACCTTAGATGTTAGAAGAGCACTGTTGTATTATACTGAGAACGAAATCTTTTCGTAAGACCAAGCAACTTTGTCGCTTTTGCACCACCTCACAAGGGCAATCCTATATCCAAAACGGGTATTGCTAGGTGGATCGTTAAATGTATTCAGATTTGCTATGCAAAAGCTAAAAGGACTCTAACAGTACCCCCTAGAGCACATTCCACTCGTAAGCTAGGGGCTACTATGGCTTTCTTAGGGAACATTCCTATTACTGACATCTGCAAAGCTGCAACATGGTCCACACCACACACATTCACTAAGCATTATTGTGTAGATGTGTTAGCCAGACAACAAGCTAATGTGGGCCAAGCAGTACTTAAAACACTGTTTCAGACAACTCCATCAGTTACAGGATAGCCACCGCTTGGGGGAGACTCGGGTATAGTCTATGCATAAGCATGTGATCTACAGCTCACATGCCTCGAACGGAAAATGCTACTTACCCAGTATGCATCTGTTCTTGGCATGTAAAGTTGTAGAATCTCATGCGCCCACCCACCTCCCCGGGTACCTGTGCCTGCTGTAGTTCTCTTGTTACTATTCATACATACACATGGACATCTCTATTCTTTACTACTACTCCATTCTCTCATCCTCTGCGGGAAAACAATCTGAAGATGGAGTCGATGACCATGCGTACTATCACCAAAAGGAGGAGTCTCCTACCTCGTGACTAGGAAGACTTCTTCGAAGAAAAACAAAATGCAAACATCCGGGCCCAACACTAGATGGCGATCTATGCATAAGCATGAGATTCTACAGCTCTACATGCCAAGAACAGATGCATACTGAGTAAGTAGCATTTTCCAACTATACTCGCTCACCAGTTTCATTGCTCGGTTCAATAAGCGAATTCTGTATGCCCCTCAAAGTTATTATCTAAATGTAATAATGAAATATTTTCAATATGAATAATCTTTAGGTTTGCTGGCTACTCTTGTAGGGGTATTGCTGTTTTAGTTTAGTTATATTCTAGCTTTTGTATAGCGCTTACTACCTGTATGTGGGACACTGAAGCAGTTACCCACACAGATAGCAAGCTACACTGTGTTGTGTGGGTGGTTGAGAGTGTTTTTAGTTTTAAGCCTGTCGGGGGGGGGGGAGAGGGGGTTGTCCTGTTGTGCGTGATGACCTCGAGGTGCAGTTAGCATGTTATGCAACGCCGAGCCTGGCAGTGTGATGGGAGAGGGTAGGTGAGAGATGAACACATAATTATAAAAAGGACTAACCGGCTTAGCGACGGGGGCAGTGGGTAGCTGTGTGACCGTGCACTAAAAAGGAGGTGGGGGGGAGGGGACTAATCTGGGATGGCCCAGTTGTCCAGACAGCGATGCTGTTCAATGAGTAAAAGGATACTAAAAGGCAAGAATGGTAATTAGTGACAAAAGCACTAGCCATGCACCGTTTTATACTGTGTACTGCTGAATAAATACACCACATGAAGGAGGAAGGTTGTAGAGGAGCAATCAAGGCTGGCAACCTGAGCAGTAACTATGCAAACTTTAAAAGTCCCAGATTCAACCTACTCGTGCTAGGCTCAATGAAGCCAAGATTTGAGAAGGGGGTTCACGCCCCAAGGCTCTCAAAGGCATATTAACAGCCTTTGTCTGTTTGTAACTCAGCAGAGGGGCACTCTGCACATACATGAGTGAGAGATGAAGCACTAGGTAGGTTGCTTCCCTGAGAGTGCATGAGCGAATTAGCTTACCTCATGTTACCCTGGTCTCCTAACGCCTCCATTCACGCCAAGCACTTTTGTGCAAACTAGAGACGCTTGTTCATTCTAGTTCACATGGAGGCAACCTCCTGACCTAGAATTTACTCCTAGAACAACTTCCACTTTCATTATTAGTAGTGAATGACATGCTTTGCAGTGTCAATTATAACACAAGCATTAAGGGTTGTGGTTTCTAACTACTATGCTTTCAAAACCAATCTGCAAGCTAAGCCATCACCTGCCGGACGATGCAACATCCTTCCAGGAACTTATAGTTAGGTAGCTGCGTATCTCCAGGTCCTCTTGCACAAAGACCCCATAGGGGAGGATTTCCTCTTTGAAACACTCTCCTCTACTACTAGGGCATGCCAATATCTGCTCATGCTAAAGGGGATGCTCCATCACTCAGATGAAATCTTTAAAGATCCAGTACGGACACGTATTACACCAAGAGTAGACAAAAAATACAAAGCTGCACCCTCCGATTCACCTTACATCAAGGGCCAACTTCCCCCAGACTCGCTTGTGATATCTAATACTCGCAAGAGGGTTAACTCTCAGGCATCAGCAGATGCCTCTCTACCCGACAGTCTAAACTTATCGATGCTTCGGGGAAAAGGGTGGCATTTCAGTCAGCCAACCATTGGCGAATTGCTAACACTCGGGTGCTATTGGCGAGGTACGACAGGGCCCATTGGGACGAGATGGAGGAACTCCTCAAATCTCCATGAGGAGTAGAAAAAAAGGGCACCAAATTTTCCAGGAGAGTAAATTAATTTCAAACAACTCGATCAGATGTACCCTCGACTCAGCGGACACAGCTGCCAGGGGCATAAATACAAGTGTACTGCTGCATATACATTGGTTACCCATATCTGTCTTTAATCCAGAGGTACAGCAGACACTCCTTAATGTCCCTTTAGATCAACATCTGTTTGGTCCCCAAGGGGACCAAACATTAGAAAAAATGAAGGACACGGGTTGCCAAATCAATGGAAGCGCTTCAAACCCCCAATCCTCATGGTTTCTTTCGGCGCCCCACATACAAACGGGGTAATGAAACAACACCATCGGATGCCTCTACCTCTTCCTATAGGCAACAGCATCACACCTCACCATCAAGGGGATATTACAAAGGCACTTATAGAGGGATTAATTCCAAAGGGTGTGAAAGAGGTGCTTCCCCTCGCACCGCACCCTCCATTTCCAAACAGTGACTCATTTTTCATTCCCACTGACCATTTAACAGCTGTCTGGGGACGACTACAACTTTTCTTCCCCGATTGGAAAACCGTAACAAACCAGTGGGTGTTGGATGTTACCTGTCATGGTTATTGTCTGGAGCTCATCAAAACGCCTCCAAACATCCCACCTCGCAGGCACATACTTTCGAAACAACACCAAACCTTGATCAAACAAGAAGTACAGACTCTCTTACAAAAAGGAGCCATAGAGCCTGTTCCTCTAGAACAACAAGGTTCAGGAGTATACACTCTATACTTCCTCATTCCCAAAAAAGACTGTTTACTCCGCCCATTTTAGACCTGAGACCGTTAAATCTTTATATCCTCTCAGAGCACAGGTAACGCTTCAGGATGTGATTCCTCTATTACAACAGGGCAACTTTGTCTGCACTGGACATAAAGGACACTTACTTTCACATCCAGCTCACTGAAAATACCCAGGTTCGTCATAGCAGGAACACATCAGTTCAAAGTGCTTCCATTCGTAGTCACTACAGCACCCTGGGTCTTTAGCAAATGTTTAGCGGTAGTTGCAGCACATTTATACAGATAAAGTATTCATGTCTTCCCGTATCTGGACGATTGGCTGATCAAAGCCAGTAAACTTCAGTTGTGTCTGCAACACACTAAGACCACTCTACAACTTTTACATCAATTGGGGTTTACAATCAACATACAAAACTCACACCTTCAGCCTACAGATTCAGCCTTATCTAGGAGCTATTCTCAGCACCCAACTGGGATTAGCCTACCCGAATACAGTCAGGATTCACATCACAGCGCTGCTACATCAATTTCACCCCAAGCAATACAACAGTCCGAATAGTTCAGCGACTTCTAGGAATGATGGCATCTTGAATTGCAATAGTGCCACATGCAAGACTACATATGCGTCTGCTGCAGGAATGTCTCAGTCACGGGGTCAATTACAAGATCTAGTGTTGATAGACAGCAGCACACATCACTGTCTGCAGTGGCGGAATACACAAAACCTATCAAAGGGGCGGCTTCTCCTCGGCCCCTGTTCAGATCATTCTCACGGCGGACGCAGCCCTCACAGAATGGGGTGCGTACCTACAGGATTTCACGGTTCAGGGTCTCTGGGACACCAAACACTAGAGTCTCCACATCAACTGCCAAGAGCTACAGGCAGTTCACCTAGCATTAAAAGCATTTGTAGTCCACCTGAAAGGCAAAATTGTCTTGGTCCGAAAGGACAACACAACAGCCGTGTTCTATTTACAAAAACGGTGGGGGAAGGGGGCACGGCACACACTCCCTACAATTATCATGCCTATCTCTGGTGATTTAGCATTGAGCAGTACGTCACAACATTCACCTGTTACCGGAACACCTCCCAGGGACGGATAGCGACTTCACCGACCTCCTCAGCAGGATGCAGAACTCCACTCCCGAGTCCTCCTCCCATACTTCTACAAGTGGGGGTTTCCACAAACAGACCTGTTCGCAACCGCAGACAACACAAATGCCCAAACTTCGCCTCCAGGCTCCATCCAAGGGCAATGGTCTATGGATGAACTGGTCGGGGATATTTGCCTATGCTTTTCCACCTCTTCCGTTTGTGGTTTGGAGGCTCAGGCAAACGTCTCTCACTCTCATTCTGGTAGCTCCCACTTGGGCTCGACAACCATAGCACACTACACGAGCTTTCAGTAGTGCCACTCGAGAAGCTTCCTCTCAATCTGGATCTTCTCACTCAGAATCATGGAGAAGTCAGGCACCCAAATCCAAAGGGACTCAACCTTGCAGTTTGGGTCTTGAGGTCATAGAATTCGGTTACCTAAATCTCCCACCAGACTGTGTGACCATTCTCAAAGAAGCCCGTAAACCCACAACCAGGGCATGTTATGCTGCGAAGTGGAAAAGATTTGTTTTCTACTGCCGTGGTAAACACATTGACCAGTTTGATGCAACTGTTCAAAACATTGTATGCTATCTACTGCATTTGCAGACTTCTGGACTAGCGTACACTTCAATAGCCTGCATGTAGCTACAGTAGCTGCCTACCTGCAAAACAGACCACATTTATCATTGTTAAAGATACCAGTTTCTAAGGCATTCATGGAAGGCCTTAAAATAGTAATTTCACCCAGGTTTCCCCCTGCACCTTCTTGGAATCTCAACGTTGTACTCGCCAGACATAATGGGTCCACCATTCGAACCCTTGTATAATTGCCCTCTCCAATTCCTATCTTGGAAGGTAGCTTTTTTAGTAGCCATCACTTCTCTTAGACGTGTCAGTGAGCTCCAGGCACTAACCTCGGAAGAACCCTTCTTCCAGCTACACAGAGATAGGGTATTCCTTCTAACTAACCCAAAATTCCTTCCAAAGGTAGTTTCTACTTTTCACATAAATCAATCGGTTGAATTACCTGTCTTCTTTCCACTACCTGATTCAGTTGCAGAAAGGGCCCTTCATTCACTAGATGTTAGAAGAGCTTTAATATACTATATTGACAGAACTAAAGAGTTTTGTAAAACCAAACAACTTTGTGGCTTTTTTGCCCCCTCACCTAGGAAATCCCTATCAAAATCGGATATTTCTAGATGGATAATTAAATGCATTCAGACATGTTAGGTCAAAGCTAAAAGAACTGTGCCCACAGCTCCTAGAGCACACTCTACCTGCAAGATAAGAGTATCTATACCAATAGCTGAAATTTGTAACGCAGATACATGGTCAATCCCACACACTTTCTCTAAACTTTACTGTGTGGACGTATTAGCACGCCTACAAGCAAATGTAAGACAGGCAGTGCTACGTACCCTTTTCCAAACATCTGCAACACCCACAGGCTAGCCACCGCTTCCTGGAGGGCACTTATTTATAGTCTATGCAGAGCATGTGTCTCAACAGCCACACATGCCATCGAACAGATTGTTGCTTACCCTGTAAGCATCTGTTCGCAGCATGTAGTATCGTAGATTCACATGTGCCTGCCCTCCTCACCGGACACCTGTGGTCGTTGCAGTACCTACTACAATATTATATGCATGGTTATCTCTTTACTAACACTTACTCACAATCCATTCTCATCCGACTGCGGGAAAAACATCTAACAATGACGTCTATGCCCATGCACAATATCACAGACCGGAGAAGTTACTTTACCTTGTGACTCGTGAGACGACTTTGAAGAAAAACAACTTGCACACATCTGGACCCAACACTAGATGGCAGGTGTATGCAGAGCATGTGAGTCTACAGCACTACATGCCATGAACAGATGCTTATAGGGTAAATAACATAATCCTTACATGTAGACAGGTCATGTAAATTAAATGCTTCATCTGGACTGCAGCCCTCATTGTGCCACCCACTAAAGTAGCGCTTTAAAGCATATTCCAGGCTTGCCACTGCAGCCTATAGTGCAGTTTTAAACTGACGTTTTGACCTTCTGCCAGGCTTAAACCTTCCTTTTTAATACTTACAAGTCACCCCTAAGGTAGTTCCTAAAGGCTGACTGGGCAGGGTGCATGATATTTAAAAAGTTGGACTTGTGTACTTGAGTTTTACATGTCCTAAAGTTTTTCACTGTGCACATTCTCCTTCCTCAAAAGCTAGTAAATCTCCATATCTGAAAGAAAGTTAGTTATAGATTCCTTACCTTAGAATTTCCCCCAGGCGTCAGACTGGATCCGGAAAGTTTTTAGTCAGCAGTACCCCTGCGCGTCGGAAGGTGGCGTCGGTCGACTCCGCGTTCGTCGTTGGCGTCGTGGTCGCCAAGCTGACGTTGCGGTAGCTACATAGACGCCGCCCTCGCACGCTGCGTCAGTTCTTTCTTTTTCCGCGCCAGCAAGCGCAGATCCGGAGAGAGCGGTACCTCCAGTCACTTTTTGACTGACTTTTTCTTGACTTTTGTCGACATCGTTTTTTGAGTCCATCGACTCCTGGTGTATGAGGGATGCCAGGCTTCAAAGCTTGCGGTTCCTGTAGCCGTCTGATGTCGGTGACTGATCCGCACCGCGTGTGCATATTCAGCCTGGAGCGCGACCACGACCCCAAGTCGTGCTCCGACTGCCGGACCATGAATCCGAAGTCTCTGCGGGAGCGGTCCCGAAAGCTTCTCGAGGCCCGGCAGTCGGCTCCGCGCCGTTCGAGGTCCCGGTCGCGTAGGAGATTGAGGGACCGGTAGCGGAGCCATCATCGCTCTTCATCCAATTCTTCGCACTCTGGTTCAGGTAAGTCAAAGCACAAAAAGAAGTCGAAGAAGCATCGTCGCTCTTCGACTTCTTCCCGTCTGTCGGCCGACGTGACAAGGGATGCGGGTAGTGCCCCTCTCGGGCCTCGTGTGCGGACCCTGAAGGGCCGACTCCGGGCTTCCCTCCCTTCCTGGGACCCGGAGCGACCCCTGCCCAGCTTCGCCAATTTTACGAAGCGATGCATGCCATCTTTGGGCAACCCGACTCCGCCGGCGCCTTCGGGTCCCGCAGGCTCGGCTGGGGGCCCTGGGCCTTCGACGCAGGCGGCTCCGGTCTCGGCACTGCAGGGTCCCCTTGGATCCAGGCCTGGATCCGGATCGGCGCCGGTCAACCTTGTTACACCTCCCCCGGCGCAGATTCCACCGGCACCACGTCCGCAACCGGCGTCGGCTGTGTCCCCTGACAAAGTCGACCCCGGCCTCCACCTCGAGGTAGACACGGAGCCAGACCGACGCCGGATCCGGCGCCGACGGGTACTTTTGTGCTCCTGTTCTACCCTGGCTCTTTGAGACCAGATTGGCAGCCAGAGGAGGGTGAGGAGGACTGGGAGGGGTCTGGAGACACTTTGACTGACCAGTTAGGTTATGAACCGGACTGGAGAGAGGAACTGGGGCAAGCCAGTGGTCTGGATACCTCACCAGACCTTGGCATGTTGTCTCCTCCTACCGTGGCTACGTAGGAGGGAGCGTCGTACGCAGTGGTGTTGCGTAGGGTGGCCGAGGCTCTCAGCCTCGACCTACCTGCGGTGGCAGTCAGGACTAACCTCCTGACAGAGGTGCTTCGGAGCCCCTGCTGCGGTTTATTGAAGCCCTAACAGACATCCTTTTGGGCACCTGGTCCAGGCCCAACACAGGGGCTCCTGTGGACAGGATGGTTGCCCGACGCCACCACCCAGCCCGGGCGACCCCACTTTCCTCTCCCAACACCCCACCCTTGAGAGCTTGGTGGTCCAAGCCTCCACCTCCAAGGGTACATTCCCTACCGCTCCACCTGATAGGGAATCCAAAAAGCTGGACCATCTTGGGAAGATGTTTTCTTCCTCCAGCTTGGGACTGCGGTTGGTAAACACTGCATGTCTGTTGAGCCGTTACACCCACTCCGTGTGGAACACGGTTGTGCAAGTGCTGCCTCAGTGCCCGGAGGAGGCCCGGGCCGTACTCGGGCAGTTGCCGAAGGGAGAGACGCAGCGAAGTTTACTATCCGCTGTGGGCTGGATACCGCCGACTCACTAGGCAGGATGATTTCTACGTCGGTAGCCCTGCGACGCTACGCCTGGTTGAGTTAGGCTGGTTTTTCAGGGGATGTCCAATCCACTCTTCTGGACATGCCCTTTGATGGCGGTCGCCTATTCGGCGACAAGGCAGACAACGCGCTGGAGCGCTTTAAGGACTCTCGGGCTACGGCCAGGTCCTTGGGCCTCTCCACCACCCGCTCTGTGCAGTCTGACTTTCGTGGCTACGGAAGGGGTGCCCCGCCATGTCCCGCCCAGAGCCACAGGCCGGCGCAAGCTGTTCAGCCCCAGCGCGGCCGAGGACGTGGGAACCACCGCTGTGGTTCTGGGGGCCAGCGGGCAGGCCAGTCCACCACAGCCCCCTCTGCAGCAGCCTCCAAACCTTCCTAGTCCGACCTTTCAGGGCCACCAAACGCCAGTGGGGGCGGCAGGATTCGCCATCACCTCCCCCTCTGGCGACCATCACGTCGGACAGGTGGGTTTTGCAAATAGTCCGAAGGGGCTACTCCCTCCCCTTCGAGACTACCCCTCCCGCCATGCCACCTCAGTACCATCGCATGTCGGAGGATCATCTGGCCCTTCTCCAACAGGAAGTTTCGGCACTCTTGGCCAAGGGAGCCATCGAGCGAGTTCCTATCCCAGAAGTAGGTCGTGGTTGCTATTCCCACTACTTTCTGGTGCCTAAGAAGGACAAAGGCCTGCGTCCTATCTTGGATCTCAGGAACGTCCACCGCTTCCTCCGGAAGGAGAAGTTTAAAATGTTGACGCTAGCTCGGGTCCTGTCTACCCTCGACCCTGGATGGTAGTGTTGGACTTGCTGGATGCTTATTTTCACATCCCCGTCCTGCCGGCTTTACCTGCGGTTCACGGTAGGCCACGAGCACTTTCAGTTTACCGTGCTCGCCTTTGGCCTTACCAGCGCCCCTCGGGTGTTCACGAAAGTGATGGCGGTGGTCGCAGCTCATCTGCGCAGATCAGGGGTTCCAGTCTTCTCCTATCTTGACGACTGGCTGTTAAAGGCGGGCTCGCCCCAGGCTGTCTCCCACCTCCAGACTACGGCCGACCTCCTGCATTCGCTGAAGTTTTCTGTCAACGTGCCGAAGTCACACCTGACTCCCTCTCGGAAGCTCCTATTGGAGCAGTTCTGGACACGACGCAGTTTCGGGTCTATCCTCCCAAACAGCGAGTTCCGGATATTCAGGCTATGATTCCGATCTTTCAGCCTCTATCCCGGGTTTCGGTCAGGATGACCCTCAGGCTACTGGGCCTGATGCCCTCCTGCATCCTGCTGGTGGACCATGCCAGATGGCATATGCGGGCTCTGCAGTGGGACCTGAAGTTCCAGTAGGCACACCATCAGGGGAACCTGTCCGATTGCGTCCAGATCTCGGAGGACACTGCACACCAATTGCAGTGGTGGCTAACAAACGAGGATAGGGTCGGCGGCAGATCCCTCTCCCTTCCCCAACCAGAGTTCACAGTGGTGACCGATGCATCACTTCTGGGATGGGGCGCTCACATGGGGGAGGCGGAGATCAGAGGCCTCTGGTCTCCGTCAGGGTCCGGGCTCCACATCAACCTTCTGGAGCTTCGGGCGATTCGTCTTTCACTCAAAGCATTCCTTCCCTCTGTCCGGGGAAGAATAGTGCAGGTGTTCACGGACAACACCACTGCCGTGTGGTACTGCAACAAACCGGGCGGGGTGATGTCGTGGACCCCATGTCAGGAGGCCCTCTGGACGTGGCTGGAACATCAGGGCATATGCCTGGTGGTTCAACACCTGGCAGGTTCCCTGAACGCCAGGGCGGACGAGCTCGGCCGCAGGTGCATGATGGATCACGAATGGCGTCTTCACTCTGAGGTGGTGCAAGGTCTCTTTCGCAAGTGAGGAGAGCCTTGGTTAGATCTATTCGCCACCGAAGAGAACGTGCAATGTCAGCAATTCTGCGCATTGAAGTTTCCAAGGTGGCACTCGCTAGACGACGCTTTTCATCATGAGTGGAGTTGCAGTCTTCTATACGCCTTTCCGCCTATACCACTTCTGCCCAGAGTGCTGAAGATCAAGCGCGACCGGGCCCTAGTCATTCTTGTGGCTCCAGATTGGGCACGAAGAGTCTGGTATCCTGAGCTGCTCAACATGGCCATCGATCTTCCGATCAGACTGCCTCTTTGGGAGGATCTTCTGTCGCTGCAGCAGGGGACGGTCTTCCACCCGAACCTGTCCAGCCTCCACCTCCTTGCATGGAGATTGAGCAGCGACAGTTGACGTCGTTTGACCTGCCTCCCGAAGTCTGCGATGTTATCTTGGCAGCCAGGCGTCCCTCCACTAAGACGGTATACGCCTGCAGATGGAACAAATTTGTGGCATGGTGCACAGCAAAGGCTGTGGATCCCCTTTCCGCCCCTCTTTCTGAGGTTCTCTTGTTCCTCCTTTCTTTGGCCCAGCTGGGCTCTGCTCTCGGCACTCTAAAGGGCTACCTCTCGGCCATTTCAGCCTTCCTTAGGCTTCCTGATCAGCCTTCTCTTTTCAAGTCTCCTGTTGTAAATCGTTTCCTTAAGGGCATTACTCCTCTTTTTCCTCCTGTTCCCTTCGTAATGCCCCAATGGGACTTGAACTTGGTTCTTACATATCTTATGTGCGCTCCCTTTGAGCCGCTACATAACTGTCCTCTCAGGCTTCTAACTTTGAAAACTGCCTTTCTGGTGGCCATCACCTCTGCGCACAGGGTGAGTGAGCTACAAGCTTTTTCTTCCAAGCCTCCCTTTCTGGCTGTTCATCCGGACAAGATCGTCCTCCAAACTAGACCTTCCTTTCTTCCCAAGGTGGTTACTTCTTTCCACATTGGCCAAACCATCACTTTGCCCACCTTCTTTCCGCCTCCGCATCCTTCAAAAGAGGTCAAGAGGCTCCACCGTCTGGATCCAAAACGTGCTCTTTCCTTCTATTTGGATCGCACCAAACAATTCCGGGTGGACGACCAGCTTTTTGTTGGTTACGTGGGCGCTAAGAAAGGTCGGGCTGTGCACAAACGGACCATCTCCAGGTGGGTCGTTTTGTGCATCAAAGCTTGCTATTCTTTGGCAAAGGAGGATTCTCCAGTGGGACTGCGTGCCCATTCCACCAGGGCGACGGCAGCTACCACTGCTTTGGGACGGGGAGTCTCCCTTAACCCCTTGACCGCGATCGGAATTCCGCTCGTATGCTGGACATTCCGATCGCGGGTGGGGTCGTGACGAGCTCAGCTCGTCATGCGCACAGCGCTACCGCGCAGCATGACGAGCTGAGCTCGTCATGAGCACGGAAAGGGTTAATGACATCTGTCAGGCAGCTACGTGGGCATCGCTGCACACGTTCACCAAACACTACTACCTGGACAGCCAAGTCCGGAGAGACGGCTTCTTTGGCCGTTCTGTTCTCCATGACTTTCTGGTGTGAACTTAGTTCGCAGACCCACCTCCGGGGTTGGTATTGCTGGGGTATCTATTCTAAGGTAAGGAATCTATAACTGTTTCTTTCAGATGAACAAGTTACTTACCTTCGGTAACAATATATCTGTAAGAAACATAGGTTAGTTATAGATTCCTTACCGCCCCACCCATCCTCCCCGTTCTGCGAACTGACTTCTAGGGTTAAGGACTTCCTTTCAGGGCCCTAGTTTTGTGCACCAGTGGTCAGTGTCTTGCATGGCTCTGCGCTTCTGGCGTGGAAAGTCGTGTACAGAACTGACGTCAGCGCGCGATGGCGGCGTCTATGTAGCTACCGCGACGTCATCTCGGCGACAACTATGCCAACGACTAACGCGGAGTCGACCGACGCCACCTTCCCACGCGCAGGGGTACTGCTGCCGAAAAACTTTCCAGATACAGTCTGACGCCTGGGGGAAATTCTAAGGTAAGGAATCTATAACTAACTAACCTATGTTTCTTACAGATATATCGTTACCGAAGGTAAGTAACTTGTTCGTCTTTCATATTGTGGACCGCCAGAGTCCTGTATATAATGCATACAAACAAGAAGGGAAATTGTAATGCAGAGTAACACTCCTCTCCTGGACTGGGGATCAGTACCAACCTCAAAAAGCCATCAGATTCTCACCCACCTGGATACCCCCTCCATCGAAGGTTGCTTAGCACTGGTTTTTGTTTATGGGAAACCCCATCAATATGAATTACTTCTCTGTAAAGGCCAGCATCATTTCATGGTATTGATTTAACAAAGCCTTTTTGATATTTCAGTTGTAATTTAAAATCCTCTTTTTTATAGTCTGGGATATCTGTTTGTTGTTGGAGCATTGTGTTTACTTTTAATTTATTTTATCAGTTATTTTGCTTCTTTCGTATTGACACGCATCACAGTCCCAGGTTTATCCAGTATTGTGGTATCTTTCATAGATTCACTTGTTTGAATCATTCCCCGTCTTCGAGATGGGAGTCCCACGGTAAAATAATCAAGCAGTTATTAACAATTGCCATAGGCTATAATGGCATTAGGCCATGAATTTAATAGCGTATCTATGTCCTTTTTAAAATAGGACTAAATTCAAAGTACAGCCAATCGGCTGTCAGCACCCTCTAGAACAATCCTAGCAGAGGCAGTTTCCCTCAGATTTTCACCGCACGTCGTGTATGAAGGGAGCCTTTTTGAGTTTCACTCAGTTTTCTTCAGTCTCAACTGGATTTTCTACTAGAGTAACCAGCTTTACCATCATGTCTGATAAAGGCCTTTTCCGCCCATGTGGCAGGAATAGAGTTCATGTGGATGATCCACACAAGGATTGTAGGTGCTGCCTTCATCCCGAACATGAGGTAAGACAGTGCAAGATTAGTCGCACTTTTTCCTCAAACTCTATTATGGCTCCAGATGACTAGTCAACCAAGAACGTCGTCAGAAGAGGAGAGTGGTGGGCCTTCTAGGCCTCACAGGAGCGCCAGATCCCAAGAAGGTACCTCTGGTGAGGGTAGGAAACTTCTCAAACCCTCCCATGAGAGTAAACACTCAAAAAAGGAGAACATCCAAAGTCTCCTCGGATCCTGCTTTGTTTTTACCTTCTACGCCTTCCAGAAAGAAAAAAGACCGTCCTTGACCCTCTTTGTCAGATTTGTGCCTCACAGAATCTGATAAACAGTCGTTGACGACACCACCATGCTCGTCTAAGTACCACGGTCTCATCGGCGGCAGCAGGAACTACGATGGTAGCCATCACCGGTCACATACTGTTGATGAGAATCTCTAAAAGCCCATCGACGGTGAGCATACAGCTGAGGACAGCATCGTCGACTGACAGTGCCGACAACCCTCATTACATCAATGAAGACCCCGCTGACGCAGCTCCCGTCGACATTGGTTCGGTTGACGACAAAACCATCGACGTCCATACAGTCAACGAAGGAATTTCCAATACCGATGACTACAATACCGTAGACACCAGTGAACATCACTAAGGTTACCAAAAACTTTCCTTCGGCCGGAGGTAACTTCACTCTGCAAGGTGTCACCCTTACCTCCTTCTCATTTACTGGATTTGGCGGTCTCTGAGGACGATGGCATATATGGTGTAGCTCATAGCCCATCCGAGCTACATGTTTAATGTCAGGAGGAAGACTTTGACTACGAGGATGAGCACCAGTATTATCAGCAAACTTGTATTGCTCCACGCCACCATTACCAACCTTATGGCTTTCTTCCTGAGCCTCGTCCTAGAGACATGTGACAACTACTGCCTTCTCTCATCCAGGATCTTCAGGCGATGCTGGCAAATTACAGGCAGAGATTTCCATCTCAGGGTGACCAACAGGAACCACCGCCTCCTCAGACAGAGCCCCCAAGTACACCGACCTTGCCACCACCTACAACACCTAAGATCACGCCTCGTCCACTGATCGCTGTGCCTCCCACAGAAGGTCCGTCTTCCTCAGAAGAGGAAAGAGAAGGTGAAATACTGGATCCGCTACCACTGCTAGATCCTAGGGATGACTACATTATCCCCACACCCTCTCCTCCTCCACATCATCCAGTAGACTCTTCTCTCCCGTCCCCCTCCTCCCCCCCAGCCCTCCCTCCCGAAGACATTGGAGGGTTCCATAATCTAATGGAGAGAACAACCACTAGGTTCCATCTGCCAATGACAGTGAAGCAAACAGAACTGCTTCCTGTAGGATTTCAAAGAGGAAACAAGAAAATCTGTATGCTCCATTCCCCTAATAGATTACATCTGGCAGGAGGGAGTAAAGATTATGAAAACGCCTGCTACAATACCTCCTTTGCTCCCTCGGATTGATAAAAAAATACAGGGCTTCAGAGGATTCCCCATCTTGCCTCACAGGTCACCCAAGCCCGGATTCAGTCATCTTGCAGGCAGCACAGAGGCGATCTAAAAATCCGACCACTCCCATCACAACTCCGCCTGATGAGGAAGGGCGCAGACTGGACATTATCGGAAAACGGTTCTCATGTAGGGCAGCAATCACGGTTAGCGCAGCTAATGCCTTGGCAATAATTGGCCAGTATGACTGTCAGATGTGGTCTGACATGGGATCTGTTAGACTGCATGACAGAAGGCAAGAAGCCAGGAAAATTTTATTGGAAGGAGAGCGCGCAGCATCAGAAAGCATAGACTGCACGATGGGCATAGCCAACACAGGCTTGCAGCAGCTAACGGGTGCTGTGGTGTTACGACGTCAGGGGTGGTTAAAGGCCACCACTTTCAGGCCTGAAGTCCAAACAAAGATACTGGATATGGCTTTCGATGGGGACTTGTTTGGCAAACACATCGATGAGGGCTCTTAACAATAAAAACCGACACACAATCGGCTAAATCTTTAGGCACCCTGCAGTACAGGAAAGTGCCATTTAGAGGAGCCAGAGGACGCGGCTTCACCGCCTACAGGGGTGGCTTCCAAAGGACCCACCAATATCAGGCCTATCAGCCACAATGCAGACAGAACTACCAACCTACGGCATACCGTCAACCATCGACAGCTAGTTTCTCTCGCCCAAGGGGGCTGCAAGAGAACACCATTTACAGCAGTGGAAGGACATAACTTCGGACCAATGGGTATTGGATTTAGTAGCCTTTGGCCATACCCTGGAATTCAGAGAAACCACCTACTACTCCACCCAGGGGAGCCCCTCCCCCTCACTTATTACACAAAGAGACCAAGGTCATGCTTTCCAAGGGAGCAATCGAAGAGGTCCGGTTGCTGGAAAGAGGACGAGGTTTCTACTTTAGTTTTTTCTTAATAAATAAGAAATCAGGGGAGTGGAGACTAATACTGGACCTCAGGAAGCTCAACAAATTCCTAAGGAAACAGACGTTACTCCAGTATTGGAGCTTTCATAGATTCCCATGCTTAGAATCATTCCCAGTCGTCGAGATGGGAGTCTCGGTAAAATAAAATAGTAGTAAATAACTATTACAAAAGAGTAACAGGCCTAGGCCTGAACTCATTTTGCAACCAGACCATGTCTTTTTGTAAAAGAGACCAAAAAGAACAGGCAACCAATCAGAGTAGCCTCACCCTCTAGAACCTTGGTGAAAGAACCTCAGCCCCTCAGATTTTCTACCGCACGTTGTGCTACAGGGAGTCTCCTTGAGCTTTGCTCTATTTCAACTCTCAACTGTTTTTTCTAGCGTTTTTTCTTCAGGTTTTCTTTCTAAAGCCTGTGGAAATGTCTGATAAAGGGAAGAAAGCTTTATTTCAGGCTTGTGCCACTTGTGGCAAGAAGAGGCTATATGTTGAAGATAGACATAAGGACTGCATATATTGCCTCTACCCGGATCACAAGGCTGCGGAGTGCAAGATTTGCCGCACCTTTTCCACCAAGACTCTCCGGGACCGTGAGGGTCGTCTGTTAACCTGGCTCCACAGACTCAAGACCAGGAAAGATCCACTGTCAAGCGATAGTGAGGAGTCGTCTTCTGTCGCCTCATCAAGAAGGTCAGTCAAAAGGGGTAGGAGTTCCCCTTCACCATCTGTGGATCCCCCTCTAAGGCCTCAAAAAAGACCCTGAAGGAGTCTGAGGTTCAGGGTCCTATCAAATCTCCTCACTGCGGTGTAAAGGAGAGGGAAGGACTAAGTACACCACCTGCGACAGTTCCTGGCCAGGACAAATCTTTTAAAAAACCCTCTTCACAGTCTTCTGGAAAGAGTGCATTCGTCATCGACGCTGCGCAAGCCCTCGACGACGAAGCCTCCAAAATCGCAGGCTAAAAGTGCTCCGGCGTCGACGGGAGTGTCGACGTCGTCTTCTATTCCGGTGTCGACGGGCTCGTCGACGAGCACTTCTTCAAGAGCGACGAAAATTTCCATCTTGGTGAGGAGAAGACAAATATCACCAGAAATGACGTCCACTAGAATGGTGGATTCTTTACCTCCTGCATTACTTCTCGATGAGGATGAGGACTCTGATGGAGGCTATAGTCATTTTGGGGATGCCAATAGCCCTTCTCAGCTTATTGTCAAATGTCAGGAGACGGATTCGGAGGGTTATTATCAAGATCAGTCATACCAACAACCCTTTGCACGTCAAGAGAACACTCCACAAGAGATTATGTCTGTACCAACTTCTCTTTTGGCGGATTTACAGGGGATGCTTTTGGACTATCAACGGAGATGTTCAACTTATACTCCACCTCCACAACCCGCTCTCTTGTCCTCAACTCTGCCTCCTCCTCCTGATACGGTGAGGAGTTCACCACCTCCATCTGCTCGACTGCATACCCAATTTCATGCATCTTCTGATGTCCTTCCTCCAGATCACCACCAGGATGTCTCCTCTGAGGAAGAAGAGGGAGAGCTGGTTAATCAAGATCAAGGTGATGAATGGGATGATTATGTAATCCCTGATCCCGCTTCTCCGGCTCCGGCCCCGATTGATTCTCCCCCTGCTGACATTGGGGGTTTTCACAAATTGATGGAGAGAGCGTCTCTACGTTTCGAGCTTGCTATGCCCTCACTCCAAACAGAGTGCTTTCTTTATGATTTTAAAGAACCAAGTAAGAGAGTGGTGCGCTCTATTCCTATCGTGGGGCATGTCTGGGAAGAAGGCATTAAGGTCATGAAGAACCCGGCCACTGTAGTTCCAGTCTTGCCGCGTCTGGATAAGAAGTATAAGGCTCCAAATGACAGCCCAGCTTCCTTGACGGGTCAGCCACGACCCGACTCGGTCATTTCGCAAGCAGCGCAGAGGAAGTCAAGGAATCCTTCAGCGCCGTTATCTACACCACCGGACAAAGAGGGCAGACGCCTAGACAACGCGGGGAAAAGGTTCTCCTCCATGGCCAGCCTTGTCATCAGAGCTGCGAACGCTTTAGCAATTCTTGGAAGATACGACCGCCAGATGTGGTGTGACCTTGCGCCTTACCTGGACCAGTTATCTGATCCTTCCAAGTCTGAGGCAAAGAAGATCTTGCAAGAAGGGGAGGTTACGTCCACTGAGGTAATCGATTGCGCAATGGACATTGCCACAACAGCTTTCAGGTCCCTGGCTGGTGCAGCTGTGCTTCGTCGCCAGGGTTGGCTAAAGGCCACGTGGTTTCGTCCTGAGATCCAGAATAAGATCCTGGATCTTCCCTTTGACGGAGAGCTATCTTTTCGGATGGTATCTCTCCAGGACATTCTACGTCTTCTCAACAAGGGAGATTTTATGGCCACTCTAGACCTAGAGGATGCGTATTTCCACATCCCCATTCATTCGGCCCACAGGAGGTTTCTACGTTTTACAGTCGCCAAGAGCCATTACCAGTTCAAAGTGCTGCCGTTTGGTCTTTGCTCAGCTCTGAGAGTTTTCTCCAAGGTGCTGGCACCAGTAGCAGCTTTCCTCAGGAAACAGCATTTCCAGGTCTTTCCTTACCTGGACGATTGGTTGCTAAAAGCTTCGTCCAGGGAGGCAGCAGAGGAAGCGGTCAATGCTTGCACTGGTCTCTTCTCCAATCTGGGCCTGACTCTCAACAACGCCAAGTCTTCTCTCCTTCCGTCCAGGAAGGTTCAATTTCTGGGAGCAGTCTTGAACACATCTCTCAACAAGGTTTTTCCATCTCTGGACAGACAAAGAAATCTAATTTCCATGGCTCATTTAGTGCGAGGAAGAAAGTGTCTTTCTGTTCGCCGATTCAAATCCCTTCTAGGGATGATGTCCTCATGCATTCCTTTAATACCTCATTGCAGACTGAGAATGCGTCCCTTGCAGGAGCACCTAAACTTGCAGTGGAAGCAGGTGACAGGTTCTTTCGACGACCAGCTAGTGATCACTCACGCAATGAAGCGAGCCATCCTCTGGTGGACAAGAATAAGGAATTTGTCCCAAGGTCTATCCTTCGTAAACACTCCAGCGCCTCAAGTGGTGACGACGGATGCCTCTCTGGAGGGTTGGGGCGCAGTATTGCAGGATCTGCAGGTCAGTGGTCATTGGCTGCCGGAACATCGCCTCCTACACATCAACCTCTTAGAGCTTCGAGCGATTCGCCTAGCCCTTCAGGCTTTTCTTCCAAGATTGCAGGGGTTGTCGGTTCTTGTCCGGACGGACAACACCACAGCCATGCATTACATCAACAAGGAAGGCGGCACCAGGTCCTTCCCCTTGTCACAAGAAGCCCAGGCGATTTGGGAGTGGGCTATCCTGCACAGAATTTCTCTGAAAGCAGAACACTTGCCAGGAGTGCTCAACGACAAAGCGGACAGGCTCAGCAGGCTGAAATCTGTCACCCACGAGTGGGAACTGGATCAAGCTACGCTGGACAGAATCTTTCACCGGTGGGGCAGACCCTCCATAGACCTGTTTGCCACACCAGAGAACAGGAAATGCCGGTCTTACGCCAGCAGGCTACACCATCGAGGGTCTCTGGGGAATGCGCTTTCGATCGCTTGGTCAGGCGCATTTGTATACGCTTTCCCCCCATTCCGCTGATTCCCAGGTTGCTCATGAAGATGAAAGCAGAACCGTGCAAGATGATCCTCATAGCTCCAGCATGGCCGAGACAGTTCTGGTTCACCGAACTTCACCTTCTCTCCTTGGATCGTCCTCGCCCATTGCAGCAGATTCCGCACCTCCTCACGATGTTTCAGGGTCAGGTTTGGCACCCGGATCCTCGCTCGTTACAGCTCTCAGCTTGGCTCCTGAGCAGCGAGAATTTCTTGACTAGATCTGCCAGAGGAGGTTAAAGATGTCCTTTCGCAGGCGAGGGCTCCTTCCACTAACAAAACTTACTGCTTGAAATGGAAGCGATTCTGCATCTGGTGTCATGGAGCAGGGTTGGATCCTTTCCTGTCGCAGCCACACCAGGTTCTTCCTTATTTCCTGTCCTTGGCTAAAGCAGGTTTGGCTCACTCTTCCATTAAAGTGCACCTGGCAGCGGTCTCTCGCTTTCGGCGCACCTCATCTGGGCCGTCCCTATGGTCAGCCAGAATTGTTCAGCAATTTCTCAAGGGCCTCTTCAGAGTATTTCCACCAGTGAGACCTCCACCTCCCACGTGGCATTTGAACTTGGTTCTTTCTCAATTAATGAGGCACCCATTCGAACCTATTCATCGAACGGATTTAAAGTTCCTCTCCTGGAAACTTTCTTTGTTGCTGGCACTAACTTCAGCTAGGAGGATTGGAGAATTGCAGGCTCTTACAATTCAGGAACCTTTTCTTCAGTTCAAAAACAATACAGTGATCATGAGAACTAATCCTAAATTCATTCCTAAAGTGCCTTCTACTTTTCATCTCAACGAGCCAGTGATTCTTAAGACCTTCTTCCCTCAGCCTTCTTCTCCTGCTGAGAGAGCTCTTCATTCTCTGGACGTACAGGTGTCTGAAATTCTATTTAGACCGAACTAAGTCCTTCCGTAAGACTTCTCAACTTTTTGTGTCATTTAGCGCTCCCCGCAAGGGTTTTCCCCTTTCCAAACAGGGGATAGCTCGGTGGGTTGTTAGCGCTATTCGATTCTGTCATACAGCAGCGGGCAAACCCCTGGAGGGTAGAGTCCGGGCTCATTCCACAAGGTCTGTGGCATCCTCTACGGCTCTGTTTGCTGGTGTCCAGATTAAAGACATTTGTAGAGCTGCTACATGGAGCAGCACTCACACATTCACAAAACATTACTGCCTGGACGCTTCACTGCGAGATGACACGGCTGTGGGCCAAGCAGTTCTGAGGAACCTATTCCAATGAGTGGTGAGCTTTCCTTTGCATCCCTCCTTCCTTCTTTTTACCTTTTACACATTTTATCTTGTTTCTGAATTCATTTGCTATTACCCTGTTTATGGCATAGTCAGTGGTAACTATCTTTCTGCATATTATTCATGTAGAAATATGTTTTAACAAACATTTATCAAAGGGTTATGCTTCATTACAAAATGTGTGTATGTATGTGTGTATATATATATATATATATATATATATATGTGTATATATATATATATATATATATATATATATATATATATATATATATATATATATATACTGCTAGCTACTATGATTCTAAGCATGGGAATCTATGAAAGCTCCAATACTGGAGTAAGAAAACAAGTTACTTACCTGTAACTTTGGTTCTCCAGTATTGGAAGCTTTCATAGATTCCCATGCGACCCACCCTCCTCCCTGGGAAAGCTCAGCCTCTTTCGACGTGATTATTGTACAACGTACACGAAAATCTGAGGGGCTGAGGTTCTTTCACCAAGGTTCTAGAGGGTGAGGCTACTCTGATTGGTTGCCTGTTCTTTTTGGTCTCTTTTACAAAAAGACATGGTCTGGTTGCAAAATGAGTTCAGGCCTAGGCCTGTTTCTCTTTTGTAATAGTTATTTACTACTATTTTATTTTACCGAGACTCCCATCTCGACGACGGGGAATGATTCTAAGCATGGGAATCTATGAAAGCTTCCAATACTGGAGAACCAAAGTTACAGGTAAGTAACTTGTTTTCTTCAGGATGGTAACACTGGCCAATATCCCACGTCGCCTCAACAGAGAGGACTTCATGACCTCCCTCGATTTGGAAGACGCATTCTTAACATCCCCATCCATCGAATATTTCTCAGGTTTACAGTAGCTGGTACCCACTACCAATGCAAGGTCCTTCCATTCGGCCTCAAATCTACACCAAGGATATTTACGAAGTGCCTCGCCCTGGTAGCTGCAGCTCTGCGATCTCAAGGTCACCAAGTATTCCCCTACTTGGACGACTGGCTGCTGAAAGCACCAACGGCACAAGCCACCAAGACTACAGAAGCAGTCTAGGACTGACAGTGAATCAAGACAGGTAATCATTTCTTTCCAGCCAGGTCATATAGTTTCTGGGCCCAGGTTAGACCCACCCTGGTGCAAAGCCTTCCTCTCAGACGAGAGACAAGTCAGTCTGCAGCAGTTAGCGCTGGCCATTTCAAGAAAACGGTCCCTTTCTGTAAAAGTACAAATCGCTCTTAGGCATGTGCTCATCAGTGATAGACCTCGTCCTGTTGGCCAGTCCAAGGATAAGACCTCTTCAGGAGGTGCTTCAATGTCAGTGGCTGCAAACATCAGGATCCTTCGAAGACCTGCTACATATCACTCCGGTCATGAAGGAAGCCCTGCAATTGTGGTATCACAGGCCAAATCTCTTGAAATGTCTTGCCTTTCTCCAGTTGATTCCAGATTACGTTCTAACAACGGACCCCTCTTTGAAAGGCTGGG
The DNA here is from genome assembly GCA_963921515.1 of Calotriton arnoldi. Classification (NCBI taxonomy): domain Eukaryota; kingdom Metazoa; phylum Chordata; class Amphibia; order Caudata; family Salamandridae; genus Calotriton; species Calotriton arnoldi. Next base: position 46,270 of record CAWUFW010007545.1, on the reverse strand, counting down.
GAGGCCACCTACAAGATCTTCAGATTCAGGGCAAATGGTCCAGTAATCAAACTGAAACATCAACAGTCTGGAGCTCAAAGCCATATTTCTCTCCCTACAAGCTTTCTTACCAAGGATAGCAGGTGCCTCCGTGCTGGTTCGTACAGCCGATATGAGCAACATGTCCTACATAAACAGGGAGGAACTAAGTCTCTCACGCTATCGCAAGAAGCGGAAGAACTGTTGGAGTGGACAATGGAACATGGTATATCTCTCAAGGCCGAACACGTTCCTGGGCTTCGCAACACCCTAGCAGATGGCCTCAGCAGGGCATCAGACAGTTGCCACGAATGGGAACTGAATCAACAGCAACTGGGCAGGGTGTTTGCGCTGTGGGGAAGACCAGTGCTAGACCTCTTTGCCACGAAGGACTACCCCAAATGCTAGTCCTATGCCAGCAGGTTCCCTCTCCCAGGATCATTGGGGAATGCCCTTTCGATGCGATGGTCTGGATATATGCCTACGCCTTTCCCCCATCCCATTGATCCCCAGGGTTCTTGCCAATATGAAAGCAGAGCGCTGCCGCCTGATACTAATAGCCCCCAAGTGGTGGTTCCCGGAACTTCCTCATCTGAGTCCAGGCACATGCGCCTACAGCCATCGCCATCTCTCCTGACCAGGGACAGGGGCCAGGTATGTCATCCGGAATCAATGTCTCTTCACTTACATGCTTGGCTCCTGAGTTCTTGGAGTTCAGGGACATGAATATCTCTCAGGAATGCAGGGACATCCTCGCATGGTCTAGAGCCGAAAGTATTAATAAAACGTACAGGCTTAAATGGAAATGGTTCTGCTTCTGGTGCCAACGAAACAATTTACATCTGTTTCAAGCTTCTCCAGATCGGATTTTGCCAAACCTACTCTCCTTTGCAAAAGCAGGCCTTGAATTTGCTTCAGTCAAAGTGCACCTTGCCTCAATCTCTCGGTACAGAAGTGCCACTCTGGCTTCTTCCCTCTGTACCACTAGTCTGATTGAACAATTTATGAAAGGTCTTTTCCGCACCTTCCCTCCAGTGCAGGCACCCCATCCAGAATGGAAACTCAACATGGTTCTCGCACAATTGATGAAGCAGCCATTTGGGCCAATTCACAGAACTGAATTGAAATTCCTCACATGGAAGGTACCTCTCCTCCTGGCTCTCACTTCGGCGAGGAGGGTTAGTGAAATACAGGCATTCACTATAAAAAAAAATGTAAATCAGTTCACGTAGGACTTTGACTCTCGGGGCCAATCCTGCCTTTATCCTTAAAGTTCCATCTCAAGTTTCATCTTAATGAACCAGTCATAGTCTATTCTTTCTTCCCGAATCCAACTACATCAGCTGAGCGGGCGTTGCATAAGCTTGATATCAAACGGTGTCTCAAATTTTACCTGCAAAGAACAAAGGCCATTCGAAAGACTGATCAGATGCTTGTGGCTTACGGTCAAGGCAGGGAAGGAACAGCAGTCACAAAAGCCACTGTCGCTAGATTGGTTTCCGCTACAATTCAGTTTTGTCACAATAAATAAGGCAGGCAGGCCTTTAACAAGAAAAACCAAGGCACACTCTACAAGACCAGTGTCCACATTAGCAGCTTTTTTGCTGAAGTGACATTGGAGAAGATGTGCAGTGCTGCAACCTGGAAAAGTACCCATTCTTTCACACAGCACTACTGCCTGGAATCTGCGCAGTGTGGGGCTGCAGCTGTCGGTCAGGCGGTATTACGTCATCTGTTCAACTGAGGTGAGCCTCTTTCTAGTAAGGAGGATTCTTTATATAAATGTATATATGCTTATGATATATCTATTTATAATAAATATAGTGATTTGCTGTTTTGCATTTTTTCCTCATGACAAGATTAAGTCATATTTAAAAAAAATCTCTTTAGAAGTGCCATTAGTATAGGTTTAAGAAGTCGAAAAAAGATTGATATGTACAAGAACATGAGCATCTTCTCTGCGCCTACAAGTCTGTTACCTCATATTCTCTATTTTAGTGCATGTTCGAGCATTTCCTTTTTCTTTCTTCAGACTACATATATATCGACATTTACAACATTGGAAGGGTATCTGTTTTGTTATACAGGCATGTATGTGTATACTTTAGATTTCTGCTGGATACATCTGCCTGTGGTTTCCTCACATTTTGAATTGCTCCTTGCGCAGCATTCCATAGAAATTTTTCTCCATAGCTCTCCCACGTCGACGAGGGCGTCACAATGGAACAGCTCCTCTAGCGACCCTGCGCGACGTCATCAGAGCCATAAGAAGACCTCGTTGGCGTACTTACGTCAGTTCCCTTTTTTCTGCACCGTCGACGCGTTACGGTTTTTTCCAGGGCTTCCATTTCTACAGTGTTTCATTGTTACAGGTTCTCCTGAACTTGTAGCAGTGCGATGGCTGTTCAGAAGAAATCTGGATTTAAACCTTGTAGGGAATGCGGGGGTATATGTCCATCACGGACCCCCATGATGATTGTCTTTGGTGCCTGTCGTCTGTTCACGACGTCAAGGGATGTTTGTCGTGCCAGCGTATGAATCCGAAGGCCCTCAAGGAGAGGGAGGCCAAATTGTTTATGGCCAAGGCAAAGAAGCAGAAGAGGGGCCGAAGGAGGACTAGATCGAAGTCCAAGTATCCGATTCCGCACACCTCGAAGTCATTGAGGAAGCACAAGAAGAAGCGGCATCATGGCTCCAGAAGTTACTCTTTTAAGGACAAGTTGCCGAATTTGGGGTCTCCAGCTCCACAGCGTCACAGAAAAGATGAGGTCTCACCTACCACTTTGCCTCGGGTGACTCCGGCACACTCTTCGACTCGGAGAGCCTCTCTGACGACCAGGGATACGACTCCTTCGCCTCCAACCACTCCGGCTCCAGTGTCTCCGGCGCCGCAGCCAGAACTGCTCTTACAGCCTCAAGCTGTTCCCGAAAAGGCGGTTCCAAATCCGTACCCTCCCTTTCCGGCTCAGGTACGGATCCTTTGCATTTTTTTAAATGCGATGTATGGCATGGTCGCCAGGGCCGCTGAGTTGCAACTTGGGAGGATTACCACCTCATTTCGCACAGACCACTTTCATGCCATTCTTGCGATGACCCCGAGTTGGCCTCTTCCGACGCAGAGATTCTCAATGTCGGTGCAATCCCAGGAGGGGAGAATGGAATATTCTCCGGCGCCGCCTCGGCTTCGCTCAGCGCTTTGACTGTCCCTGTAGATCCTCCATAGACGCCAGCCCCGAAGACGCGATACCCAAGTTGAGGTCGAGAAGAGAGGCACAGAGGCTTCTAGAGGAGGAAGAATTCCAGTAGCAACAGGAAGAGGCTGAAGAGGGGGAGATTATTGATCTCATGCAGGATTTTGAGAGGCTAGTGGGCTAGATACGTCTCCAGAGTGGGAACTCTCTTCTCCTAAGGGTCTTCCTTCTCAGGAGGTCTCTTCTTACCACTCTATTATCAGAAAAGCTGGATCTTCTGGACTTACAATTGCCCACTGCTGAAATGAAGTCAAACATCCTAACGGAGGTTCTTCACTCTCCATCTGTGACGGAGCCTCTGCTCCCATTTAATGAGGCTTTGACGGAGCCCATATTAGAAGTATGGCAGAAGCCTATTTATGCCCCTGCTGTGTCCAGATCGGTGGCAAGACTGTATAAAGTGGCGCCTGGGGATCCGGCCTTTTTATCAGCACCCTTCTCCTGAGAGCTTGGTGGTTCAGGCGTCATGTTCTACAAAGCAATCTTCTGGCTCTTTTACAACAACGCCTAGAGATGGGGATTCTAAAAAGATGGAACAATCAGCGAGGAAGGTATTTTCCTCAGCCAGTATGGCTTTAAAATCGAAAAATGCAACATACCTACTGGGTCGCTACATTCATGCCTTAATGGATTCGGCCAAGGAGGTGATACCTAAACTTCCAGAGGAGGTTCAGGGCCACTTTGCGGAGGTTCTGGCCCGTCAAGTTATTCAATCGGGGCTTGACACAGCTGACTCTGTTGCTGGGGTGATGGGTTCCTCAGTGGCAACTACGAGGCACGCCTGGCTAAGGGGGTCTGGTTTTTCACCGGATGTGCTGGCCACCCTTTTGCATTTACCCTTTGATGGCTCTCGACTTTGGAACCAAAGCTGACTCGGCTCTACAGCGCTTCAAAGATAGTAGGGCCAGAGCTAGATCGTTAGGCCTGCAGTCCCAAACTAGAGGCTTGGGTTACCGTAGGTTTCGAGGGTTTGGCAAGGCTACTCCATTTCAGTCCCGGCAGCAGCAGGCGAATCCACTGTATAGATCATACAGCGGAAAAGGTAGAGGTCGCCTGCGGGGCTCAGCTCGACAACAAGTCTCCTCCTCCTCTCCCCCAACTGGTACCGCAGGGAAGCAGCTCTAGATCCCCCCCCCCCAATCTTAGAGCTTGTTGGTCCCGTGGGAGGTCGGGTGTTCCATTTTCTATGAAATTGGAGATCTGTTACATCAGATCTTGGTGTTGGATCTCGTAGAAAATGGTTACGCCCTTCCTTACTGGGAGTTCCCCCTGCTTTCTCCCCTCACCAGGGCTGGTGTTCGGAGGACCATCTGTTGCTCCTGCAACAAGAGGTTCTGTCTCTACTAGAGAAAGGTGCGATAGAGGTTGTTCCGGAGCAGGAAAGGGGTCAGGGATGCTACTCCCGGTATTTCCTGATCCCCAAAAAGGACGGGCGATTGAGACCGATCCTAGACCTCAGGATCTTGAATTTTTACCTCAAACAGGAGAAGTTCAAGATGTTGACCCTAGCTCAGGTTTTCCTGGCGCTGCAGCAGGAAGACTGGATGGTGTCGATAGATTTACAGGATGCATATTTTCACATTCCCATCCTAAAGTTGCATCAGTAGTATCTCTGTTTTACGGTGGGGCCTCAACACTATCAGTATGCGGTCCTTCCGTTCAGTCGTCTTACATCCACACCACAGGTCTTCACAAAGGTAATGGTGGTGGTAGCCGCACATCAGAAGGTTGGGGATTCCTGTTTTCCCCTATTTGGACAACTGGCTACTCAAAACAAGGTCTCCAGAAAGGGTGCTGCATCTTGATGAGGTCCTCCTTTGAACCACTGCATAGGTGTCCATTGAGATTTCTAGCATTTACAACAGTTTTTCTGATTGTGATTACTTCTGCCAGGAGGGTTAGTGAGCTGCAGGCCCTTGGCGCTAAGCCTCCTTTTACCTCAATACATGTGTGTAAGATGGTTCTTGGGGCCAGAGCTGCTTTCCTGCCTAAGGTGGTCACTCCCTTCCACCTAGGTCAATCTATCACTTTACCCACTTTCTATACTCCCCCTCAGCCTTCCAAGGAGGAGGAGAGACTTCACCGCCTGGACCACAAGAGGACGGTCAGCTTCTACCTGGACAGGACTAAAGACTTCAGGTTGGAGATCCAACTTTTCATCGGCTATGTGGGCATGATGGAGGGCAAGGCTGTCCAGGTAGATCATCCTCAGCATGAAGATCTGCTACACCTTGGCCAAGAAGGAGCCTCCTGAAGGTATTCAAGCTCATTCCACCAGAGCCAAGTCGTCGTCTTCTGCTTTAGTTAGAGGTGTCCCTGTTGTAGACCTCTGTAAGGCGGCAACTTGGGCCCCCTCCACACTTTTGCGAAGCATTACTGCTTAGACTCAGAGGTGAGGAGGGACGGCCACTTTGCACGTTCTGTGCTGCAGGATTTTTTGGTATAGATAGGCGGGCAGCCTCCTCCGGGACGGGACTGCTTGGGGATTCAATTAAAAAGGTGAGGAATCCACAGGCAGATGCATCCATCAGAAGAACAAGTTACTTACTTTCGGTAACGATTTTTCTGGTGGATACAGTATCTGCCTGTGGATTCCTCACTGCTGACAGCTGATTGGCTTTTAAAAACGGACATAGGCTATTAAATTAATGACCAAATGCCATTATAGCCTATGGCAATTATTGATAACTGCTTGATTATGTTACTGTGGAACTCCCAACTAGGCAACGGGAATGATTCACGTATGTGAATCTATGAAAGATGGCAATACTGGATAACCGTAGTTACAGGTAAGTAACTTGTTTTTTTTCCCTCCCAATACCCATGTGTAAGTGTACATCTGCACTACATAGGTTCAACTTGTTGCTCCTGAGGGGTGTCGTGGCCTGGGCAAAGCCTAATTGGAACCGATCATCGCATGCCTCAGATTTGTGACCAATTACAGGCACCCAGAAGTAGGCAGCTTCATCTCAACTTCCTTTTCTCGTCCAGTCTGTGTATGCAGTGCATTTTGATTTAGGCGGCACACAGATCAGCTGTCTGGCACTTGGAAATGTTTTAAAACAAAGCTTTGCTATCTTTTCTGTGCAAGATGAGGCTTTTGAAAGATGGGAATTTCATGCACTGCTGCCGGAAAAGAAGCCTAAAATTGCAAGGCATACAAGATTTCCTCCTTTTTTTTTTTTCGTGCTTACTTCTTATGATTTCAATTACATATTAGAATTTAATTGCCAAGTAAGATTACGCTTTGTAGTCCAACAGTTTCTTTAGCTACTAAAGGCTACTGAGGCCTATCCCAAAGTATTTTGTTAGGGTTTACTAAACTGTTTGTTCTCTCCATAAATGAGGAGAGTTCCAACTCTAGCCCCATTCCAACTGTTTTATTGTACTAGCTGTATTCTAAAACCTAATTATTTTTACTGCACGTGTTTCCTATCAGCTGGACCAAGTAACTCCATGCATGTCTTATCAGTTTACTATTTTGTTTATATCTGGTGACTGAGCAAAAGCAAACAGTCCTGTTAGGTTTGCCAAACCTGTCTTGAAAAGGTAGACTGTTACGACTTATTGGTCCTGTATATTGCCATTATCGAAAGTACCTTCAAGTTCAGAATAACTTTCCAGCTTTACAAATCCAGAGGTTAGAACTGAGTTTAGCTGACTTTATATAAATAGATCTATGAACAGCCATCTAGTGAGTATGTGTAGGGACAGGAAACGTGATTTGTAGCCCTCGTTTTAATTTTTAGTGTGCTCCATATCTCTCTCGATATTTAGACATGTAAAGCATTGGAGTGGTTTTGTTTCTCTTCACTATTTGTATAACATTACAAATAATTAGTTCCATTTAGGCACATCAAGGTGCTTTGTGTTAAAAAAAAATAAAACACAGAAGTAACTCTTTAATTAAAAATCCTACTTAATATCAACTACACAGGCATTCGTTTTTTCTCATCTGGTTTTGCCACACTTGCATGAGGTATTGAACTTGAAATGCCTGTCTTGCTGAGAACACAACTCAGCCCTTGGAATTATCAATGTGGCAAACCGGTTTGGCCCCATTTTTCCATCCTGAATTAGTTTCGTAGGCTCTGTAATATAGCTGAAGTTTGAGAACAACTTTATTTATTCCAGTGTTTGATGGTTCTATTGATACTTTCTAGATGCAAGCGCAGGTATTTCAGAACCTGAGGTTTAAGCCTTGTTGAAATGCTGCCAAATTAACAATTTTAAAACTAAGCTGAAATATGGTTGGCTTTGTTTTTTCAAAGAGTTCAATGCAGCACCTGGCACAAGAATAGAACGCAGTTTGCTGTGCTCCAAAAATGTCAGTTGAGTATGTGGTAGGAAGACTGAGAATCTGTTGAGTGAACTGGCTGTTTGTGATGGGCAGAATTTGTGTATCCTCTGCACTGCAGTGTTTTGTTACATAGGGGTATGATCTAATCAGTTGATGCCCTAAACCATACTTTTATCTCAATTATATACGAGTAGTCCATTCAAGCATTTTATCATGCCCTTTTTGTTTCACCTTCTGATTAGAGTGAAGATGCTGTTTGTTGGGTTTCCAGCAAGGATTCGTTTTATAATAAATGTAAATTTGTTACGCCCCAGGTTAGTTTTTGTCCAGTTGATGTTGTGTTGATCCCTATTCTTTAAATTTACTTCCACTTTTAGTTTAATCTGTTAACGTTCTGTAGAACAGATCTTTGCCCTACCTTCCCCCCACCCCTCCTTTGCCTGCTCTCCTTTGTTGATGACTTCCTCCAAGATGATATTTCCCATAGACTGGTTTCTGTCATGGCTGGAAAGATTAAAGCATCAAACAGCTGCAGTAGCCATATTTGACTGGCGCAATGTTGATGGAAATTAATTTATTTTAATGGAAAAAGCTCTTTTTGAACCTTATTAAATGTGTACATTTCAAGCAAGTCATTTTAATTGGGATTGCAAACTAGTTAGAAAAATGTTGCTGTTGAAACCTTTGCTCTAGGTAAGCCTTCCCTGTAGAATTCCTTGTGTATCTTATATGCTAATATATTTTTAGTATTAACAATCTGCTGTTCCCATATATTTGTACCTTATTGTTATTGTAGCCAAGAAATTACCGAAGAATGAGCCTCAGAACACTCCTGGAGCCCCGGGGAGAAATCGAGGTGTGGATCTCCAAGAAAACAACCCGCCCCATCGGACCGCATGCTGCAGTAACTGAGCCTTTTGCCCCAAATCCAAAAAAGTTCTGTCCAAAAAAATAAAATATAGAAAAAAACATCACCAACAAGAGAGAATGACCTGACTGGAATCTGCATTAACCAATCGCACTTAAGACAGAGCAGCTGCTGTGATTTCTCCGTAAACCTCTGATCATTAACTGGAGGGGTAGTCCACCTGCACTTTCCTGTACAAATACTAATTCAATTTTAAGTCTTAAGTCTCTCTTTTTTTTTTTTTTTTAATATATATATGAACTTTTGCTCTTCCCTTCTTTGTCTGGTGATGGATACAGTGTCTCAGTGTGTAACATCCTTCGAAACCTCCCTCTCCCAAAAATGCCCTCCTGTTCCTCTCAATATATCATTCTTTTTTGGTATGTGGGAACTGGGGTGAGTATGGCATTAAGTGAGATGAAATTGGGTATCAGCAGCTTGAAAATGTCATTGCCCTAGCTGGTGTACCTATTGTTTGTAGTTTTTGATTTCATGTAACCAAGGACACCACAGGTAGAATTGTGTTAAAATGATTGTTGTAAAAATGAGAAAACTGCATCAGGAACCCAGTTGGGAAAATGGAGAGTACTGGTTAATGGCGATTTTCTCGTACTATTAAAGGACAGCTGACTTAACTCCCTCCTAGTTGGCTGTGAAAGTTGGACTCTTATGGCGTTTAGAATGCTCAATAGCTACTTTCCATGCACCTACAGAACTTGCCATTAGTACTTCTCTCTAGGAGCATGTTCTTTTAAAATGATTCTCTGAGGAAGGAAGTGGGAAAGTGAAGTAGTAGTTTTGGGGTGCTACCATAACCAATGCCATTCTGGGTCAGCTGTCCAGCCTTCGAGTTCTGTAGCATGACACGGAGTCCTCTCTGTTACGGTACCAGAAGAGGAACAAAGTACAACGCTAAGTGTTTTAGGGATGTCATTTATTTCTGTTGTATTTGCATTTTCAGGTGTTTAGTTTTTTTGTGGTTTTGCACAGGATTCAGATATAAAGTGAGCGAATAGTATGATGAGGACAGCGATCCCTGCCTATACTGAAATAAAGTACTGTGTATGGCATGGTATTATGATGACAGATGGGCTGTGAGCCTAACAAAAGACTGCAGCTTATTCTGTGAGCAGTAAACGGGTGTTTAATTGTAGCATTTCTGAAACTGGAGTGTTAACACTGTGATTGTGTTCTCACACCGATTGATATGGTGGGTGCATTGCTTGAACAAACTTTCATTGGCTCTCATAACTCTTGCTTCTTATCAAGATCAACTTCACAGCTTTTTGAACCCTTCTGCAGTCATCCAAATTGCTACTTACAAGCTTAGGAACCTGAGAGGAATGAACCTGTTCCATCTTTGACTTGTATTGTACCATCAGTGGCAGTACGTTCACGTTTAACATCAGTCTTACCTTGAAAAAAAGTGCAGGTTTTGAACTCGTGTGATGAATTGTCTTTTAATTAAAATGTTAGTTTGTATAGAATGAATACTCTTTTATATGTTTCTGATTTCACCTCCCTGCTCAAATGTCTGACCTCTTCCGTTACATTACTAAATTGGGAAGTTGAAGAGTTCTTTACCAAATGTCCATTCTTTCTCCAAGGTAACGTCTTTTCTGGAGTTGTGCAGACATGGTAATAAAAAAAAGTGTACTTGTTCATTATTGCAGTTAATCGCCTCTCTAGATACAACAGATTTCATGCGTGTTTTTTGATTTAGTAGGAGATCGGAAAAGCAGTCCTACTTGCCAAGATGTCATCACATGGCCTTCCCTCCCAGTGATTCCTGCTAGAACGGAAGCACATTCAAAAACCTTTATTTGTATCTGTTGGTTTTGTGCCCCAAATATGTGAATGGTTTTTGTTTCTTTTGGACCAGGGATGTGCAAATTGTTGGCCGTGGTATAATGGATTGGTTTTCTGGAATGCTCTGGATTAATCACTAAATTAAATTCAGTCGCACAGGTTAGGCAGTCAGTCAGGCAGGCCAGCAATAACTTGCTCTATTCTGACCAGGCCCTCATTGCCAGTAAACTGTGTCCATAAGATTGTTTGCTTGCTACTATTCTATGTAAGTGACATGTACATTCCTATTGGGCAGAAGCTGAAAAAAACTATCACTCGAAGTGGTAACTGTTGAGGGACACCTGATACAAAGCAAGACTCGAAGGATCTGTTTTAAATTGGTACACTAAATGGCTAGACTTCAAGACCATAGTCTATTAGGTGTGTTGCCCCGAGTACTAATTCAGTTAGACTACCTGTGAGTGAAATGAGCAAGTTACGTTAAAATTCTGTTTAAAGGGAATGTTTTGTGGTTACAGTTAATAGCTGGCACTTTGTATTTACATTCAGCGGATGTCTAATAACTTGCCATGAAAACATTTTGGTTGTTACCTCGGATAGCAATTCATGTAAATAAGAAGGAAATATTCACACAACCTAAGGCTATCACTGTGAGATGCCTGATGTATTAACATAACGTTTATGGATGCACTTGTATGTTGGCTGATGCTACTGGTCTTGACTTCTCCCACCTTTTCCGATTTTGGCCACTTTTTCTCAGAATTCCTGTAACAAAAATGTTGGTTCCTAACACAATGACATCTATTGATGGTACAAAAGAGCAGGGCAATGAATCAAGTTCTTTAAGAGACAAAAGTAAAGGACCAAAAAGAATCCTTTGGTATGTTTAACTTTTTTTTGGGCCTAACGCAGCCATGGATGCATTGTTTTACCACACCAATCCTAGCTGCTGTTAGGCAGATGGCTACCTACTCAGAAATTTTTCAGCAGCTACTTTGGCCAGATACTTGTACGAGTGATCCGTATCAGTTTTTTTCCAAGCAGGACCACCAGGCTATTGGGAGAGCCTCCAGTCTGCTGCTGTGACCGGATGCCGCTTGACCACCAGTGTTACTAAGCATGTGCCTCACAACTAACTGAAAGTGGGAAAGGGTTTGTCTACAGCAAATTGCATCCGCTAGCTATCCTTTAAGGAAACAACATTCTTAGTGATATTCATAGCGGCCGAGCAATATATTTTGACCAAATGACTATTGTGAGTATTGAAAGCCGGGGAAGGGGGGCAGTTTCTTTTTTTCTCCTTTTCTCCTTTTCTATATTTTGTATTGTATGGTCTTTTCCAACTCGTAAATGGTCAGTATCTTCTGTATAGTACCTACTGAAAACCTCCATTGTCTTATTTGTTTCTAAGTAGCATGACAAATTTACAGCCTATCTTTTCACTTATGGTATAATGCATTAACAATCCTAATTTCCAACCCTCATACGTTTTTCTTTTTCACAAGTGATTATCATGTTTGAAGGGGAAAAGCAAGATGTTAGGAATTTTATGAAATGAAGCCACTAATGTTAACGACTCACTCTTAGCACAAGCTGGCCTGGTTTGACCATGTACAGTGATGGATAACAACATTTTGAATATTTGTCATTTTGTCTGTGTGAGCGGAAACAATCTGTATTATGGAAAACATAACATGTAATTATTCAAAATAAATTTGGAGGGAGCTATTAAAATGAATTCTCTTACTCGTGTTTAACCATTTCATGATGACTTATTTTTTTCTCTAAATTTGCATTGTTCAAACGACATGTTTCCTGTCTGTTTGCTGCTGTGCTTCCATTTACATTTAAAATGTTGATATTGTGATCTTTGAGCTTAAATAGGCACGGCTATGACATGGGAAGGCTGTGTTGAAGCAAACATTCGGCCGTTGGACATCCTTTAGTGATTGAATGATCAAATTGAAGCCGACCAACTTGCAAATATATTGTTTAAAATAAATTATACATATATGCCAGTGATTGTGTAATTATCCTATTTATTTCAGTTATCTACACTTAGGACGATCACAGCACAAGTGATGTTTCTACTTGTGAATAATGCTGCTCCTTTCTTCACCAATCAGTGATACAAGTGGTATCATAGTGTATTTGTAGAACTTCAAATACTAGAGGTGCACCTTTCTTCATGCTCATATGCTTCGAGGTTAGCTTATTCCAGATCGAAAGTCCACCTTTAATGTAAATTGGTGGAAGTTTCATATTATGTCCAACTTATAACTTTGCATTTCTACTTGTAGGTTCCAGCTTCCTTGCTTTTGTTCTAGTTTTTTATGCTTTCAGTCCATAGGACAGTGTTCTTGCTAGAGTTTCACCCCTTTTCATCGATCTTATCGTGGCCAGTAGTGTTGATCAGTTATGGGATCTTTCATAGATTCACATGCTTGAGTCATCCCTGTCGTCAAGCTGGTAGTCCCACGATACCGTTTCAATAGCAGTCTAATGTCAAACAATGAGCATAGTCTACAAACACTCACTTGAGTAGCCTTCTCACATTTAAAAATAAGCAAATGTTAGCCAGTCACATAGAAGCAGCCTGAAGACCACACCCTTCAGAGACCATCGTCCCTTAGATGTCTGCCATCTATTGTGTGCGAAGGGACTCCACTTGAACTCTGCTTGTATTACCTGAGAAGTTTTCTTCTGTTCTGATACAGATATTTTCATCCTAGTTTGACATCAGACTTTCCTTAGGAACTTTTGCTTCAGACTGACCATTTAGTATGTCAGAGTCTACAAAAAAGACCTTTTCAAGCCTTGTGGCTCTTGTGGAAAAAAGAGATTTTTTTTTTTCTGATTACCCACATGAAAACTACATTTATTGTTTGTATCCTGACCAAAAACCTAATGACTTTTGAATTTGCAGGAAATTTTCTACAAAGACCCTTGATAGGAAATAAAGACTTTTGCTGTGGCTACAAAAATCAAGAGTGCTACTGCCTTAAATGAAAAATCTGATTCCTCTTCAAGACTGACCAAAAAGCCCCATAGAAGTCCTCACTCTCAAGGAAAAATACTGTCTCTGTATCAGTTTCGGAAGAGGAAGAACCATCTACTTCTAAGGTTTTTTATTTTTTTAAATAAAGGAAAACAGAAGTGCAACACATCAGAGAATGCAGTCAATCTCCACTGGTAATCCTTATGGTCAGAAAGTCAAAACAGCTGGTGCCATCATTTCACCTCAAAAGTCACTCTCAATCTGATGTTATTTTAGAAGCAAAAATTCAATTTTTACTGTCGGCGTTCCTCTTTCTACCCAGTTGATGAGGTTACCATCAATGACAGAAATTCAGTGAACTCCTATAACTTTGATGTAGCAATTGAGTGCACTTAGTCCCCCAGGATTTTTAACTGCCTGGTTTTTGGACTTTTACTATGAGTCACAATCTTAGTTTCACTTCTTATAAATTCATACTAATTGGCCTGAGTGTGGTAACCTCCAGTGTCTTTCTTTTAAGGCAAGGTTGCTGTGGGGTGCGGTGCGAGCCGTGCTGCAAGATGGCCACTTGAGAGGCTCCGCCGGCCCAATTTTGAAATCCAGCTACAGCCATCTTTCATTGGAGTGTTAGGCAGCATCTTGCTAAATACCTTGCACAGTGGGGCCCTGGGGGTTCCTGGAGTGCCCGGCAGGGCGAATTGAGATCGTAGCGACCCACCCCAGCCCCCGATTCTATACTGGGTGCTGCGGGGCCACATGCACAGCAGCCCATCAAACTAACCCTCCTGTTTCCCCCCCACCATCCACTGAGACCTGAGCATAAAGGAGTGCCAAGATGGGTAAACCAGACAACAGCAATCTAAATTGTCCTTTAAGAAGCAGCGTGCTCCCTGGTCTGAGGAGCCTGACTAGGGACTATGGCTTTGTTGAGTGGGGCCAGTGCAGGCACTGTGGTGGATTCAGACTTTTAGACCCTCCTGGTCGATGTCTGCAACAACTTCAGGGCAAAAGACGCCTCACTAATCGGCGAGACTGCATCAAGAGACTGCCTGGACGAACATGGTGACAGGCTAGAGCATCTTGAACAATGTGTGCCTGCGGAAGATGAAGTTACTGTGCACAATGAACAGTTACTGTGCATGTAAAAGGTGCTTGCGGTCATTAAAGTTAAAAATGAGAACTTGGGAGCCTGCTGCAGGTGAATTAACATCCATATCCTTGGCCTGCCTGAATCCACATCCAGGGAACCCCCAGTGGAGGAGTTCATTCAATCCATGCTGCGGACACTGTTTTGTGACTAGCTCATGGCCCTCTTCTCAGTGAAGCATGTGTACCAATCCCTGGGCCCCAGCCCGCCCCATAATAGCACGATATTCTTCGACTTGCCAGGGAAAGAAGAGAGATGTAGCATCAGGGGACCATGCTCTCCATGTACCTGGACTTTAACTCACTGTCCAGGCTGTACACTGTGAGATTCTCCCCGTGAAACAGATGCTGCTGAAGATGGGAGTGCCACATGCCTTGGTCTATCTGCTGAAACTTCGAGTTACGATGGACGGAAAGGCTCAGTTCTTTACAGATTCTAAGATCGCACTTAAATTCTGTTCCAAGCATACATGCAGACCGCCTGAAAGACACCCTACTTCTGAAGCGGACCGTGCAAACCATCTTAGCGACTGTGATTAATTGGACAATTCGCTGACCCTCACAGTGGGATGGGGACATGGATGCAGCCCTGGGCGCAGAAGGACCTATTAACTTTGACATGAGGTCTGCACTCCTTTGTGTCTGTCTCCATCCATCCATCCACCCACCTTTGCTCCCACTAACAAGACACTGGGCCACCCATCTGGGATGCAATGTCTTCTTGGCTCAATGTGCTTCCCAGAGGATTTTGCGGATGTAGTTTTCCTATTTTGTTGTTTCTGGGAAAGGGACTATTCTTGACCGAGTTGGGGTGGCTGAAGTGGGAGGGGGCACTGAATGTATTGCTTCTGTTTTTTTTTCTCTGTCACAATCGCTGTCCTGGGAATGGCATAGAAAAGGTGCTTGTGGTCATTAAAGCTGAAAATGAGGACTCGACAGCCTGCTCCAGGCAAAATAACATCCATATCCTTGGCCTGCCTGAGTCCACATCCATGACCTCAGTGGAGGAGTTCATTGAGTCCATGCTGCGGACACTGGTGACTGGCTCATGGCATCTTCTCTTGTTTGGTGACTGGCTCATGGCCTCTTCTCAGTGGAGCATGTGCACCAATACTTGGGCCCTAGGCCCACCCCGGGGGCCCCAGCCTGCCCCATAGTAGCACGCTTGCTCCATTACCAAGACCCCATTCTGCGACTCTCCAAGGGAGATGCAGCATCAGGGGACCAAGATCTCCATGTACCCGGACGTTAACTCATTGTCCAGGTTGCCCGCTGTGAGTTTCTCCCTGCGAAACCGATGCGGCTGAAGATGGTAGTGCCACTTGCCTTTCTCTATCCGGGTGGGGACGCAGCCTCGCGGGAGAGTGATTGGCTAAAGGATTTGACTTACTGCCAAGAATGATGACGAATTCTGGTCTCTAGTGCCTGTACGAGCTCGCTTCCGTGTCATTTGGGCACCTCTTAGCACATACCAAGTGACGCGTGACCATAGAGAAACTGCAGCCTCGTCATGGAGAGAGGGAAGGGTGAGCCACCATTTGCTTAAACTCTCTATGAACATTGCAGCTATTTCCTGTATCGCGCAAACTTGGATCGCCCTCATGTGGACAGCTGAGCCCCAGCAATATTGCAAGTACTGTGATTACACCATATATATGTCATGGATTTGATATTTTTCTCCTCGTGGCTGAGCCCTGCTGCAGTTTCCATTTTTCTTTGTGTTTTCTTGCCTGTGCAAATGTTTGTCTATATTGAAAGCCAATAAAAAAAAGTTAAGGTCAGGTCGAAAACAAATTTAAAAAAAATTAAGGTAACGTCCCTGATGCACAGCTAGAGTAGGAGGTTCTAGGCTGGCTAAATGTGAGCACATGTGTGAGCAGGCTGTGCATGTGAGACTATGGTCTTGAGCAGCCTGGTATATACCCACAGGGAGCCTGTCGCACAAGGGACACTTCACGAATTGGTGCTGACCTTGGGTAAGCGTTATAATGTGAGACGGCATTCATAGTGTTAGTCTGTAGAGCTTAGTGAAGGTATGTGGTACTTGCACTGCATGTAGACATTTCGGGGAAATCTGCACAAAAGTACAGTTTTGCTGCACTTAGGCTTACAGGGTCCAGCAAGGTCCCCAACTGGTGTAAAACATGCACCCAGAGTATGGATTTCCAGTCCCCAACATCCCACATAAACATCATATGGCACTTTTAGATTTGTCATATTTCCCTGGCTCAGCTCCTAATCAGAGTTTAGGGCTTTGTCACTACCCCTCCTACTGGGCCAAGGTAATTACTCTGCAGCCAGCAGAGGAATCAAAGGCTTCCCCGCACACTAGAGCAATTAACAGTGCTTGACCCAGTTCCTGGGAAGGTTTAGTGATGAAATCTGCATCTGTTAACTAGATTTTCACACTGCACATGGGGTGGGACAGCCTAAGCCCACTAGAACCAATTAAGGGAGCTGGACACGAGGGGGGGGATGAGGTGGTGTCTTACCTTTGAAGTTCTGGTAGGAAGGGTCAGGCAGCTTTGTCATTCAGGGGGATGAGCTGAGGCTCCCAGAGGAGCGCTTTCCACAGACCACTTGAAGTTGCCATTATGGATTGCCCAAGAATGCTGAGCAGAAAGGTTGGGTCTGGGGTGGAGGGCTGATGTGGCATCCTAGGATTTGCCTGGGGTGCTAGTTTTCTAAACTTTTCAAATACCCCCCTTTCAATTAAAAGCCCCTGCAAAAGGGAGGCACAGTAGACAAGACCTTGTAGTGATGGCAGTGAAAGGATGCCGAGCTGAAAGGAAAAGCCCCTCAAAAGGATGGACTTTGACTCCAGCTGACCCCCAGGACTAGGATGGAGTTCCCAGTGCCCCCAGAGGAACAGTTGGGAGAATGGAGTTGCTGGGGAACCCTGGACGTTTCCCAGAGGACTTCTGTAGGCTACTCCTTGGTGCCGCTGACTTACCTGTGCCCTTCAAGAAACTAGAAGTCTGTGGTGGCAGGGGAGTGCAGTAAGGAGGGTGTTTTGCTGTGTGGTTGTGGAGGGTCTGCACATGATACCCCCGCCAGTAGGAGAATCAGGAGCCGGGCAGAGTGACCGGTCTAGCGCCATGAGACAGAAAATCCAGCTCCCCATGAAAGCACCTATGTAGAGGCCAGTAGGCCTAAAGGAAATTCTCCTAATGGTTGGAGATGGCACCAGGAGCAAACTTAGCCAAAGAACACCAGTTTGGCCTGCAGGGAAATGACCAGGAAAACAAACTGATTTATGTCCCCAGTGGCCCCCATAACGTAAAAATCCCTGGGAACTCCCATCCCTGGGCCCCACAAAGAGCTGGGGTTGGGGGTGCTGACCGCCTCTCTCCCATTCATGCCTATATAGTACAGAGCAGTGAGAGCAGAAGACTGACCCTCTTCTGCAGAAACCAGCGGGAGCAAAGAGCGAAATGAAGATCCGATTTGGCAGTGTAGCAATGGGCACATCGTGCTGCCTTTATAAAAAAAAAAAAAAAAAGAGCAAAAGAAACGTGGATGCCCGGAGTGGGAACCAAATTAAACAAGCATTGGTAAATACATTAGGTTTCGTCTATGACTAATAATAAGCTGTATTTTTGTTGTAAGTTGTAGCTTGCTGAGTAGTTGTACAATTTAAGTTACTGAAAGTCTGTTAAAGTGTTATGACTTGTTTATGTACAAAAAGGCAATATACTGTGATGTTACTAGTGATATAGTGTGGGTAAATAGCAAAAGTTTGAAAAATGAAATGCACGAGTGTCCAGGTGCAATCGTGTGTCACTCAAAATATCAAATTCCAAGGACGTGATGGCGTGGAATGCTTGGGGCATTCACACTGGACCAGTGGTGCAACTGCGTGTACGTGAAAAATGAATCGGTATGAGGAATAGCAGTAAACCAACCTACAGTCCTACAATTCAGCGCAGAATTCCATATTTGGGCACACTAAAAGTGTACTCAGAAGGGATACAATTAGTATGGAAGAAGAGGAATGTGAGGTGGGGAATAATGAGGCTGATTAGAATGGCAAGGCCAATTGGGTGAATTGGGGGGGGGGGGAGGGATTTCAACTTGCTTACAGAATTGTAAAAAGATCATGACAGACAGATAGGTCATCGATTTAGTCGTTTGACCACTCAAATTTCTCAAGAAACCCCTAATCAAAAAACACCATGCGTTTTGCAACATTACAGTTCCTACAAAAGGATTTTCCCTCTGTGTTACGGAAGGAAGAAATTAAGTTCTCAAATCCTAACAAAATTCAGGATTCTTTCTCATCAAAGTCAGGAGAATGGATGCCCATTTTGGACCTATGCCAATTGAATGTATATCTCAAAAGACAAGAATTCAAAATCGTATTGTTTCAGGATAGCATCCAATTGTTAAAGGAACCAGAGTTTAGGACCAATTTGAACCTGCAAGATGCCCATTTTCATAGCCCTATTCACCCCAAGCATTAAAGATGTTTACGCTTTCAGGTGGGCAGTTTCCACTACCAAAATAAAGTATTGCCCTTTGGACTGAAGTCAGCCCTGAGAATATTCACCAGCTGCAGCATCTCTACGGAAACTGATTGATAGAGAGCAACATACCATTAAACCACAACGTCCATGCAGGAATATCCAAAGATCTTGGCCTGTCAGCGTTCAAAAGTAGTCATTCAATCCTCGCACAAGAATTTAATTCTTAGGTGTCATCTTAGACACAGTTAGGCAAAGGGTTTTCTTCTAAAGAGACTTAAGTGATTACACGATTTAGCCAAGCAACTACAAATCAAACAGTAATAGTCTGTCACTTCACAAGCCTTTGATGTACGATAGCCTCTTGCATTCACTTGATACCATAGTGTCAGTTGCTCATGAGGCCACTAAAAAAATAACTAGACTATCAGTTGACTAGTTTCATTTGAGGACAAGTTCAAAGAGTGGGGAGCACAACTTCAAGAGTGTGCTATCAAAGGCAAGTGGTCTTCAAAAGACCAGCAACTGTGCATACATTTATTGGAGCTTCAAGCAGTAAAACTAGGATCTGAAAGACCGTTATT
Organism: Calotriton arnoldi; assembly: GCA_963921515.1. Classification (NCBI taxonomy): domain Eukaryota; kingdom Metazoa; phylum Chordata; class Amphibia; order Caudata; family Salamandridae; genus Calotriton; species Calotriton arnoldi. Next base: position 26,794 of record CAWUFW010007545.1, on the reverse strand, counting down.
TATAGATTGCTTACCTTAGAATTACCCCCAGGCGTCAGACTGAATCCGGAGAATTTTTTTGTCAGCAGTACCCTGTGTGTGGGTAGGTGGCGTCCGTCGACTCCGCGTCCGTCTGCGTCGTGGTCGCCGGGATGACATTGTGGTGTCTACTCGGATGCCGCCCCTGCGCGCTGACGTCAGTTCTTTTTCCGTGCCAGCCTAGCGCAGATCCGGAGAAAGCTTGCCCCTTCGTCATTTTTTTACTAAACTTTCAACTTTTGTCGACATCTTTTCGAGACTTTGATTCCTGGTGCGCGAGGAATGTCCCATCGTCGGACCGGCTTCAAGCCTTCTGACTCCTGTCACAAACTGATGTCCTTGACGGATCCGTACCTCTGGTGCCTGGAGCGTGACCACAACCCGAAGTCGTGCTCTGACTGCCGGGCTATGAATCCCAAGTCTTTGCGGGAGCGGTCCCGAAAGCTTTTGGAGGCCTGGCATTCGGCTCCACGTCGCTCCCGGTCTTGCTCAAAGGGAAGGTCTCGAGACCGGTCGCGGAGCCTTCACACCTTGTCCAAGTCTTCGCACTCCTCGGGTAAGTTGAACCATAAGAAGGCGAAGAAGCACCATCGCTCTTCGCCTTCACCCTGTCGGTCGGCTGACGCGTTGCCGGACCCGGAGCATCTTTGCTCTAAGGCTTCGTGTTCGGCGCCTGACTCAGGGACGACTCCGCGCCTTCCCGTTTCTGGGCGCTGGAGTGTCCCCTGCCCAGCTTCGTGCATCTTACGAAGCTCTCCACTCCATCTTTGGGCAGCCTGACTCCGCAGGTGCGCCTCCGGGCCCCACGGAGCCGGTTGGGAGCACTGGGCCTTTGATGCGTGCGCCGGAGGGCTCCCATGGATCCAGATCGACGCCGGTCGACCTTACTCAACCTTCCCCGGTGCCGATCCTGGTGATGACGCTCCCGGCGTAGGCTGTGCCCCCGACCAATGCTGTCCCCATACTCATCCCAGAGATGGACACGGAGCCGGATCGACGACGACAGATGTCGAATCCGACGCTGGAGGGTACTTTTGTTCCCTTGTTCATCCCAGGTGTTCCCTATCATCCTGAAGGTGGTGTTGAGGACTGGGAGGGGTCTTCTGACCCCTTAGCAGACCAGCTGGACTGGACAGAGGACCTGGATGATGACCGTGGTCTGGACACTTCTGACCTTGGCATGCTTTCTCCCCCTACCGTGGCTACGGAGGAGGGAGCGTCCTATGCTGTGGTGGTGAGAAGGGCAACTGAGGCCTTAGGCCTGCAGCTCTCTTCGGTGGCAGTCAGGACTAACCTCCTGACAGGAGGTGCTTCAACCGGCGGCGACTTCGTCTGAGCCCCTTTAGCCGTTCAACGAAGCCCTCACTGATGTCCTTCTGGGCACCTGGTCCAAGCCCAGCACAGGGCCTCTGTGGAATGGGCGATCGCCCACCGCCACCGCCTGGCTCTGGGCAACCCACTTTTCTCTCACTCAACACCCTTCCCCAGAGAGCTTGGTGGTCCAAGCCTCTTCATCTAAGGGTGCATTCCTTTCTGCTCCCCCAGATAGGGAATCCAAGAGGCTGGAACATCTTGGGAAGCGTATGTTCTCTTCCTCCAGCTTGGCATTGCGGTCCGTGAATACTGCATGCCTCTTGGGCCGATACTCTCATACTATCTGGGATACGGTCGTGCAGGTGCTGCCTCAGTGCCCGGAGGTGGCCCGGGCTGTTCTCTCCCAAGCAGTGATGGATGGGAGAGACGCAGCCAAATTCACGATGCGCTGTGGACTGGATACCACCGACTCACTGGGCAGAACGATTGTCACGTCGGTAGCCCTTTGGCGCTACGCCTGGTTGAGGACGTCAGGCTTTTCGGTGGATGTCCAGGCAGCCCTACAGGACATGCCCTTTGATCGCTGTTGCCTTTTTGGTGACAAGGCAGATTCTGCGCTGGAGTGCTTTAAGGATTCTCGAGCTACGGCCAGGTCCTTGGGCCTCACAGCGACAACTCGTCCACCTCAGTCTGCTTTTCGTCCCTTTTGTGGCTACGGAAGGGGCACCCCAACACGCCCAGACCAGCCACCGGTTCACGCAAGCTACCCAGTCTCAGCGTGGATGTGGGACCCAAAGACGTGGGTCTGGGGGCCAGCGGGCAGGCCAGTGCACCCTTCCCACCCCTGCAGCAGCCTCCAAACATTCCTAGTCCGACCTTCCAGTGCCATCAAAAGCCAGTGGGTGGCAGGATTCGCCATCACCTTCCCCACTGGCAGACCATCACGTTGGACAGGTGGGTTTTGCAAATAGTATGACTGGGCTACTCCCTCCCCTTCGAGACTACCCTTCCCTCCATGCCACTGTCTTTCGATCGCATATCGGACGATCATTTGGCGCTTCTCTGCCAGGAAGTTTCGGCTCTCTTGGCCAAGGGAGCCATCAAGAGGGTTCCTACACCAGTAGTAGGTTGTGGTTGCTATTCCCGCTACTTTCTGGTGCCCAAGAAGGACAAAGGCCTGCGTTCTGTTCTAGACCTCAGGGCCTTCAACCGCTTCCTCCGGAAGGAGAAGTTCAAAATGTTGACTGTGGCTCAGGTCCTGTCTGCCCTCGACCCTCTAGACTGGATGGTGGAGTTGGACTTGCAAGACGCCTATTTTCACATTCCTGTCCTGCCTGCCCCCGGGCGCTATCTGCGGTTCACGGTAGGCCACAAGCATCTTCAGTTCACCGTGCTCCCCTTTGGCCTTACCAGTGCCCCTCGGGTGTTCACAAAAGTGATGGCGGTGGTCGCATCTCATCTGCACAGATTAGGGGTTCCAGTCTTCCCTTTATCTCAACGACTGGCTGTTGAAGGCGGGCTCGCCCCAGGATGTCGTCTCCCACCTCCAAACTACGGCGGACCTCCTGCACTCGCTGGGGTTCACTATCAACATGCCGAAGTCACACATGACCCCCTCTCAAACGCTCCCTTTCATCGGGCGGTTCTGGACACAGTGCAGTTTCGGGCCTATCCGCCCGAGCAGCGAGTCCGAAATATTCAGGCTATGATACCGATGTTTCAGCCTCTATTCTGAATTTCGGTGAGAATGACCCTGAGGCTGCTGGGCCTCATGGCCTCCTGCATCCTTATAGTGGATCATGCCAGATGGCATATGCGGGCTCTGAAGTTCCAGTGTGCGCAGCATCAGGGCAATCTTTCCGACTACGTCCAGATCTCGGAGGGGACTGCACAACAACTGCAGTGGTGGCTAAAGAACCACGCTTGGGTCAGAGGCAGATCCCTCTCCCTTCCCCAACCAAATGTCACTCCTGGGATGGGGCGGCCATCTGGGAGAGGCGGAGATCAGAGGCGTCTGGTCTCCGGCAGAGTATGGGCTCCATATCAATCTTCTGGAGCTCAGGGCGATTCATCTGGCACTGAAGGCATTCCTTCCCTCTCTCAAAGGGAAAGTGGTGCAGGTGTTCAGACAACACCACCGCCGTGTGGTACTGCAACAAACCGGGTGGGGTCGCGGAGCCTATGTCAAGAGGCTCCTGGACATGGCTGGAACATCAGGGCGGGTGGTTCAACACCTGGCAGGTTCCCTGAACGCCAGGGCGGACGAACTCGGCTGCCGGTGCCTGGTGGATCATGAATGGCGTCTTCTCTCCGAGGTGGTGCAAGGTCTCTTTCAGCGGTGGGGAGAGCCTTAGTTAGATCGGTTCGCCACCGAAGAGAACATGTAATGTCCGCAATTCTGCAAGATGGAATTTCCAAGGCGGCACTCGCTCTGCGAAGCTTTTCGTCGCGAGTGGAACTGCGGCCTCCTGTACGCCTTTCCGCCTGTACCACTTCTACCCAGAGTGCTGAAGAAGATCAAGTGCGACTGGGCCCAAGTCATTCTTGTGGCTCCGGACTGGGCACGAAGAGTCTGGTACCCAGAGCTCCTGAGCATGGCCATCGATACTCCGATCAGACTGCCTCTTCAGGAGGATCTTCTGTCGCAGCAGCAGGGGAGGGTTCTTCACCCGAACCGGTCCAGCCTCCACCTCCTTCCGTGGAGATTGAGCCGTGACAGTTGACAGCTTTTGACCTTCCTCCCGAAGTCTGTAACGTCATCTTGGCAGCCAGGCGTCGCTCCACTAAGACTGTGTACGCCTGTCGATGGAATAAGTTTGTGGCATGGTGCACAGCAAAGGCTGTGGATCCCCTTTCTGCCCCTCTTTCAGAGATCCTATTGTACATACTTTCTTTGGCCCAGCAGGATTCTGCCCTGGGAACTCTTAAGGGCTATCTTTCGGCCATCTCTGCTTTCCTTCAGCTTCCAGATCAGCCATCTTTGTTCAAGTCCCCTATTATACAGAGATTCCTCATGGGCATTACTTGTCTTTTTCCTCCTTCACCTTTCGTAATGCTCCTGTGGGACTTGAATCTGATCTTAACATATCTTATGTGCGCTCCCTTCGAGCCTCTTCATAACTGTCCCCTCAGGCTCCTCACTCTGAAGACAGCTTTCCTTGCCATCACCTCTGCTCGCAGAGTGAGTGAGCTCCAAGCTTTTCTTCTTAGCCCCCTTTCTTCTCTGTGCATCCGGACAAAGTGGTGCTTAGGACAAGGCCTTCCTTCTCAAAGTGGTAACGTCCTTTCACATTGGCCAAACCATTACCTTGCCCACCTTTTTCCCACCTCCACACCCTTCCAAAGAGGAGGAGAGCAAGCGTGCTCTATCTTTCTACCTTGATCGCACGAAAGATTTCCTGGTGGACGATCAACTCTTCATTGGCTATGTGGGTGCTAAGAAAGGTCTGGCTGTTCAAAAGCGGACCATCTATAGATGGGTTGTCCTTTCTATAAAAATCTACTACGCTTTGGCGAAAAAGGAACCTCCAGTGGGGCTCCGTGCTCATTCCACCAGAGCTACAGCTGCCACCACTGCTCTTGCTTGCGGAGTTCCACTCCTTGACATCTGTCAGGCAGCCATGTGGGCATCCTTGCACACGTTTACCAGACATTACTGCCTGGACAGCCAAGTCCGAAGGGGTGGCTATTTTGCCCGTTCTGTCCTCCAGGACTTTCTGGTGTGAACTTAGTTCGCAGACCCTCCTCCGGGGTTGGTATTGCTGCGGTATCTATTCTAAGGTAAGGAATCTATAACTAACAGTCTCTTTTAGATGAACAAATGACTTACCTTCGGTAACGATGTATCTGTAAGAGACCTATATTAGTTATAGATTCCTTACCATCCCACCCATCCTCCGTGCTCTGCGAATTGACTTCTAGGGTCAGGGACTCCCTTGCAGGGCCCTAGTTTGTCGCACCAGTGGTCAGTGTCTTGCATGGCTCTGCGCGTCTGGCATGGAAAGTCGTGTCAGAACCTACGTCAGCGCGCAGGGGCGGCGTCAAAGTAGACACCGCAACGTCATCCTGGCGACCACGATACAGACGCGGAGTTGACTGACGCCACCTACCGATGCGCAGGGGTACTGCTGAGAAAAAATTCTCTGGATCCAGTCTGACGCCTGGGGGGGGGTAATTCTAAGGCTAGGAATCTATAACTAACAAATGTCTCTTACAGATACATCGTTACCGAAGGTAAGTAACTTGTTCCTTGCAATCCATCCTCCTAAGCGTAAAAGCATCATCTGTTCTAGTGCCTACTGACAACAAAACTATGTTTTATATAAACCAACAGAGTTAGGAGATCAAGAATTTTGTTTTAAAAGACCTATGGAATTGGGCAATTCAACACTGAATCTCATTAACTGTAGTGCAGAACACTTGCCAGGAGAAGAAAACAGGTCAGTGGATGCGTTCATCTGACCTGTGGAAGAATGACATTAGTGGGAGCTGAACGAAAAGCAATTCAACATGGTGTTTTGAGGATGGGGCAAACCAAAAATTGATCTCTTGGTGACAGACAGCAATCGCAAATGCCAGTACTACACTAGCAGATGTATGCTTCCAGGGTTGTTGGGGGGGGAATGCCCTTTTGATAGCATGGTAAGGAATGCCTAGGTGTTTCCCCTATTCCCATCATCAAGAAAGTACTGCAAAATGATAACCGAACCATGTCATCTAATTTTCATTGATCCAGTATGGCCTAGGCAGTTTTGGTTCACTGAACTTCTACTGCTCTCAGAAACCCCACAAGGATGGCTAACACCATCATTGCACCTGCTGACCAGATCCACCAATCAGATTCTCCATCTAGACCTAGAATCAATGAAATTGCATGCCTGGCTTTTGAACAAAATGAATTTCACTATTTGAACATTCGAAGTGACTGTAGAGCAATCTTATCTCAAGCAAGATCATTGTCCACAAATAAAACATTTTGTGCTGCATGGAAGAGATTCTGTGTGTGGCGTGGACAGCAAAATCTTCATCTACTGTCAGCGATTCCACATCAGATTCCTCCCTATTTACAAAATCAGGTTTCACGTATATGTTAATTATGCTTCATGTAGCTGCTATTTCTTGTTTCAGAAGATAACTTAAACCTTCTTTGTTTACTAATAGGGTAATAAAATAATTTATGAAAGACCTGTGGCACACTGGTCCTCTGCTAAGAACACCTCCAATCGTATAGCAACTGAACACAGTCCTTTTGCAGCTCATACGAAGCCCATTCATGCCAGTTCATAAAGCAGAATTCAAATAGCAGTCATGGAAGGTTGCTTTACTCCTAGCCTTGAAGTCCGCAAGAAGAGTAGGTGAGATTCAAGCTTTTACAACTAAAGAACTTGTCCTCTAATTCCACAACGAAAGAGTAAGGATGAACCCAGAAGTTATATCCACAGTCCATGCAGACTTTGTACAAATCTGTTATACAATTTTATTTTTTCTGTCCACTAGCAGAAAAGGCTTTGCGTTCTCTAGATGTTAAGAGACGTGTGAAATTTTATCTGGACAGGGTTTCAGGAAATCAGAGCAGATTTTAGTCTCTTTTCTAAATGCATGTAAAGGACAAGCCATCTTTAAACGGAATAGCTCGTTGGGCAGCAGTAGGCTTTAACTGCTACATTGAAGAGTATTACCCAGCATTACTGCTTTGAAGCTACAGCACAGAGAGACTTGGCATTGGCACAGGCAATACTTCTGCATTTATTTCAGTAAGGTGAACCATCATATTGATTATCCACTGTTGTGCTGATAAATAGTTTTTCTTTATTCCTTGATATTCTGATTTAAGTGTTTTTAGTATCCCCTGAACCACTCCCCTATTCTTTTTCTGCATGCATTCCCCTTCTATATGCTTCTTGCATCTGTTTGATGTTGCTGTTATCCAACTTGCCTGTGTTTTCTGCTGTAAAGAAACTTTTAGAGATTATGTATATTTTGTAATGATGTTTTTCTTTAACAATAGTTGTATATTCTATTAATGCAGTTCTTACTCCAAATCCGTACTAATCATAGTGCCCCCTTCCTCCAGGAACTCCCCATTAGTAGTTTGTCTTAGGGGCTCAGAAGTTAAGAGCAAATGATCCTTGCTAAACAATGGGTTCAATTCTTTGTGTTAGGAGCACTTTATTTGCTAAGGCCTCCTTCCAGCCAACTAAAAATGTTTTTCTTGTAACACGGAATTTGTGTCGATATTAAAGGTGGTTCCCTATCTGCTCTCGCTCTGAGTAGCCGCGGGGACCCCTATGCCCCCGATTGTCACCACAGTGTTGGGATTGGGACCAGATTTTACAGACTGCCAAGCCCCTTGGCCCCTGCAACATAGAGAGCAATATGGTTTACCTCTTCCCTGATCTTATACTACAGATCCAAAGACAGAGGAGCACTTTCCTTGAGGAGAAAGCGAAACAGACAACTGGGCCTGCAATATGCACTCGTATACCTGGCTAAGCTGCAGGTAATCAAAGACAACTGAGGACATTTCTTAATTTCACAGGAAAAAGCCTGCCAATGGCTGAAACAGGAGGGAGTTGCCGTCGGAGAGGGCTCTTGGCAGCATGCAGGGAGGAGGACATGTAGGTGACTTTAACAGGCAACTTCTCTACTGGGTAGCTGTCAATCATCGTCACAGGCAAGAGCGGAGAGAGCCAAGGTGGTGGCAACCATCTGGGATTCCCAGGATTTGATGTTGGTGCCCAGCCTGGAGACCTCCCATGCCACCTCAGAGTATGAGGTGAAGTTCACACCCAGGGCCGGATGTGACTGGCCATGGAGGGACTTAGATGAACAGTTTGTATAAACTGCTAGCTGCTGGAGCCGGGGGCCTTTTGGGGGCCGAACAGCCTGTGTACCTTTATCTTGATAGGGGGGGGGGGGGTGCTGGGGTGCTGGGTCAATTCTTTCATGAGCGGACTTGAGCAGGGTATGGTGACAGGTGTTACTAGGTATCTTAGCTAAATTTCCCGGATTGGGGGGGGGGTCGTTCTGCCTGACTACAACGGTCAGGATTATCATAACTTCTTGTTATTGACTTTCCTTGTTGGGGGGGACAAACCTTTCTGGTGTTGGGGCCAAGCATGTTTATGGCTTATTAGAAAATGTGGGTTGCGGGGGACTGGAAGGGAGTTTGGCAGTTGTTCAGTTCTTGAGCAGAAGTATGAATATTGGAATGGATACAGGGCTGACTGTGCGGGGTTGGGGTGATGCGGTCCTGGGATGATTTTGAGTATGCATCAAGGCAGTGGGGGGGCTGTAGGACAGACTACCTCAAACTGTCATCCTGAAATGTAAACGGCTCATGGAACAAGATTAAACAGTAGGTGGTCTCCCAGTACATCAGGCTCATTGCCCTGGATGCCTTCTTTCTACAGGAGACCAATCTGCAGGGCATGGAATGTAGGTTCCTGTGGAGAGATCGCTATGTCATTGGGCCACACTGGGTTCTCCAGAGGGGTGGCGATATTGCCTAAGAACGCCCCCCTCCTTTTAGAGGGGGCCATAATTATTGGCAAGGGGGATCTCTGACCACTCCCCATTGCTGGTCACTTTAAGAGGCAATAGGCAGCATGATGGCACCCAGTGACACCTTAGCGCCTGGGAACCACAAGATCCTGACATAGTAACTCAGGCGCGGGCATACTCCACTGTCTCCTTTGAGGGAAATAAGGACTCTGTCGATTTTCTGGGGTTGGTGTGGGAAGCCTGTAAAGCAGCCCTACGGGACAGACCACAGCCATTGATGGCCATCAAGAAATCGGCTCAAATGGTACAATTTCTAGCGCTGGAGCAATGGGTTTCACTCAGAGCGCCAGATGGTGCGGCTGGGAAAGGAGACTTCTCGCCTCCTGGAATTGGCCAGGGTCGAATACAATAATGCAGCGGAGAGGGCAGCCTGTCGACATTACCCCTTGATACAGTGGA